>JAJSOF020000005.1:189178773-189728773 GCA_025594305.2 Periplaneta americana
TAGTTATTTACTGAGAAGTTTCAGAATGAAAGCCTGGTATATTGTAACAACTCCCCAATGTTGAAGTTTAAGAATTAATGTAGCAGAAGGGAAAATGCAGATAAACATCTTCAGCTTAAATACGATGCATTTTTTTAAGTTTTAATTCGATGTAATTAAACCCAAGAAATTTCTACTTCAATCGACGAAGAAACTTTGCGTCTGACTGTAAGCCTGCCAGTATCTCGATTATCTTGCGGTTACCACTGATCTTTAATTTCTTTTCCGGGGCAAACCGTTATAATATGAGGCGCATCCAGAAAGTAAGTTTCCCGATTTTTTCCCCTTGAAAGTAAACGTAATTAGCCGTGTCAATTGCGCATGCGTAACAGATCTATGACGTATCAATCATATGCCAGCCGGACAGGTCCCGCCTGGTGCCAGTAGCGTGGCAGCAGTGGTCCGAAATGGAAGCTCTTATTCCTTCTCCCGCCGCCTGTGAGGTTCGGTCGGTGATAAAGTTCTTTAATGCACAAAGCATTGCGCCAATTGAAATTCATCGGCAGCTCTGTCAGGTCTATAGGCCGAACATCATGAGTAAGCAGATGGTGCGTCGCTGGTGTAGGCAGTTTTCCGAAGGTCGTCAAAGTGTCCATGATGAAGAGCGCAGTGGGCGACCGTCCCTCATCAATGATGATCGTGTTGAGGTGGTGCGGCAGTGCATCATGGAGAACCGTCGCTTCACGATTACGGAGCTGAGCAGCTATTTTCCGCAGATATCGCGATCCTTGTTGCATGAGATTGTCACTAAGCACCTGCTGTTCAAAAAAGTGTGTGCCAAGTGGGTGCCGAAAAACCTGACACCCGAACACAAAATGCAACGTTTAGGAGCAGCACTGACATTTCTGCAACGGCATCACGATGACGGCGACGAGTTCCTCGACAGGATCGTCACGGGCGATGAGACTTAGATTTCGCACTTCACCCCGGAAACCAAGCAGCAGTCAATGCATTGGCGGCATAGTGGATCTCCGGTCAGGACGAAATTCAAACAGACGCTGTCAGTACGGAAAGTGATGTGCACGGTGTTCTGGGACAGGAAGGGCATTCTGCTCATTGACTTCCTTCCAAGAGGTGAAACAGTGAACGCTGACCGTTACTGTGAAACACTGCAAAAATTGCGAAGTGCCATTCAGAACAAGAGGCGTGGAATGCTTCCTGCAGGTGTTGTGCTCCTCCATGACAATGCTCGTCCACATACGGCTCGGCGCACAGCAGCTGTTTTGACAGAATTTGGCTGGGAGTTGTTTCATCGTCCACCCTACAGTCCTGATCTTGCTCCCAGTGATTTTCACGTTTTCTTGCACCTCAAGAAATTCCTGTCCTCCGGTGAGCGTTTTGGCAACGACGAAGAGCTGAAGACGTCTGTCATACGCTGGTTCCATTCACAGGCGGTAGAGTTCTACGATAGAGGGATACAAAAGTTGATCCCACGATACGACAAGTGTCTCAATTCTGATGGTGGCTATGTTGAAAAATAGCTGAAACATTGTTGTACCTGTTGCCAATAAACGTTTTCCTGAAAGCGTGTTTTTTTTTAAATAGGGAAACTTACTTTCTGAATGCGCCTCGTATTATCATACAATGTATTTCTTTGTATAGTATGATGTACCACTTGTGTAAGCTTGGCAGATTATGTAATGTACATCCTCTATGTCCGCTTGTCTTACATGTAGAATTTTATTTTCCTGAACCATGTGTTTAAAAATAGACCAGAACTTGTAAATTTCCATTTCGAGCACAGATCAAGATATCACTTTAACACAGCTAACGGAAATGAACCGTCACTTGTTTTCAACGTTTAAAACATGGTTGTAATGTAGCATTTTCTTGTTATTAATTTATGTGACACTCTTTCAGAAAACAGAATAAGAAGGAGAGAAGAAGACGTAAGGGTACAAGGGTTAGATGCTAGAATTATTTTCTTTAAAAATTATTAAATCATAAGATGTCATGAGAACAGAATCAGTGTGAAGCATGTTTTCCTCTTGTTGACATACTGTATAGTAAGACGATAACCTTCGCGCAAGGCTTTCCCAGAATGTCAAACGTTAATATGGTTGCTAGGGACCAAATATCCGGTTCAAGAAGAGCATGTACATATTTTCATAAACATCAGTTCTGTTCGGAATACTATGTAACTTACATATTGATTTTATTTCGTGGACTGATTCGCATCGTTACACGGATAGCAATCTTATTTTTTTTAACAATAATGTAGCGCAGGTCTTAGAAGTACCACGTATGTAATACTTCAGTTAGGAAAGACTCAAAACGGACTTCCCATACATTCAATGAGGTCAGATACCCAAGAATATCTAACTAATGTGCTATTTTTAAAAAGGACGTGAAGGACGTCTGGTGTCATAATACACATTTACAGGAAAAGACAATACTAGTACTAGTTTACTGCGTGATAGTACATCCACCAGAACTATCAGTCAAGGAGAAATGACTAACAGCAAGCATGCATTCACATTGTGCATAAACACACATTGTGAAACGTATTTCTCCACGTGCCATAAGCTTAGAGCGATTCATGTAACTCGAAATGAATTAGAGTTATAATTTGTAAATACAATTTAGAAATGCCTCAGAAGATTGCGTATTTTCAGTCTACCTGAAAACATTTGGAATTTAACAATCCCATAAATATACGGGCTATTCCATATGAAATCGATCAGTAAAAACCTCGCATTTTTTTACACTCTAATTTTTTCCCTATTTATACAAGGTGCTGAGGAGAGTGCATTTGCAAAAATATACTATCGAAAGTCAAACGGTTTTCGTATTGTTGAGCGACAAATTTAGCGTATTTTAGAAAAACAAGCCCCTTTCAGCGCTCAGAACTCTGGAACCATTTACTGCAGAACATTGAACGGGAGCTCATTTTGAAGCTGACATTTGGTAGGTTATGTTAAGAAGTAATACTTATTTTTATTGTACACAGAGACAGACAATCTGATTTTACTTACTTTTAGGCTTTTTGCCCATTTGTAAAAATGTAAAAAAATATTGAGAAAAAACCTTGCATTATTAAGAGGGATTCGGCATTGTTTGCTTAGTGGTACGGCAATAAGTTTCGAGGGTATTAAATAGATTATTTTCACACGCCTAGACTTGAACGGCGCAGTACCGCACGCACTGGCTGAGAGCTGAAGATAAGCGAGCGTTGGGCGTCATTGTACTCCTGTGTTTAGAAAAACCTGTGATAAAGCTAGCACAGCTATGCGCTGCTAGACGATACATCACTTGTTTGTCTCCTGCCTTGCTTGTCTCGACTACCCTCACAGTCAGCTGGTTAGTTCACGCGCGTACTATTTATTTTCTTTATTTGATATTTTCAATACTTTCTTATCAACGGTGCATCAGTAAAAAATATGTGTTTATTTGTACTTTCAATGCGGAATCTAAGTATCTATTTTTTAAATATTTTTTCCTAAGCAAAGGCGTCTTAATGAGGAAAAATCTAAATTTCTCCATTTTCCATAAAAAGTAAGATCTGTTTATAAGCCAATATAAACTTTAATTTCTCAGCATCAAAATAAACCATGACTTTGATCATTGGGTGAAAGGGTTTCGGAGCTGCAACAGTTTAAAGTTGCTAATTTTATGAAAATACGATAAATTTAAATATTTTAATTTAAACACTATGAAGTTCTGATGCCTCAAACTTTGCACAAAGCATTGTATCACAGTTCTCTACGTATAAAAAAGTTTAATTGTATTTAGAAATTGTAAGGTCAATTTTCTCTATATTTCGGTCGATTTGAGATGGAATGGCTCATATACAGGTTGGAAGTAAACTAACATTGCAGATTTTCAGAGCGAACAGCTCATGTTGTATGTAACAAAAAGTGTAATACTATATTGGTGGAAAGTTAATGGTTTTCTCAGAAAAAAGTTCTTTTTCCCAAATGTTCAACATCCTCTTATTCGCTAAGTAAGCTTATTACGAATAGAATCGTGATTTTTGTCCATATCGATAGAAAATCTAATAAAGAATCATTTATCCCTCTGACATATTTCAATGGCGTGGACGGTTTTCGTGTAAATTTAATTTAAAAACCACTAATTTCAAGCCACTGAGCGATGCGACCAGCTTGCAACATTATAGCCAGAAAGAGAGATAGAAGGGTAGTTCACTAAGGCCCAATTGTATAAAACTCCCTGACTAAAGATCAACTTTGATCGAAGATCGAAAAGTGAACCGAGTTCAGACACTTCTTCTATTGTATAAAACTTTTCTGCGATCAAATTACCTTGGTTCAAATGCAATCTAAGTTCACGTGAAAAGGATTTGGCAACATCGCATAAACAGGTGAAATACGTGATGCGCGGACCATGTTATACAGGTTTGTCCAGTGTTGCCAATCTAGCGACTTCAACTCTTTTTCAACAACAATTTCTTTTAACTTTTATATTGCTTAAATAGGGATTTAGTGACCTTTTTAGCACCCCATAGTGACAAAATTTAAGCTTTCTTTGTTGATAATGAGAAATCTAGCGACTTTACAACTACTTTTTGGCGACTTTCCGTACACTCTGTTGCAGACACTGTTTTTTTTTTTTTTGTGCAATGTAAATAATGGCGGACAATAAGAAGAAGGCTGACTG
This sequence comes from Periplaneta americana, assembly GCA_025594305.2. Taxonomy (NCBI): domain Eukaryota; kingdom Metazoa; phylum Arthropoda; class Insecta; order Blattodea; family Blattidae; genus Periplaneta; species Periplaneta americana. The sequence goes on from JAJSOF020000005.1 coordinate 189,183,430, forward strand.
TTCTCCAAGTTGTTATCATGTTATGGTGTTTGATATTGCTAAACATAATAAAGCTTTATAAAACGACAATTTTCGTTTAATAATACAGTTAATTGAACATTTATGAATGTACCTATCACATCCATTAATAATTAATGGTTGTTATAAACATAATATAATTATAGGTTATGTTATTTCATACTGCTGAACACGATAGAGCCTTATAAAATATAAGAATGTTTGTGTATTAAGGCAAGAAATTGAAAGAAATATATATAAATGTACCTAACGTATCTATTAATATTAATAATAATGGATATTTTATTTGCACAATCTGTCACTCGTATATTTCAAACAGAAAAGAAATAACTGAACTTGGATCATCTAACTTAATCGGAGAAATTTCTTCAGTCAAAGTTGACTTTAGTTTGAGACAAATTAATCTCAGATTAGACTTTATACAACACAAAATTGCAAGTTCAGCTGAAACAAGGATCAATTTAACCTCTGATCTAAGATTAAATGGTTTATACAATCGGGCCTAAGGCAGACAGATTTGAGTTCGTTCATCTCTTACACCTGTATTACGAGAAGAAAGATCAGTGTGTTAGCGGCGATGTTGCCAGACTACTGAAACTTCCAGCTCAATTTTCTAATTAACCGTGCATTTAATCACAAAACGTAATATAGGTTTTCTATTTATTTAAGTGTACCCTATAGTCTCTTTCAGTCTGCAGGATTATTTCACTTTCACCCTGTATATATATTCACGGTTACTTTTTACCATTTAATTTCATATCATAAGAGGAATCCGTGCTTGGGTCGTCCTACTATGTTTTTCCATAGTTAATAAAATTTTCAGTCCCAATTTTGAATATTCATCTCTTAGTTTTCTAAAAAAATATAATGTTTTATTAGTACAATTGGAGCAGTCAGAAATGTTTTCCCCCTTTTTTGTGTTGTTACAATTCTACTTTTAGTAAAGTCATGTGGAATTTTCCCTTTTTATGGCAGTTTATTATAGATAATGTTGTTTAGTACATTATGCAACGAGCCTATAATGGTAGTAATTAAGACGCGAGTAAGTTTATGAAACGAGCGCAAGCGAGTTTCATAATTTTCATATGAGCGTCTTAATTACTATTATAGGCAAGTTTCATACGACCTTTTATGCTCGACCATATTTATAACTTGAAATTATTCATAAGTATTCATGTTATTCTTATCTGACTGGGGAGCGGAACTGACCTTGTGCAATATCTCGTAAATTGTGAGATGTGCGCAGACGCGAAACAATTGATTTTTTCCGAGAAACAAATGTCCTTGACCTTGATATAATCTAGAGAGTAAAATAAACAATAATCTTGATATAACCTTGAAATTGATTTAGACATTGAAAAACGAGGTGACAAATTGAATTTATTTGAATATTATTTACAATTAACGCTAATTATTATAGTAACAGAACATAACCTTCTGCGACAGTATTGGATTTCCAGCCTCCGTGACGTTTCGCTAGTTGTCTTTCGATTGCATAACCGAGAATAATCGATACTTGCGCTTTCTTATTGCTAGAATGGTGTTTTCTGATTGGTGGAACACCTGAACTTTAATGAATAGGTGTACCTTAATGAGGTCCATTAAAGGGTTGCTACCAGGTGTATAATTACTACATTTCGGCATGGTCGAGCATAAAATATATTAATTTAAAGACTGTCGTATGCCTTGTTAACATAAATAGCCAAAACACCAAACATGGGCATAAAAACTCTCAATAACGTATACAGTTCGCTGATACAATCCAGAATGTTCTAAGGCATTGAGATATGGGGGCACTATAGGAATACTTGGGAGAAAATTGATATAATACAAGAGTTTTACAACTTCCCAATTCGGCGACCAGAAGAACAGCAATGTAGGAATGTGGTAGGTGTAGCAGTAGGGAAGAAATTAAGGTAAGAATGGAGACTTTTGATTTAGAATTTAAAAAATGAAAGAAAATGAAATTGTTAAGATAAAGATATTTGGTAACAAATGACAACAAACTAAATTAATACTTTAAAAAATAAAATAAAGATTGGACTGGAACAATTGTGGAGAAAAAATTATGAAAGTGAAAATAATGTTTTGAATATTATAAAACAAAGGTGTAACGACATAAAAAAACCAACAAATGTTCAATTACATGAATGACAAAACTTCAACACAAAATTACAGGGAAGTTAAAACTGTATGGAGTCAAGAACCATATATAACGATATGTGATAGAAATGCTAGAATTGGTCTACATGGATTGGGTTAGGAGTGTTGAAATTGAGAGGTTTTAGAAGTAATGTAGAAAATGACAGATGCATATTACGTGGCGAAATAAAAACTATAAAGCATATACTGTTAACATGTGTCGAGAGAGATTGGAGTGAAAGGAGTTTTATGAAAAGGGAATGGCTAAATTTTAGCAATGAAATTGTTTTAAACCAAACGTCAAGAATTACAAATGAACAGATAATAAATTCGTTAGGATCATTTATTTCCTTCATTCATTTTTCTCTTACTTTCCAAAACCAAGTTAAAAGATATGTAAAACACATTTTAAAATGTATGTGTGCATATAATGTGGCTCCGACTTAAAGAACGCAGAACTTTACACTCTTTGTCTTTACTCTTTCGAATTCTGCACACCTCAACACCAAATTACCTTTCGTCTCGTTTCTCTTATCTATACTCTAACCACGACGTAAATACCAGATCACTTATCTGTGGCACGCTAAATATACCTCTTCATAGAACATCTTGTTATTCCTCATCTTTTACAATATCCACCTCGCGTCAATGGAATTCCTTGTCACAAAGTATTAGGGGCTGCAAGACAACAAACACCTTTAAGAACAGCTTAAAAGATAACCTTATTAGCATTTCACTCCAATCATACTGATTTAAAATATTACTGACTACACTGTTGCTTTTTTCTTTAGACATCATCCTGATTGTGCTGCATTTTCAAAATTGTCTCATAATAATCTCTTTCTATTATCTAATATCATTTGAAATATATTAACATTCTATGTATTTTAGTTTAATTCTGCTACACAGTTTATTTCAGTGTTTAATTAATAGTTCATAGTATTTTGTTGTTTAATTCGTAAATAACTCTTGTATACGTACATGTAACTCTCATCTAAATCAAATTGTTGAATTCTTTGTAAGTTCATGCATATGTATATACACTTTTGCTGGTTGAGTGGAAGAGAAGGCCTTACGGCCTTAACTCTGCCAGCTAAAATAAATCATTATTATTATTATTATATTATTATTATTATTATTATTATTATTATTATTATTATTATAATGTAAGAAGTTCTAGCTATGTTCTTTTAAAATCATGTCTTATTTAACGACGCTCACAACTGCCGAGGTTATATCAGCGCCACCATTATGCGGGAATTTTGTCCCGCAGGAGTTCTTTTACATGGCAGTAAATCTGACATGAGCATATCGCATTTAACACACTTAAATGCCATCGACCTGGGCCGGGATCGAACCCGCAACCTCGGGCACAGAAGGCCAGCACTGTACCGACTACACCACCCAGGCCGACACCTATGTACTGTATATATACAAATTATATGTTGATAAGTAAATGTATTAATGACCTACCTTTTAATCAAAATTTCAATAATAGTATTTTAGCACTATACGCTGACGATTCGGCATTTCTCACGGCATCGTGGAAGCCAACTGTCGCCATTACCAGGCTACAAGGTCACCTGCGTGACATTGAACCATGGCTCCTCAGATGGAGAATCAAATTAAATATATCTAAAACACAAGCCATCTTATTTAGCAGAAGAAATAAATTCAATAGACCGGGTATAAATCACACGAAGTTAGCTATAAATGGATTACAAATCGAGTGGAAAACTTCAGTTAAATATCTCGGAGTAACACTAGACAGACGGCTCACATTTTCAGAATATATACTTCAAAAACTCAGACTTGCCAATGCTAGAATGGTGGAGCTTTACCCAATATTAAATAAAAGCAGAAACCTAAATATACACACAGCCCTAACTTTGTATAAAACATTAATTAGGTCAGTAATCCTATATGCTTGTCCTGCTTGGGGACATGCACCTATTACAATCCGCAAAAATTACAAGTTTTCCAAAACAAAATTTTAAGATTCATCACAGGACTTCCTAGACTCATTAGATTGATTCATGAAGAACTAGAAATTCCGACAATTCAAGAATATATTTCAAATCAAGCCTTCTGCACGTACACCAAGTCATACAGCAGCACAAACCCTCTAATTTCTTCACTAGGAAATTACAACCCTGCGTTAGACAAACATAAAAGACCTAAGAGCGTACTCCACCCTCTAGCTTGGAACGACAACGTACAAGACGAATACCAACTTGAACACTAAATAACCACTTGACTCCACACACAGAGAAGGCTATTAATGCACTAATAATGTTATTTCTCTGTTTCAGGGTCATCACGTTATTGGCAGCATAGATGCATTGTTCTAATTGTTAACACTTTTTATGGACCTTAAATGTATTTGTATATTGAATAATGATTAAATCAAAACCTCCCACCTGAACATATTCCGACCACACTATAGCCAATTGGCTTGTCGTCACCGACATCTCATCCTGCTCTAGGTTTTCCGTGGTTTCCCTTGAGCAATAAGACAAATGTCGGGATGAGCCCTAAAAGAAATGGGCACGGACCACTTCCCTTCCCCACTCTTTCTCTTCTACTATCACAAAGAACTTGCTAATTTCTTAGATACAAACCTGAATTATGATAATAGGGGAACATAAATATATTGTAAGTTCACAGGGCTAACGGCTTCGAAGCTGGGTACCTGGTTCTAATGAAGTGCACTGGTAGCAATCTAAAACATGGGGGCATGAGATAGTTACTCTGCCTGCCATTAAAAATTCACTTCACTAAATCCCCAAGGTAAAAAAAAATAATAATAAATAAAAATAAAAAAAAAATAAAATAAAATAAAATAAAAAAATAAATGATACCTATATGACCGCAGGTCAATGCTGTCATTCAACATTGTAAAGCAATGCAGCCAAATAAATAAATAAATAAATAAATATTAAAATAGGACGTACTACTTCGAACACTTTCGCCTATCATTTCATCAAAGCGCAATTTACAATAAACTTAACCAAGATGAAATTATGCAACACGTTCGCTTCAGTCTGCATGTAATGATCACAGTGTTGCAAAATGATTAGTACATGTGCTACAATCTTGTGCATCTAAATAAATCCTTGCATGTTCAGCTGCTTTTTCTATTCTGTTTTTAGCATCTAGAGTTTACGAAACAGCCACCCATTACTAATCCACCGAGAAAGTATTAATTTAAACATAAGTTATTATTACAACGCTGTATAACCAGATGTAAATATTTATTGCCGCAGGCAGGGCGACCGCTACGACCTTACATTGCGACCTTTTAAAATATCGCTTTTAAATCAAGAAGTAGGTGGATGGTGATATCCTGAAACTAATTCGTCATGGGAATTATATGAAACAAGAATCTTGTTGTGTGGGATAAGATAACAGACACGGTTTATGCTAAATGTTGTGTTCTCGGAAGGTGTTATATCAACCCACGCAGAACAACACAAGTACAATGAAAGTAGCTTGCGCTGTTTGGGGAACGTGCTGCACAAGCTTTATAGAACTTTGCAAGAGAAATGTGATAACAGCAGCAAAGTCCACATTTTTACCGTCACGACACAGCTATGTCACGTAACTTGTTTGCACCTGTTGGCGTCACTAATCCGTCTTCCACGCAATACAGACTGTGATGTTTGTATACTCGTATATAACGCTTTTCGATTTTTTTAATTTTTACAATAATTTCAAGAGAAATGACACTCTCCGTGACAAGTACCTGCGGTTTGGCGGTTGGCGAAAATTAAGACGGAAACGTCACTCGGAGCAGTCAATGAAGAACGTCATAGAAGAACCACAAAATAGCAAAATATCAGTTCGACCCGTATACAGAGGGAAGTGAAATTCTCGTCATTGTACCACCTAGTCACTGCAATTTTGTCACCCGGTGTTTTGGTCACTTTTATTTTTTGGTCACTCGATATTTTGTTCACCAATACATATTTTCTTAAAAATAATAATTTATTTTGACAAGCAAAATATCCATAGGTACGCTGTATAAAATGTTATGTGATGAAGGTTCCAAAATTGTCACACTGCATGAAATGTTAAATGATTTATGTTTCAAAAAAATCTTTCCTTGTTCTTATGGCTCATTGATCATCAATATCTTCCAATTCATCTTTATTGAACTCGTTCAGACGTAACTTATTGTACATAGTTTTCTTATCCTAAACAAAATATTCCAATATCCGGTAACTGGATCACTATTAATTTTATTATTCTAGTGTTAATTTGTACTTCAGTAAAAATCTTTCTTTGTCCTTAACTTCTACAATAAATTGCCTAGTCTTTATTAATCAGGTAATCTTATCGTTCTTCGATGTTTATTGTAATTGTAAATTTAAATAAATAAATAAATAAATAAATAAATAAATAAGTCAATTGTACGTAAATAAATAAGGCCTATACCTTATCTTTAAAAAATAAATAAATAAATAAATAAATAAATAAATAAATAAATATAAATAAATAAATAAATAAATAAATAAATGAAATGAATGAATGAATAAATGAATAAATAAATAAAAATAAATAAATGAATAAATGGATAAATAAATAAATAAATGAGTGAATGAATGAATAAATAAATAATAAAAAAATGAATAAATGAATAAATGAATAAATAAATAAATAAAAAGGTAAAAATCCCTGTAAATGCCATGAAGGCAATAAATAAATGGAAAAATTAATAAATAAAATGAGGTGGTGTGGTCGGCAAACCGCCTTTTACCCCCGGGAAAGACCCGGTAAAATAGGAGGCTGAAACCTCGGGGCCGTAAATTTGAACGAAAAAATAAACCACCTGGATCGAACCCCGGACCTTCCAAAATCCATAAAAAGCTAAAAAAATAAAAAAGCTAAAATAAATAATAAATAAATAAATGAATAAATAAATAAATAAAAATAAATCAATAAATAAATAAATAAATTGATAAATAAATAAATAAACAAATAAATAAATAATAAATAAATGAGTAAATAAAAATAAATAAAAATAAATAATGAATAAATGAATAACTAAATAAATAATAAATAAATAAATAGATGAATAAATAAATAAATAATAAATAAATAAATAAAATAAATGAATGGATAAATGAATGAATAAATGAATAAATAAATAATAAATCAATGAATGAATAAATAAATAAGTAAATAAACAAAATAAATGAATAAATAAATAAGTAAATAAATAAATAGTAAATACATTCCGGGGACAAAAAACAAAATTCGGGGACTGTACCCGGAAAACGGAGACGTCTGGTAATGTTATCAAATGAACTCATAATAGATGTTAAATTTGCATCCTTACGATTCTGACATACATACATACATTTTCATTTTCACTGTGGATTTTTCACTGAAATATCCAAGACCTAACCTGGACTCGAACGTGGACAGGCTGGCATACCATGCAGCCACCTCAGGGACGCCGACAGAGGTCATGTTATAAATAATTTTCTCAGTGTCAGGGATCGTTAAATGTTCATTTTCGTAGTCACTTTATTCGTACACACTGTAGATTTCATCGTAAAATTAACAAGTATAAGGCAACGGTTGAAATTTCGCGATGTAAACATTGCGTAAGTAAGAAACTTGCTGGCAACGAGGATAGAGAAACCAATCAGCACAGATTGCAACACATGTATTTCTTAGTATGAATTTGAGGTCCATGGGGTTTCTCCGACACCGAAGACTGGTGCTCCAGGCAGGGCAGGTTTGCTCTCGTTCTCTCGCCATTCAGTACTAGGAACTCATGTGTCAAGGTGAGTCGGACGTCTGACGTCATTCACTGCAACGCCATTCAGTCATCCAAGACCTGTGAACCAATTCCGTCATTCTGCGGTGTGTCACGTATGACACTCCTCCATTTCCTGAGCACATCGCTGGCTAAGTGTCAATATTTGCTGCAGCAGGGATTATATTGTAAATCACAGGCCCATGCAGTTTTAGAATTTGAACTACGGACGAGATATAAAATATCCTTGCAGAAATATATTCTTATATGCAAAAATAACGTACTGTACTCGAAAATATAATGTTTATGCAGTGTAAACATCGCTAATAGCAGCAGAAATAAAAAGTCTAATATCATTTTGTCATAGGTAGGGTTCCCAACTTTGGGTAAATGAATTCCAGGAAAACTTTAACGAGGAAGAGGAAAAAAAAAAAGTTCTTGAAAGTTCTTAAGAGTAACTTGCACATTTTTTTTCGTGCAGAAATAATCTATTTGAATAAAGTACAGACCAGTTGGTAAAGTTGGTATGATTGACCATTTTAATTTAGTATGCTGATTATCTTAGTCTACATGCTAATCACATTTAATTTTAAGTCAAATTAATTTAATAATAATAATAATAATAATAATAATAATAATAATAATAATATTTATTTATTCTGGCGAAGTTAAGGCCATCAGGCCTTCTCTTCCACTTAGCTAGAAACAAAAGAACCTGATACAATTTTACGGACTAATATATAAAGAACACTAATAAAAACGTTATTTATGTTATTATTAATTATAATTTACTGACTTATTTAATTGTCACAATAAATTGGTAAACAGCAAATTATGATTTAATGCAGTAACAAACATAAACATCGCCGTTTTATTTTGATTATTACACTTTTATTACGTCATACTACTTTCGACCAATAAAACTATAGGAAAGGACGTGTTTCAACCAATCATTGCCGTTTATCGTTACAATTTTATCACTTCCCTAGCATTTGTTTTTTTTATCACTTCCTAGCATCTGTTTGTTTTTATCACTTCCCTAGCATTTGTTCCTTTGTTTGCCAACATTTCAAACTGCAAATTCTTTGCGTTACTATAAAAAACATGCTTTACGATCGTCATTTGTTTACCACATAGATAGTCAACTGAAAATGGCGGCTCCGTTCAAACGTTTTGGTGAAGCTTACATTTGTGAAATAGAATTTTAGTAAGTCAATATTTTATTGTATTAGAGCACTTTATTTCTTCTAATCTCTAACTACTTTCTTCTAATCGTGTAATAGTCAATTAAATCCCACTCGAGTTTTGATTTTCTCTAGATAAATCAAAACCTCTAGTGAGATTAATGTTGATAAATTTTAGGAAAAATGGCATTAGTGCTGACAGACATCGCAGTTGAGTTTTTTAATCATATACTTATCTTGAGATTTGGTTCTTTTTTATCACATCTGGCCCGCTCTTAACATCGTCATAGAAGTCAATATATGCCATGTTGAAATTTAGTTTCACTGCATTTCTGCTTTCAACTGGTTACCATTTAGTCTGTTTATGATGTCTATGGACTAAAACTAAAAACCCTTTTACATTAGACCTAAGCACTGAAACACTGATAAAACAAAAAAATTAGTTTTAAAAGTTCTTCCTGGATTTCTTTTAGACATTTTTTGTATCATCTTCAATTATAGTAGGCCCATGTAATGAAATTTTAGGAATGCATTAGGACCTAACATTCTAAATGTGCTAAGTGCCAAAAACAACTTTCTGAGATAATGATGAAAAACACACTGCGAAATGCATGTTGAGATAACAACAACACTGTCTTTTGGCACACGGATGAGTCACTTACAACTGAGCTACGACAAAGACAATTTAGTATGACATTCTAATATGGATGTTCCTTCATTAGATTGAATAAAATGAAATTTGAAAAATCGGCACTTAGCACACTTAGAATTTTAGGTTTTCAATTTAACTACATGAATATTGAGCTGAAGACCATTAACCAAGATTTCTATTTTATTTTATTTATTTTATTGGGTTATTTTACGACGCTGTATCAACATCTAGGTTATTTAGCGTCTGAATGATATGAAGATGATAATGCCGGTGAAATGAGTCCGGGGTCCAGGACCTAAAGTTACCCAGCATTTGCTCGTATTGGGTTGAGGGAAAACCCCGGAAAAAACCTCAACCAGGTAACTTGCCCCAACCAGGAATCGAACCCGGGCCACCTGGTTTCGCAGCCAGACGCGCTGACCTTACTCCACAGGTGTGGACCCAAGATTTCTAGGTCACTTCATGTAGGTAGACTTTACAAAGACAAAACAGACATATGGAGGAAGAAAGCAGGATAACTAACAATTCGAAATTATAGGTACTAATTTCGAAGATATTGTAAAGCTTTGCAAAAAAGAGAAATGCACATGACTCGGATTGTTTTCTGCTTACATTACCCATGCTCAAAAAGTGTTATTAATGGGAAATTATTCTAATTCCGGAATTTTTCCCGTCCCGCTGAAGTAAACAATTTCTCCGGGACAAAGCACACGATTTCTGGTCAATCCTGCTGAATCCTAGACGGTTAGGAAACCTAGTCATTGGATGCTCTAGAAAAGGCAAATTAAAAAAACCGAGGTGATAGTTAAAGAGAAACCCAGGTTGCAGAAAATTACAGAGAGAGATGGATTATCCATACAGAGAACCGGAGGTGATAAACTTCTAGTGCTGACGTACGAACATTAGCTCAGTGGCAAGAGACATGTGGACAGTGCTATGAAAGCGATGAAGTAATTGGAAACAGATCGCTGGTTTAATCCTTGTAGTGTTGGTGACGGTTACACATACATAGTAGTTTTCTCTACTGTTTCGATCACATCCTTAACGATGTCTTCACGTCATCATTCTTGTTAATCGTCACAAGCTCATATCATAATCGCCAGGATCGTGCAACCTATGAATGTCATCTTTTTCCCACTTGAAGAGATCTTTTAACGTAATACAATTTAACAGCGATTATTCTGACGTCCTTGAATGTACTTGTTATATTTCTCTTCTCATATCTCTCTTTATAATCTTATCTCTTAATACAACTGTCAATAAAAACGGTAAGAATCTCCTTTCAAAGATTCCAATTCTATTTTTATGAGATTGTCTCATTAGAATAGAAAGAAAAGAGAGCCACGAATCCCATTCAGTTGAGTTTTTTCCGAGGTTTTCTCCAAATACAAAGCGAACTTTAGGTAATTCTATGACGGATCCAAATACCATTTCGATAACATTGATTCCATCGACACTAATTAATCGCGCAGTTGATACAGCGTCGTTAAATAATGCTTAAAAAACCTGGATTACCAGTAACATATGCAAAGTTTGTTGCTGACATAGAAATCAGATTTCAACCCCATCGAACACCTTTGGGCTCATTGTAATGTACAATATTTGCCAGAAAGAATCGCACGACATTTTCCCCAACCTCATAACCTCTACCAACGAAGAAAGGAACACAATTCGCACAGAGACCTACTAAAGTCTAGTGGAAGGTCTTCTCTAAACAGTAATATTTGTTATAGTCGAAAAGGTAACCCAACTCAACATTGCAACGTACAGGTGAAGAAACAAATCTCCTCACACCTTTTTTCAACGATATAATAATAATAATAATAATAATAATAATAATAATAATAATAGTAATTTATTTATTTAATTTAATCTAGCAGAGCTAAGGCCAGTAGGCCTTCTCTTCCGCTCAGCCAGACTCCAATTCTAATTGAATACAATTGGTTACATAGTTATTACATTAATATCTAGACCATAAAACAACATGAAAGTAAATAATGAAAGTTGGATAAGTAATGTTAGTGTGACAATAATAAACATTGGTAAGAAATAGTGATAATAATAATAATAATAATAATAATAATAATAATAATAATAATAATAATAATAATAAAATAATAATAAAACAATAATAATAATAAAATAATAACAATAATAATAATGAGATAATTTAAATATTTATTCTGTCATATATATAACCATTAAACATTGAGAAACCTGAAACAGCTATTATTGTTAACAAGAATTATTAGAAAAATATTTCGTTAGTCTATTCTTAAATTGGTTTGATGTCTGACAGTCCCTGACATTACTCGGTAGGGAATTCCAAAGCCGAGGAACAGCCACAGTGAAAGAAGATGAATATGAGGATGTTCGGTGGGAGGGAATGGATAATATTGAGGAGTGTTGTGATATAGCCCTAGTACAGAGTGGCCTCTGGGTACGGGTGAATTTTAAAATGGTTCTATAAGACCATAGTAATGCGAAAAGTAAACTCTTTGAGAAAAACAAGCTTCAAAACTTCATACAATTTAGTTATCTTGCTCATATTTTTGAAAATAACTTGGGTTAAATGACTCCATTCCAATTTAAACAAGTCTGTAATCCTCCTCGTAAGTTGTGTATTACATTCTACAATATCTCACAATCAGTGTTTTTTATTTCTTCTCGTTTGCTCGTATGCGTTCCTTAAGCTCTTCTGTTCTGAAAGACTCTGGACTTTAAATAGCTCTATACACTCAGATCCGGAGATCTTGCTGGCCTAGTGATGTCCCCAAATCTTGAAATCAGTCGACAGGAAACATGGTTCTGAAGGTATTCAACCTTTCTCTTGCTGTATGCGCCGTTGCACCATATTGTTCAAAGAGAGGATTATTTATCCAAGTCTCCACACTTCTTCTAAGAGTCGTTCTCGGAAGATTCAACGCCAGAGACTGCCAAACTGCTGAGCGGGTCGGACTTCAGTTCGCACTCGTTCAATTTTCTCGGGCGTTCGAAATACTGCCACGAAATGATTAATTAATACTGTTATGAATACGAAAATTACTAACCAATTGTAAAATCATATCGCGTTTCAGTATCCTTCCATGTCTTGCTACTCAAAACTAAGTTAAGAAATCTCTTTTTGTCGGAAAATGTTCCCGGTTTAAAAAAAGAAAGTCTCCACAGAAAAGTCCGTTGATCTACTGAAAAATATGCCGTGGTTCATCAAATTGCATAATACAGAAAATGATTTCGTAACAATGTGACATTCGTTATTCACATTCTACAGCTTGCTGAACTCCACTCGTAGGCTACCTGGTGGCCAACCTGTATTCGTGGAGTCACAATGACAAGGGGAATTTCGAACTCGGTCCCTTGGCTAAGGAAATATCAGCTGCTGAGCCGTGGGTGTCCAGCTATTGCTCTCTTTTGACAGTAAAATATGAGTGTATTCAGAAGGCAGTATATTTACAGTTTTTTTTTTTATCAGTGTCAGGTTTATAAAGTGCACTTTGTAATTTTCCTTCTGCTATCAGTTTCACCTATGGATTGTGGCGGACTACTTGTGTACATAGCAACTGCAACTATTTTTTTCTAATCGTGGCTTGCGATTATGTTGTGGCTAAAGTAGTTTCTCATTTCCTCATTGCGTAAGGTATAAAAAAATTATTGTCAGTCTGTATTTACTTCGATTTATACATCATCATCATCATCATCATCATCATCATCATCTGTATCTCTTCATCATCATTATTTTCATGTGCATCTCTTCACCATCATTTTCATGTGCATCTCATCATTATCATCATTATTTTCATGTGCTTCTCTTCATCATGATCATCATCATTTTCATGTGTATCTCCAACAAAGCATACATAGGTCAGCACGTAAGAGATTCAGGAGACTAAAATATCTGCAGAGCAACGAAAAAAGAAGGTCCAACATATGGTGCTGGTCAGTTTTAAGCTACAGAATTTTCTGTTTATGCACAGAATTTTCTGTTTATGCATGTTGTACTTTGGCACTCATATGGAAATAGGCCTAGGAAGTTATTAAATATAATTATTCAAAATAAAGAGATGAAGATAAATGAAGCTCCTTGTTTTCCCAATTATCCAATTTTCAACATTTTGTAACATCCAAAATACTCTAATGAATGCAGTTTTTCTCCAATCTCAGTGAAATTTCGCAAAGTGCACAAAAGTTTATGACGTAAAATGACATATGTATTTTCTTCTGCTATTGAAAATATTGAAATCACCATATGTTAAGGGGAGAGGATGGTATTTTTGATGAAAAATGACTAAATTTCCACAAAAAAAATTCTTTAAAATACCCTGTGATATGTGTGCATCGTCATTTTTAAACTTCCTGCATTATGGATTTTTAAATCACTCACCCACTTTTATTGTTGTTTCCGGTAAATTAAATTTTCAATTTTTTTTCTTTAAAATACCCTTTGATATGTGTGGAATGCATTGCATAACATTTTATGGGTATTTGTGCCCTTATCGGATGTTGAGACGTCATTTTTAAACTTCCTGCGCTATGGATTTTTAAATCACACGCCCGCTTTTATCGGTTTCCAGTAACTTCATTTTTTTTTTTTTTTGCTACACTGCCAGACAAAATGAATATAATTTCTGAACTATTAAAGATACATGCATGAAATTTAGAACACACATTCTTTAGACTATTAGAAAACTTTTCTCTGTAACAGAATTTTGTTAATTGATTTCATTTTAAAAATACGTCCGTTTGTTTGCAAGAAAGGAAATCAGAAAATTGTCACTAAACTTTAATTGTTTATTTTACAAACGTAGGGACTAATATCAAAATTCTGTTACAGACAGTTTGTAGAACATGCTTTTGCAAATACATTGCAAAAAACTGTTTGAATCTATCTTTAAAAACGGTTTAGATATATCGGTTTTAGTACAATCCTGCATTGGGTATGTTTTTTTCAAATTTGGGCCCCCAAACAATTTTTTTTTTTCAAAATGTTCTTATTTGGTTGAGTTGCCACAGCTATGAGCTCTCTACATACAAAAAATTAATAATTTACACCAAATAGGAAAAAAGTTTTTAAAAATACCATCCTCTCCCTTAAGGATGTGACAAGTTTTAAAAGAAAGAAAAATTAACAACTAAAAGGGTATTTTATTTTTCTCGAAACGTAATTGGAAAAAAATATGAAAAGCATATATCACATTTTACAAACATCTACCCGGAATAATTTAAATATAAATTTAAAGAAAAATCATGTAAACTTTGAAAATTGAGACAATTATAGTTCAGTACCGTATTTAAAAAAATTATTATAAGTAAACTATTTGGAATATTGAAGTGAAAATTTGTGTATTGCATGTCCTTATTCTCGGAAATATGTGGTAAAAGTTTCAGATTAATTGCTTAGAAATTTCACAAATCCATACTTTAAGATCTGTAACTCGGGCTTTTCATTTCCTGGTTTCCCAACGTTTCGAAGGTGCAGTACACGAGCTATTAAGTTGTCATGTTTTATACTGTCCTTGTTTTCGTCCTTGTCTACAAGAGAACGGGGAAAACACATGAGCTAGCTCATTCTGCTCGTCAAAATTCTTGGAAACGCCAATCCCTTTACAAACCCTCCTCCTTGCCGATATTATTTAAAATGTGGCCGGTGGAGATGCCACACGTGAACTGTGAAAAAGTAAATTTGTAGTGTGCCATACAAGCTTATGAAGTTCAAGAAAGATTATCTCAATATTTATTAAATAGGTCACATCGCGGAAATGCATGGTCATAATGTAACACGACCGTCACTATAGTCCAGGTCTTATTCCTTTATGCCCTAAGATTGAAAACTAATAATTTCCTCCTCCGTTATTACTACATATCCTAGTGGATTATAGATCAACTATTGACCACATATTTTGTATTCGACAGATAATGGAGAAAAAATGGGTGTATAAGGGTACAGTGCATCAGTTATTCATAGATTTCAAAAAGACATATGACTCGGTTAAGGGAGAAGTTTTATATGATATTCTTGTTGAATTTGGTATTCCCAAGAAACTAGTTCGATTAATTAACATGTGTCTCAGTGAAACGTACAGCAGAGAGAGGATAACAGAGAGGGTTTGGAATTGAACGGGTTACATCAGCTGCTTGTCTATGCGGATGACGTGAATATGTTAGGAGAAAATCCACAAACGATTAGGGAAAACACGGAAATTTCACTGAAGCAAGTAAAGAGATAGGTTTGGAAGTAAATCCTGAAAAGACAAAGTATATGATTATGTCTCGAGACCAGAATATTGTACTAAATGGAAATATAAAAATTGGAAATTTATCTTTCGAAGAGGTGGATAAATTCAAATATCTTGGAGCAACAGTAACAAATATAAATGATACTTGGGAGGAAATTAAACAGAGAATAAATATGGGAGATGCCTGTTATAATTCCGTTGAGAAGCTTTTATCATCAAGTCTGCTGTTAAAAAATCTGAAAGTTAGAATTTATAAAACAGTTATATTACCGGTTGTTCTTTATGGTTGTGAAACTTGGACTCTCACTTTGAGAGAGGAACAGAGATTAAGGGTGTTTGAGAATAAGGTTCTTAGGAAAATATTTGGGGCTAAGAGGGATGAAGTTAGAGGAGAATGGAGAAAGTTACACAACACAGGACTGCACGCATTGTATTCTTCACCTGACATAATTAGGAACATTAAATCCAGACGTTTGAGATGGGCAGGGCATGTAGCACGTATTGGCGAATCCAGAAATGCATATAGAGTGTTAGTTGGGATGCCGGAGGGAAAAAGACCTTTGGGGAGGCCGAGACGTAGATGGGAAGATAATATTAAAATGGATTTGAGGGAGGTGGGATATGATGATAGAGAATGGATTAATCTTGCTCAGGATAGGGACCGATGGCTGGCTTATTAGTAGTAGTATTTATTTATTTAACCTGGTAGAGATAAGGCCGTCAGGCCTTCTCCGCCCCTGTACCAGGGGATTACAACTATAATATGAACAATAAAATTACAATTAACATTAAATTTACAATTTCAATTACAATACAAATTAAAGTACGACAAGATTACCTGATCAATGAAAGCTAGACATTTTATCATAGAAGTTAAGAACAAAGAATATTTTTGTATTTACTGAATTACAAATTAAACCTACAATAACAAAAATCTATAGTAATGAAATTACCTGATATTGAAATATTTTGTGATAGATTAAGAGAACTATTTACAAGAAACCATGTCTGAACGAGTCTCAATTACTGACCAAGTGCCTAGTAAGTTTGCGTTTGAATTCAGTTTTATTTCGACAGTCCCTGATGCTAGCAGGTAACGAATTCCAGTCTTGGCAGGGCTATTGTGAAAGAGGATGAGTATGATTTGCGATGGGATGGTATTGTTAGTATTGTTTCATGGCGAGAGCGTGTGTTCAGATTAAGAAAGGTAAGTGAAGCGAGACCAGGTAAAGTAAAGAGTTCAAGATTTCGGATTATGAATGTGATTTCTTTTCTTATTGTTTGAGATTTGAATTTTGATCATCTTTACAAACATTTGTTACAAAACGTTTATGAGCACGTGAGGGCTTATGTGAGGGCTGCAATGAACCTCCGGATTCTTTAAACGCCAGTAAGTAAGTAAGTGGATTATAGTGATTTTCTATTGTCAGATTGAATTTTCTTTTGCCAACTTTGTTTGGATTTATTTATTTTCTTTTTATTTATTTATTTATTTATTTATTTATTTATTTATTTATTTATTTATTTATTTATTCATTTGTTGTTGAACATAACAGGCAAAGCCCAATTACAACGTTCACGACTAACAAATTAATTTATAAACATAAACATGGAAAAGGAAACATACACTTATTAAAAACTGAAACAAAATAAAAATAAGAGAAAGAAAAAAAAGAGAAATTGAAATAAGGTGTGAAAGTAGCTTCAAATTAACTAACAACAATATTCTGTAAAATATAACAAATAATTCTGTATCTAGAAAAATTCATATTGAAAATATCAACATTCGGATGAGGATGTAATTTATTGTATAACTGTAACATTTGGAAAACTGGGGAATTTTTGTGAGATTCAGTATTTGTCCTTGGTATGTAAAATAAATTTCGAAATTTCGTTTTAAGCTTAGGTGCATATAATGTTATATAATAAAATAAACCAACACAGTCCAACTTATTGTTAATAATTTTATAAAGAAAGTTTAAAGATTGACAATTTCGTCGAATTTGCAAACTAGTAAAATGCAAATGTTGAAGCATTGTAGCATAACTCTCATAGGTAGGATAATCATTATAAAGTCTGTAGTATAAACATTTTAGAAATTTATTTTGAATTTTTTCTAGTAACAGAATATATTTGTTAGTAACTGGGTTCCAGATAACAGCAGCATACTCTAATTTAGATCGAACAATGGAATTATACAAAATTATTATAGCTTTGACTTTAAATTTACAAGAATTTCTCATAACAAAACCTAAACGTTTATAACAAATTTATAATATTATTAATATGACTATGAAATGTAAAATTACTCCTAAATAATATATCTAAATCTTTATGTTCATTTTCTGCTGGTAAAACTTTTGCCTCTATTTTCTATGAAAATTTAATTGCATTTTTCAATCTGTTATGTTGGCAGCATCGATCGTCTTTGAAAAAGCTGCGAATTGTATTGTATTGTATTTATTAACATTCCATGGTATTCATACATTGCTTACAGCTAGAATATGGAACAAGTCAAAAAACTTAATACTATTATAAAATCTTAATTTATGATTACAGTTTAGATAAATATATACAGACGAGATTTACAGTATAGTCTACTAGTACAACACAGAGTTTTAGTATCAATTTCATGAAGTGTTATTGAATATCATGAATTCACCTACAGAATAGAAGACGTGAGAAATTAGGTACTTCTTTAATTTGGCCCAAAATAATTTCATGTTTTGAGTTTCATTTTTTATATCGATAGGGAGGCTATTAAAATTTTTACTGCCATATAACGAACTCCTTTTTGATAGCACGATAGACTTGCGATGGAGTATGAAAGCCATTTTTTTTGACGTGTATTTATGCTATGAACTGTTGAATTAGTTACAAAGTTTTCACGATTACATACGAGGAAGATTATTAATGAAAAGATATACTGACAAGCCACGGGCATTATTTGTAGTTTTTTGAAAATAGCCCTACACGATTCCCTAGATTTTGGCAACTACTATTATTCTAATTACTCTTTTTTGTAATAGAAATATATTGTTACTATCTGTGGAATTTCCCCAGAATATTATTCCAAAACTCATTACCAAGTGGAAGTATGCAAAGTTTATTGTTTTTAAGGTATTGATATTTACTATATTTTGCATAGATCTAATAGCAAAACAAGCTGAATTTAGTTTGGGGGTAATTTCTTTAATATGATTTTTCCAATTTAACTTATTATCGATTTTTAAGCCAAGAAATTTGGTAGAATGTTCATGAAACGAAACTTACTAGCGAGTGTTACTTGCAATTTGAACGTAATTAATAATACTAATGTTAGAGAATAATAACATAATACATTTTAAAGTGATATTCGATTTCGGACTTCGTACTAATACGTAATATGTCTCATTTTTCTTATGCAGCAGTCCTGCTAAAAAAATGATATTGCTACTGATATGCAATTAAACAGAGTCTAAACCTCTAGCACGTCCAGTAGTATATGTAGCCTACGCTTTATTCTATAAATCATTACATACGGCAGTAAAGGTCAAAGGTCGTGATAAAGTCGTACATTTCAAAGCCTTGTCGTCGCGGTATGTGAGTAGGAAGATTCAATGGAATGGGAATGATAGAGCTTCATTTGCTATTCAGGTTAATTTTCAATCCCTATCGCTGTTGAGACCCTTACAAATGCTCACCATGGCAACGATATGGAGCGAAGTTTCATATCTCGCATATTGCAAGCCCATTTTCTCCACTGTGAATAGGAGACTGAAAACACAGAACAAGCATCGGTGCAACTAAATGGGAAAAAGATTCTGCTAACAGTGAAAACTGTTTAGATCCCAAAAGTTGTAAACGTCCACCACTGAAAGAAGCCACGTATGTCAGATATCTGGGTATCATTATTGATCAGAATTTAAAATGGCCTCATCATATTACTTATCTTTGTAAGAGGCTTCGTAAAACAATTTATAAATTCGTTAATCTTCGATGCTACATACCCATTAGAGTTCTACGAAATGTTTATTTGGCCATTATTCAGTCTATCATTCAATATGGTATAATTGTTTGGGGTGGAAGTACAAAAATTAATCTTAGTCCGTTAAATTTACTACAAAAACGAATAATTAAAATTTGTTTGAAGAAACGTTTCGATTATCCAACTAAATTAATTTATTTTGAATTTAATGTTTTTAATATTGAACAAATTTATAAGTATACGCTGTTAAAATTTTATCATAAAAATCGTAATAAGTTTATATTACAGACACATAATTATGACACAAGACGAAATATTAATTCAACATTAGTAGAACCTAAATGTCTCACATCTGCTGCTCTAAAGCATAGCATTAATTTTGGCCCTCGGTTGTACAATGCTTTAGCTAAATTACACCCAGAACTTCTAACATGTAACCCACTAACATATAACAAGAAAATTAGTAACGTGTTAATATCTTCAATTCGATTAAATAAATGTATAGCCTATGTGTATTAATTAATCAACCTATATTATATTTGTATTCTATAATTTTGAAATATATATATAGTCCTACTTTTCACGGGCGATATTATTCTTCTTTAGTGTTAATATTATATTATATAATTCCATTGACGCTGAAATTTAAATTTTAGTTCCTATTTCATTTTATTTATTTATTTTTTATTTTCTATATTTCTCTTATATTAATATTGTATTATATAATTTCTGTAACTGTAATTTTAATTTTATTTCCTATTTTATTTTTTATTTTATATTCTCTTATAGGCCTATTAATATTATATCTGAACTGTGACCGAACACGAGCGCTGCTCATTCGGTCTCAAATTTTAATACTACTGTATCTTCTTTTTTATATTGATTGTATTATTTTATTTCTATTTCTCTTGTTTGCAATTATATTCTTTATTCTGTAGGCTATTTAAATTTAAATAAATAAATAAATAAATAAATAAATAAATAAATAGCAAACGACGTGACACAAAATATACTCTTCTACAACTACGTCTATATCGATATAAACCCACAAATAAATTAATACATTTATTACCATTTTTCTAACAAACAACTATATAGACATATACTCATCTATCTATCCATCGATTATATATTCATCCATTCGGCTATCTTATCTACCAATCCATAATTTCATTATATATTTAACGAGTCATCTATTTTTATACCGTGTGACACAGAAGTCGGTTGACATTTTAATGGAAAACATTACTCTAATTAGAAATAGAAATTGTATATAGTATGTTCACTACCGAAAATTTCAAAATGTGCTCCATTTACTTGAAGACAGTGCCTCACTCGATCCTGACATTCTTCTATCACGCTTAAAAGTGTTGCAGGTGGGATGTGCTGGATAACATGGGGTGATCCTTTGCTTCAAGTCATCTATAGATGTAGACCCTATCTGAAAAACGTACTGTTTCACAAATTCCCATAGATAGAAATCAAGGAATGTGAGGTCTGGTGACTGTGGAGGCCATGACTGAGGCCCATCTCGTCCAACCCAGTACACACCGAACATCTCATTTGGATTCTGTCGAACTTTTACAGCATATTGTGCCGTGTCCCATCTTGTTGAAACCACATTCATATCCGTTTGTTCAATGACAAATCATACAGGAAGTTCATTACAGCGTCTAACGGCCGCTATGCTTTCAGATTCCAGGCGACTAGCGTACATACGTACATACATACATGTTCTGATCATGGGCAGGTCTTTCACTGCAAACCCAGCATTTTCCAGTCTTTCCCATTTTCTGCCTTCCTCTTAGTCTCCGCATATGATCCACATTTTATTGTCGTCTATCATCTTATACCTTCTTCTGCCCCGAACTCTTCTCCCGTTCACCATTCCTTCCAGTGCATCCCTCAGTAGGCAGTTTCTTCTCAGCCAGTGACCCAACCAATTCCTTTTTCTCTTCCTGATTAATTTCAGCATCATTCTTTCTTCACCTACTTTCCTAACGTAGCATCATTTCTTATTCTGCCTGTCCACTTCACAAGCTCCATTCTTCTCCATATCCACATTTCAAATGCTTCTATTCGCTTCTCTTCATTTCGTCGTAATGTTCATGTTTCCGCCCCCATACAATGCCACACTTCACACAAAACAATTCACTAGTCTCTTCCTTAGTTCTTTTCCAGAGGTCCGCAGAAGATTCCTCTTTTTCTATTAAAAGCTTCCTTTGCCATTGCTATCCTCCTTTTGACTTCCTGGCAGCAGCTCATGTTACTGCTTATTATAGTACACCCCAAGTATTTGAAGCTGTCCACTTGCTCTACTGCCTCATTTAGAATTCGCATGTTTACCTTCTTTATTTTTCTTCCGATAACCATGGTCTTCGTCTTGTTTGCATTTATCTTCATCCCATACTGCTCACATCTGTCATTTAGCTCCAGTAACATATATTTTAACTGTTCCATTGTTCATGAATTAAGTATTAATTTGAAAGTGAACGTCACACTTTGTTATATTAATCTACTATTGATTATCTTTTTAGGTCGTGTATTTACTCTGAAACGGTTAGACATTCTTGTATATCTTTTGCATTGCTTATTCCTCAAACATCTCATTAATCTTTAACAGGATCCACTTTACATTAAGGTGCATTCTTCTACATAATTCATGTGAATTGTAACTGTGACCACTATTTTATATTATAGCTTTACTATTGTTCATTGGTTATAAAATATGTACTTTGATGCCAACTATAATCCTAATATACCTCAGGGTGAAATAGGGTTTATTATATTGGATAATAAAAAAAAACATATCTTTTAGTATCATTTCCTCTTCTGTTAACAACGCCATATCATCAGCAAATCTTATACACTTTATTCTTCTTCCTCCTACTTTTACTCCTCCCTTTTACTTCCTCCAAGTAGATGTTGAACAGGGTATATGATAAAGGGCATTCTTGTCGTACTCCTCTCCCTATTTCACTTCCTTCAGACATTTCTTCTCCTGTCCTGAATACTCAGCATGTAATTAATCATATTGACGATTTATAAACACTTAAACCAGACCGGAGTTGATTTCCATATAATAATACAGAGTGGGCCGAATAGGCCGGAGTGAGACCCACAAACCGTCCTTCAATCTTGCACTTACTGTACTTCGCTATCGAAAAGGAAAATCGTGATGACTGCCATACAGCTGTGCTTGACGTAGGAAGAAAGGCAAGTCCAATAGACCGATTAAATGTACTATGAAAAAAAAACAATGGACCATGAACACTACCCTTTTCCTTCCTTCTAAGGCCCACGCTGAACAAATATAATGGATTTCGACATGAGGTTGTACAGTACTTACACGAAATGGGAGTGTGGCATCCAGCCTACATCGCTAGCTGCACCTCAACACCGCCTCTCATTCTGACCTATGAATAATACACTTTCTTCTTATAAACATATGCCCAATGGCACCTGCCCACAGTCATTCTGAAATATTTTTGATAGGCTTACCACAGTGTTGGTACGTCATCAAATTTGTCAGTAGAACACGGCAGTTCTTTACGTTATCTTCAGGGGTGGGGTTGACCAATAAAGGTTCACAATAAACCGGGAACAGAAACAATAACGAGAACGGAAAAATCTATACTAATAATAAATCTGTAGCCAAAATTTTTCTGGTAATTTTCGCTTTTCCAAAAATAATTGGTGTTAACATGTATAATTATTCATCCTGAATAATTTCGAGGGAAAAATCGTTCCGGGGCCGGGTATCGACCCCGGGACCTTTGGTTAAACGTACCAACGCTCTACCAACTGAGCTAACCGGGAACTCTACCAGACACCGATCCAATTTTTCCCTCTATATCCACAGACCTCAAAGTGGGCTGACATCCGTCAAGCAACCAACATTGAGTGCACACTAACTCTGTGTGACTTAAATTGTGGTTTTCTGTTAGCGAACAGTAACGTGTATTATGCAAATCAAGCTTCCAGGTATAACTCCCTGTAAAGTTGATTTGAATAATTTCGAGGGAAAAATCGTTCCGGGGCCGGGTATCGACCCCGGAACCTTTGTTAAACGTACCAACGCTCTACCATCATTGAGCTACCCGGGAACTTTGAGACACCGATCCAATTTTTCCCTCTATATCCACAGGCCTCAAAGTGGGCTGACATCCGTCAAGCAACCAACATTGAGTGCACACAACTCTTTGTTACTTAAATTGTGGTTTTCTGTTAGCGAACAGTAACGTGTATTATGCAAATCAAGTTTTCAGGTATAACTCCCTGTAAAGTTGATTTGAATAATTTCGAGGGAAAAATCGTTCCGGGGCCGGGTATCGAACCCGGGATTATTATTATTATTCATCCTGATACCGAAAATTGCTTTTTTGAAATTTTTGTTTGCATGTCTGTCTGTCTGTCTGCCTGGATGTTTGTTACCTTTTCACGCGATAATGCCTGAACGAATTTCGATGAAAATTTTGTTGTAAGTTAGATTTTAGGCTATATGGCATTCAAAATACTTTATTTAAAAGGGGTATTATAAGGGGGTCTGAATTAAATAAACCGAAATATCTCGCTTATTATTGATTTTTGTGAAAAATGTTGCATAACAAAAGTTTCTTTAAAAATAATTTCCGATAGCCTACGTTTCATTTCAAGCAAAATTTTGATGGGACCAAATTGCACAAAAAACGGATGTTCTCTGAACCAAATGATCATATTTGAATTATTTGCATGTAATAACAATTAAGAAACATGTTAAAAAAATTATCATTGCACCAAAAGAGTGGTCTCTGGACCAAAATGATCGCATTTTAATTATTTAAATACAATTTAAATTAAGTGACATATTAAACGATTTATCCTTCTATCAAACACGAATGTTCCCTAGACCAGATGTCCTATTTTAATTATGTAATTACTTTATATTTATTTCTAACGAGTGCAGCGGAGCGCACGGGTACGGCTAGTATTTTAAATAAATGTATTTAGCATTCACAATTAACGAGAAGCTTCCCGGAGCCCGGGAACGGGAACGTGAGAGTTTACCGCCAAACTTTAACTTCTACTAGATTCATTGTTGTCATCAGAAAACGATTTGGTCGTAGCATATTTTGTAGTAAAGAGACCATGACATACTGTAATTTCTTGTTCATTCATTGCTTGTAACTAACGCAGAAATTCAGTAGAATCACTATCCATAGCTATATTAATAGATGTTCTCTTAGATTAACAAGCAACGAAAGCAGGACACTATAAGGCCTACTAGTTTTTTTAAAGGGAAACTGAAAGAAGACATATCTAAGGGCGACATCCTTCCTCGTGACAACGTCCGTACTCTTTGCGCAAAAATCACACAAGATAAGCCCTAATGATATTGGCTGGGAAATACTTCACATTCACTATACAGTCCGGATTTATCCCAGTGCAAGCGACTATCACCTGTTTGGATCATTGAAGAAAAACTTAGAAGGCAAAATATTTGCAATGGATGACCTGATGATGAAAGAATTGTGAAAATCGCTGCAAACATCAAATATGTGTTTTCAAGAAGGAATAAAGCAACTTCCTGACCGTTAGCAGTAGTTTCTCGATGAGTTAGGGGGCAATTTTAAAAACAATCAGGGCTGGAAATTTTTGTGTAGGATCCCCATAGGTCTCCTAAAAAACAGGAACGTCCCTTTTTTCGTTAATGTGTCCCATTATCTCGAATGAGGTCTTCGGAACATGTTTTTTTTCTCGTATTTAAAAATTAGTGGCTCAAAAAACAAAACTTTTAATATTATCCATCACTGTTGGTGACATTGGAATTTAATACATTGGCAACATTTGAGGTGGCACTGAATGCATACAATGTTTTTAAAACACTTCACACTATGAAACAAACTGCTACTAGATCAAACATTGAATTTGATTTCTTTATGACATCCTGATTGTGAAAAATGTTCCGAATTTCAAAGACGGTAGTGAATTGAAGGAAATTCTTATATCAAAATATTTACAGGAAGACTGGGTTGATGTGATCAAAAAGTGTTGATGAAAAGCTTAATCATTTTGTGTAGGCTATTACTGGCACAAATGCAAATGTTTAAAAGTGAATTTATTTATCACAAAATATATCCAAGATAGAGAAGTGATTTTGCAAAATTCAATAGTTATGACATGCATAAATACACATAAAAAATTTCATCACAGAACATTGGCTAGTTTTTGAGTTGTCAGGGAAACGGTTCTTAAAAATGTAATTTACGGGAAATAGCGTCAAATATTTTTCTGTAGACTATAATTTCTTGAAAAAAAAAATCATGTTCCTGTGTTTACAAACAAGCAGCCATTACTAAGATGGCTACTGGTATGAGAAATTTAATCTCCAAACTCTTGCTAATCAGTTGGTATGAGAAATATTGGGAGTGACGCTATCCATTGTCAGGAGGGACTGAGGTTGCAGAATCCTGTTTTTAAATCATAACTCATTGCAGATATTGACATATTTTTTTCAGGAAAATATACTGAATAATTTGTGCATTAAACAAAAAATATTTTGAAAAATTGACTTTTTTGAAGTCTTAAGTTGTACCTAATCCCTTAACTGCATATTTTAATTTGTTCAAAGACAACATAGATAAGCATGTTAAAGTTCAATTTTTAATAACAGTTCGGTTCCTTCGTATTTTGTTTTGATGTTTATGAGAACTATTTTTGTGTGCTATGCAGTGGCGATAAAGTCCGGATCAAATCTGAACCTCTAAGTATTAACCGAACCTACATTCGATTACACATCAGCCACATATTAAGGAGAAAGGCAGTTAATTCCAATGCATTTCAGTACCTACGATATTAGTAAAGGAATGAGAACACCTCATGGCCACACGAAATGAGTTGGCAGGATGCCAGCTGGAAAGCCCTGCTGAAGATGTATGTCAGCACACATAAGACAATAGCCCTTTAGTACACCGACACACACACAACTCCTTTATTTCTACACGCCTACATACTGCACAAAATATCTGCTGGCTGTTCTACATTATGCAATTTTGTATCATTAAAACGAGAGCAAGATACTGTCTTCCAGTACACCAGAAGCTAAACTAGTTGTGTAGTTTCCCAACGTGTCCCAAGGGTACGTGAGAAACAGCGCTGAGCGCTGAGGTATGCAGGTCACCTTTGCTTTTCCATGTTCCCACTAAATTGTATTTGTCTGCATTATTCTGCTTGTTTGGAGGAATGTGAAACCTGCTTACTCACTGATGGAACGAGGAAGATTAAAAACTCATAACAATTACCAATATCATCCGACAAATTGATATTATAAAATGTGCATGGAGGTGAATTGTTCATCATCGACCTGTTCATTTTATTTTGCTTTTGTTCAATTTTCTGGGCATAAGCCTTGCATGCTTGTCACTAATTTAAGGACAAAAACGAACAATCCAATGGGTCTAAATGTTACAATGAGATAAATGTGACAATCAACAGGTCTCACAAAAATGTGGCATTCAAAAGGTCTCTCAAAAATGTGACAATCAACAGGTCTCACAAAAATGTGACATTCAAAAGGTCTCTAAAAAATGTGGCAATCAACAGGTCTCACAAAAATGTGATATTCAAAAGGTCTCTCAAAAATGTGGCAATCAACAGATCTCACAAAAATGCGACAATCAACAGGTCTCACAAAAATGTGACAATCAACAGGTCTCACAAAAATGTGGCAATCAACAGATCTCACAAAAATGTGACAATCATTACATCTCACAAAAATGTGACAATCAACAGGTCTCACAAAAATGTGACAATCAACAGATCTCACAAAAATGTGACAATCAACAGGTCTCACAAAAATGTGACAATCATTAGATCTCACAAAAATTTGACAATCAACAGATCTCACAAAAATGTGACAATCATTAGATCTCACAAAATGTGACAATCAACAGATCTCACAAAAATGTGACAATCATTAGATCTCACAAAAATGTGACAATCATTAGATCTCACAAAAATGTGACAATCATTAGATCTCACAAAAATGTGACAATCAACAGATCTCACAAAAATGTGACAATCATTAGATCTCACAAAAATGTGACAATCAACAGATCTCACAAAAATGTGACAATCAACAGATCTCACAAAAATGTGACAATCAACAGGCCTCACGAAAATGTGACAATCAACAGGCCTCACGAAAATGTGACAATAAACAGATCTCTAAAAAATGTGGCAATCAACAGGTCTCACAAAAATGTGGCAAGCAACAGGTATCACAAAAACGTGACAACCAACAGATCTCACAAAAATGCGGCAATCAACGGGTCTCACAAAAATGTGACAATCAACAGGTCTCACAAAAATGTGACAACCAACCGATCTCACAAAAATGTGACAATAAACAGGTCTCACAAAAATGTGACAATCAATAGATCTCACAAAAATGTGGCAATCAACAGGTCTCAAAAAATTGTGACAATCAACAGATCACACAAAAATGTGACAATCAACAGATCTCACAAAAATGTGGCATTCAACAGGTCTCATAAAAATGTGGCATTCAACATGTCTCACAAAAATGTGACAATAGATCTCACAAAAATGTGACAATCAACAGATCTCACAAAAATGTGACAATCAACAGATCTCACAAAAATGTGTGACAATCAACAGATCTCACAAAAATGTGGCATTCAACATGTCTCACAAAAATGTGACAATAGATCTCACAAAAATGTGACAATCAACAGATCACAAAAATGTGACAATCAACAGATCTCACAAAAATGTGGCATTCAACAGGTCTCACAAAAATGTGACAATAGATCTCACAAAAATGTGACAATCAACAGAGCTCACAAAAATGTGACAATCAACAGATCTCACAAAAATGTGGCATTCAACAGGTCTCACAAAAATGTGACAATAGATCTCACAAAAATGTGACAATCAACAGATCTCACAAAAATGTGGCATTCAACAGGTCTCACAAAAATGTGACAATAGATCTCACAAAAATGTGACAATCAACAGAGCTCACAAAAATGTGACAATCAACAGATCTCACAAAAATGTGGCATTCAACAGGTCTCACAAAAATGTGACAATAGATCTCACAAAAATGTGGCATCCAACAGGTCTCACAAAAATGTGACAATCAACAGATCTCACAAAAATGTGACAACCAACAGATCTCACAAAAATGTGACAACCAACAGATGTCACAAAAATGTGGCATTTAACAGGTCTCACAAAAATGTAACAATCAATAGCTTCCATAAAATAAAATATTTCACCT
Source organism: Periplaneta americana (assembly GCA_025594305.2). Taxonomy (NCBI): domain Eukaryota; kingdom Metazoa; phylum Arthropoda; class Insecta; order Blattodea; family Blattidae; genus Periplaneta; species Periplaneta americana. Next base: position 189,212,676 of record JAJSOF020000005.1, read on the forward strand.
CTCTTTTCTTACATTAGAATCTGCGTAAAATAAACTTCATTTAATGAAACTTAGATTTTTAAACTACACATTTTTAAGTTTATTACATAACTTTGCCAGGTTTGGCATTTTATTTCTCATTACCTCTAAAACTAAAATAGAATTTGAAGGGAAAATAATAAGCAAGTATCTAAGTTCAATTATCTTGGGTGCATAGTATCGTATACAAAAGCAAATTATTTGGAAAACAAAATTGGCACAATAAAAAATACTCATGAAAAAGTATGAACAGATACAATATTGAATCTTATAAAACAATGGCTAGCCCAGTGTAGACATATGCTCTGAAATTTGGACATTAACCAACCAGCAATTAAAATGATTGGAAGTAGCAGAAATGAAATTGCTTCACCCTTGGGCTAGCTGCACTTTATTAGATCATCAGACAAACAAAGGCATACGAAATAAATTAAATATGAACAATATAATTGACAACATTCAACAGTATCGATCGAACTGGTATGATCATCTACTAAGGATGGAACCAAGCCGTTTTCTGATACAACTTTTCAACTACACACCAACAGGAAAACGAGGTGTGGATCGCCCGAGCAGACGATGGAGAGACCAAATTATTGTGATGCTGGATGATGATAAGATGATATTACCTCTAAGACAGTACATCTCACTTGACCATATGTGTCTGAGAAAGAACGATAAATTGTTTGTATACATCTGAAGTCTGAGTAGTGAAATATGTGCAAGCACGACATACGGGCTATTCCAGCTCAAATCGACCGAAATATAGAGAAAATTGACCTTGCAATTTTTAAATACAATGTAACTTTTTCTGTCCGTAGACAACTGTGATATAATGATTTGTGCAAAGTTTGAGACATCAGAACTTCATAGTGTTTAAATTAATAATATTTAAATTTATCGTATTTTCATAAAATTAGCAACTTTAAACTGTTGTAGATCCGAAACCCTTTCACCCAATGATCAAAATCATGGTTTATTCTGATGCTGAGAAATTAAAGTTTATATTGACATGTAAACAGTTTTTCTTACTTTGTATGGAAATGGAGAAATTTAGATTTTTCTTCATTAAGACGCCTTTGGCCACGAAAAAAATATTTTTAAAATATATGGTTAGATTCCGCATTGAAAGCACAAATAAACACATATTTTTTACTGGTGGTACCTTGATAAGAAAGTATTGAAAATATCACATAAAGAAAATAAATAGTACGCGCGTGAACTAACCAGCTGACTGTGAGACGGGAGGTAGCCGAGACAAGCAAGGCCAGGAGACAAACACGTGATGTGTCGTCTAGCAGTCATGGCTGGGCTAGCTTTATCATAAGTTTTCATAAACACAGGAGTAAAATGACGCCCAATGCTCGCTTATCTTCAGCTCTCGGCCAGTGCGTGCGGTCTTGGTGCGGTACTGCGCCGTTCAAGCCTAGGCGTGTCAAAATAATCTATTTAATACCCTCGAAACTTATTGCCGAGCCACTAAGCAAATAATGCCGAATCCCTCTTAATTTTTAATTTTATTGGGTTATTTTATATTTAGCGTCTGAATGATATGAAGGTGATAATGCCAGTGAAATGAGTCCGGGGTCCAGCACCGAAAGTTACCCAGCATTTGCTCATATTGGGTTGAGGGAAAACCCCGGAAAAAACCTCAACCAGGTAACTTGCCCCGACCGGGATTCGAACCCGGGCCACCTGGTTTCACAGCCAGACGCGCTGACCGTTACTCCACAGGTGTGGACAATCCCTCTTAATAATGCAAGGTTTTTTCTCAGTATTTTTTTACATTTTTACAAATGGCCAAAAAGCCTAAAAGCAAGTAAAATCAGATTATCTGTCTCTCTGTGTACAATAAAAAATAAGGATTACTCTTAACATAACCTACCAAATGTCAGCTTCAAAATAAGCTCTCGTTCAATGTTCTGCAGTAAATGGTTGCTGAGTTCTGAGCGCTGAAAGAGGCTTGTTTTTATAAAATACGGTAAATTTGTCGCTCAATAATACGAAAACCGTTTGACTTTCGATAGTATATTTTTGAAAATGCAATCCCCTCAGCACCTTGTATAAGTAGGGAAAAAATTAGAGTATAAAAAAATGGGAGGTTTTTTACTGATCGATTTCATATGGAATAGCCCGTACGTATCAATATTTAGGTACTTTTACTCGTAATTGAGGAGTTGGAATGAATACAGACAACTTGTCCCCGTCATCGTGACGAGGCTTACGAGGTGAAAAGTGGGGACTGCGACTCGCGAGAGCCACGTTACACAGATTTCACATAGATGGAGGCGCAGAAAGTAAGCCACGGAACAAGTTCCTGCTTGCAACTCTTGGTTCGGCAAGGGAAGACTCCCACAACGAGAAAGACTCTGAAGTCAGTATGTTGCCTACAAGAAATGAGACAGATTCACTCACACGATAACAGTAAACAATGGCGGTTACAGCAAATGGATAGTTTTTTATTTTTTTATTTTTGCGCCCCTCAAAATTCAAATGAAACATTATTTTTTCGTTATTAAAAGTTGACATTTATTTCAAATGGCGAATCCTACCTTAAGATTTAAGAATTAATACTATTAAACAATCCTATGAAAACAACAAAAAATAGTATAATGGTAGTAATTAAGACGCGAGTATGTTTGTTTATGAAACGAGCGCAAGCGAGTTTCATAATTTTCATACGAGCGTCTTAATTACCATTATAGGCAAGTTTCATACGACTTTTTATGCTCGACCATATTTCTAAATTGAAATTATTCATAAGTATTCATGTTATGGTTATCTAAGTGAGGAGCGGAACTGACATTCTAAATTGTGAGATGTGCGCAGACGCGAAAGTATTGATTTTTTCCGAGGAACGAATGCCATTGACCTTGATATAATCTAGAGAATAACATGAACATTAATCTTGATATAACCTGGAAATTGATTTAGAATTGAAAAACGAGATGACAAATTGAATTTATTTGAATATTATTTACAATTAACGCTAATTAGCCTATTATAGTAACAGAACATAACCTTCTGCGACAGTATTGGATTTCCAGCCTCAGTGACGTTTCGCTAGTTGTCTTTCGATTGCATATCCGAGAATAATCGATCCTTGCGGTTTTATAATGCTACAATGGTGATTTCTCATTGGCTGAACAACTGAACTATAATGAATAGGGGTGCATTAAAGGGCTACTACCAGGTGTATAATTACTACATTTCGGCATGGTCGATCATAAAATGTTTTAATATACAATTTTTATATTATTAAAGAATAAAGATACTAAAGTTTTGATAACAGCAAATATCAGAAAGATAAAACGATTCCAAATCAAAGTCTCTGATTAATAAAGAATCTGTCAAATCCACTCAATACCTGCAATACAGTTAATAGATCATCAGCCTGCTACTGGATATGAACTAGAAAATAATGCTATTATTCAATACGAAAAACTGATCAGACTTCCGTTTAGTAATTGGCATCTAAGAAACTTCATCGTCAACTTTAAATCTCAGGAAAGCTTCCTCTTTAAAGTATATGAAATTAAGAAAAAGATAAATCTCCAACAAGTAAAGAAAATCTAATTCATAAAACTAACCCTAAACAAGCAACAGAAATAGAGAATTATCTGAACCTGGGTGAAGTGACACTCCAAAAATGTCCTCAAATTTCTAGCATAGAAAACTATTCCTAATGGATTCTCTAACAAAGAATGACATCATATCTTCACTGATGGATCCCTAGTCCCTACTGTTCAACCAAAATGGACCGGGTGCTGGTGCTACATGCCCATTTTGCTGGTTTTATAGTTAACAATTACTCATTTACGGCTTTTAAGGAACCCGAAGGTTCATTGCCGCCCTCACATAAGCCGCCATCGGCCCCATCCTGAGAAAGATTAATCCAGCCATATCCCACCTCTATCAAATCCATTTTAATATTAGCCTCCCATCTACATCCCTAAGGTCTTATTCCTTCAGGCCTCCCAACTAACACGCTATATGTGTTTCTGGATTCGTCCATACGTGCTACATGCTTTGCCCATGTCAAACGTCTGGAGTTAATACTGGTATTCTAATTATGTCAGGTGAAGAATAAAATGTATGCAGTTCTGCGTTGTGTAACTTTCTCTATTCTCCTGTAACTTCATGCTTTTTAGCCCCAAATATTTTCCTAAGCACCTTATTCTCAAACACCATTTAGTTAACAACAAGAACAACAATATAATAATAATACATGACAATTTTTTTTAATGTTGAAATCCAGATAATATTCATAAATGACATTCAGAACAGGCTCACTATAGCAAATTCACTCTAGAGCAGGCCTGCACAAACAGCGCTCAACGAGCGGTATTTACCGCTCGCCGAAACGAGAGGAAGTACGTCAGAATGATATAGACTTGCTATAGATAGAGGAGAGGGAAACGACCACTCAGCTATCTAGTGGAGTGCAGTGTGTAGGCCTATTCTCAGTAACTGTTTCACGTTGCTTACCTACTGCTACAGTACAATATGGAGGAATCTAAAAGACGGAACATAACATTTAACGATTTACAGCTCCCATTGATCTTCAATGTGACCTAAGGGCTAAAGATCGTTTGAATAATACTACTAGCCTGGTTGAGTTTTACAATACTAAACATTAGCAATAATATCCACGACTACACAGGCTGGCTGTGGAAATGATTGCTATGTTTAGCTCAACATTTATATTTGTGAGCAACTGTTTTCTATAATCAACTTTAATAAAGGCAGACATCGAACATCTGTAACTGATGTTTCATTACGATCAGTAGGCTACTGTTCCTTTCAGCTGCCAACAGCATAAAACCTCGTTTTGATGTACTGACAAATAAACATATAACAAAATGATATTGCACATTTAAGTAGCTATAGAATTTCTATTACTTCTGTGAAATAAATATTTCCTTATTAATTAATAATAATCCAAGATAGTTTTGCAAAGACTGAACGGGAATTCATTTCATAAACACTCATAACAGTACTTCCTTTTGTGTACATTTTGTACGAGATCCACCCCTTCTTCAAGTCCACCCTTATACAGAGCGCAGCTAATATGTATCTGCATTCCGCTCATGAGCTGTGAGCCGGCTCGGACAGCGCAAACCTTGTGCAGGCCTGCTCTAGAGGATAAAATGTTTTAACCGCTACACAGAAAACAAAATGAAGTTTTCAGAAAAAATATCGCTATTCAGGCCGGTTTGGTACTAATATTAAAACATAATCCAGAGACGGGAATGCAGAAGTTGAGAAAAAAATTCATAAGGGTGGAAATTCCCCGGTTTTACTCCCTTCAATTCGAACACTTTATTTTCTTCTAGATCTAGTGTTCTACTAATGAAACTACTTTTAGTTAGGAGTGACATATTACAATTACTGCAATAGTTTGGTTATGTTGATGATGATTGCAGGTACTAACATTAATCACTATAGTCTTCGCCAAGAGCAATAAGGAAATAACAGAACCGTCAAAAGGGATCTGGTCTGTGGACTTCTTGATTGGAGAGAGGAAGGCAATCCTGAGTGACTCCTGTTACAGTTCAAACCGGAACGAAGCGGGTTAGTTCGTGCTTCAAGCAATTTACGTAATAACGGAAACCATACACCCTTATTGCATAACAGATAAGTTTTTTATTTACAATTCCATTTTTAATTCGCGGTGCTGCTGGTAATGCGACACGTAACGACAATACGTTAATGTGTAACAACTCATGCTATAATGACTTGCTTTTTATTCAGTCGATGTCGAATGGTAGAACTTAAACGTTAAGAACTTTCAAACTATAGTTCAGAATACACATTATATGATGAATTTAAAATTTCGGGAAGCTAGCTATTTCTGTAATCATCTTTGCGTCATCCAGGTGCACCGAGAGGAGATGGGAGTGCTGAGGAAATTCAATCCTTTCTTTCTCGAATTTCAAAAGATGACCGGGAATACAGGCACTTGTATCTAGCAAAACTTCTCGCAAATACACATTTTCAAACTCTTTTTCACTTTCAAAAGATAGTTGAACAAATTCCTTAGTAATTACATTCTAACCATAAAATATTGTACAATAAAACAATACAATACTGTCATTTCATTATCTTCATATATCTGAACACGATCTCTTCTTCAACTCTCATTCAATATAAATACAAAAGAGGACAGAAAAGACGGGGATTTTGAGAGGTTATTGAATGGCGAAATGGAGGATAGAATAGTAAGGAGGATGGAATTAGCGAATAAGAATAGTGCTAAAAGTGAGTGCAAGAAAGTCAGGGGTGGCAAAAGTGATAGAATAAGAATGGATAAGAAAATACTGCGGATGAAGGATTAGGGAAACAGCTGGAAGTGCCTGTGGGCAGGAGCATGGACAAGACTAATGGAGGAAATGCAAGAGAAGACATGTAAAGAACGAGTGAAGGAATGAAGCGACTACCAGATATTTGTGATTGTGAGGACAGAATAGATAGGGCTTTGGAGAGGTTATTAGCGAAGAAGAAAAGTGCTAAAAAGTGAACGCAGGAAAGTTAGGGGTGGCAAAAGAGGCAGAATTAGGAACAGAGAAGAAAGTGTTAAGTGTAAGAAGATAGTGTAAGAGTGTAATAAGACAGATATACAAAGATGAATAAAAGAAAATTAAAGTGAAAAAACATCTGAACAAATGTGAAGTGGAAGAGAGAGAAATTGGAAGTGTAATTAAGTGAATTAGATATTTCATGTTTTTCTGTGTTGTGGGTTGGGAGTAGTATCAGGGATACTATAACTTTAGGAGTATTATAGAAATAAATATATGGAAAGAGGTGATAAAATAGGAAATTTAGGAGTGAAGCGATGAGTAAGAGATCAATACGTATATAAACAGAGGGTAGAAAAAAAAATTAGTGATGTAAGTGTTGTAAAATAGAGAAAACGGAAAAAATCAACAATTAATGAAAGAGAACATAGCTGGAAAATAATGATTACGAGTAGGTAGATTTGAGAGTAGAGAAGAAAATAAATAAATAACGCACATTATTAAGAAAGGAATATGCAATATTTAATAGGTAAGCGAGAAATGGAAGGCAGACAGTCCAGGTATGAGAGAGAATAGAAGAGGATAGAGAGGGAAGGACATATAGCAATTCAGTTAAAACAGAATATTAGAAAGTAATCAAGAAATACTCGGCAAATGAATATATCAATTGAAAAGGGTTGTATGTATTAAAGGGATGGTGGATCGAAAAACAGAAATGTAAAATGATAATCAATACACAATAAAATTTACAATACACAATACAATTTTACAACACACAATTTTACACAAGGCCCACATAATTGTACAATATTACACAATAAAGTTGACTGACTAATAAATATCAAATAGATAAGAAAGTGTCAAGTGTCAGAAGAAAGTGTAAGAGTGTAGATTTTTAAAGGAAGAAAATTTCATCTAAATAAGAGGACTCGGGGAAGGACGCAACAGTTCAGAATATTTCCTTATGCATAGCATTACCGCGCTGAATGGCGATAAATACCAATGCACCTTAATTTTAATTTTCACTTTATATACAACTTTTAAAATTATTCTTGCTGACGCCCTAGATACTGATTGCATTGAATGAGGGTCCCCAGAAAGCTGCACTAAACTTCTGCCTATGGTGGAGATGAGAGCTTTGGCTTCACTACACCATGAACCAAACGTTTCAACCGCAAAAGGGACAAAAATATAATTATCAATTATAGTGTAGAATGTAGTAAGATAGAATAGAAACACTGATTAAAAGAGAATTAAAGTGAAAGAAAATCTGAACAAATGAGAAGTGAAAGAGGAAGAAATTGGAAGCGTAATTAAGTGAATTACATATTTCATGTTATTCAATATTGTGGGTTGGGGTAGCATCAAGGGTACTATAACTGTAAGAGTATTATAGATACAAATTTATGGAAGGAGGCAATAAAAGAAGAAACTTAGGAATGAAGTGAAGAGAAAGAGATAAGTACGTAAATAAATAGAGGATAGAATTGTAGGGAAATAATAAATGATGTGTTGTAAAATAGAGAAAATGGAAATGTATACAAATAATTTAGGAGAAAATAGCTGGAAATAATGGTTCAGAGTAGATAGACTTGAGAATAGAGAAAAAAATACTGCAGTCATTTCGAAATAGAATGATACATTCCGTTGGCAAGTGAGTTTTGTGTCACAGTATTTAAAGAAATACTTCGGTGCACTGTGATGTATTTTAGTTTCACTTCTTTCTCAAAAGACGTGAAAAAAAAAAGACGAACTTCGGTTGTCTCGGTTACGGCGAGTCTGAGAGGTCATAAAAAATTGACTAAATAATTAAATTAAACTATAAACTATGAAAAGTAGTCAAATTAATGAAAATTGACTAGTTTTTAATACGGCTCCAGACTGATGTGAAGATTCTTTTGTTTGTTGATACTAGTAACGGTTCTTGCGTTTCTTGGAGGAGAAATCGTTATGCCTGACATTGTATACACATTTCTTCTCTCCGAAATGCTCCACTGGCTACAGAGAATCAACGTGCTAAATGAAACTGGAAACGGTTATTTCCTTTGATTATAGTACAGTGACTAGAATGCAAACAATGTGTTTATATTTTTTATTGATAACTAAAAACAAAGTTATAGCAATAATATACTATTACAACCGCTTGTTACATCTGAATGTAAACTATGATCAGAGGAGAAGGGAATCACATTGATCCATCGCACAGTGTTGTCAAGTTTTGGTGGCATATTTAAAACTGGTTGACCGGTGTAATAGATGAAACGGACACACTTTCACTACGTAAACCGAATTACTAATTACAGGTGTTTATTTCTGTGTACAGACGTACAGTATATCTATGTTAGTGCTACTTCAATACTTAAATGTGTTTGGAAGATTGTTGATCAAACGCTTGAAACCAATTTTGAAAGAAAGAAGCCTAATACCAAATCATCAATTTAGTTTTAAGAGACAAACATTCGACTATTGATCAAGTACATAAAATAACCAGAATAACTGAAGAAACATTAGAAGAAAGAAAATATGCTTTAGCATCTTTCTTGATATTGCCCAAGTCTTTGACAATGTAGGGTTGAATTATAAGTTACAATGTGATTTACCTAAACATTATTGCGAAATTTTGCGACCATATTTCTCGGAAAGACTATTTCGGGTTAAACATGGGAATGAAAACTCAGAATTCAAGGAAATGTCTACAGGAGTCCCACAAGGAAGTGTCCTTGGGCCAATATTATACTTGCTGTACACCAATGATATACCAGAAATTCAAGATACAACAATGGCCACATTTGCTGATGATACTGTCATTTTGGTTGTTGGAAAAACTGAACATGAAATAATCGATTCAAAAAGCATTTAATTAAGTTAGTGTTTGGACCAAAAAGTGGCGTATTAAACTTAATGAGACAAAATCAACCCATGTAAATTTTACATACAGGAACGTGAGAAAGCTACCTATATTTATTAATAAACAAATAATTCCGTACGCAAATGGAATGGACGGCTTTCTTGCAAATTAAATAAAAAAATTAAAAGACGATTTTATTTATTTTATTTTATTGAATACAAAACCCTATTTCACCCGTAGATATATTAGTGTTATAAGTTCAACAATTTAGGATATATACGTTATTGCGTTAGTACTGGTACATTAAAATTTAACAAATACACTATTTACAAAAGATGAAAAATGTCTATAGCTATACTTATTTACAAATATACAGTTAAGTGGTGCTGAATAGTCAAAGTTTATCTTATTTAAATATGACGTCAATATGTATCTTTCATACAAGAATAAGGGACGGTCGAACAGAAGAGGTCTACATACTGATTCTCTTCTTCACATTTACAATTTGCATTATTTAAAATGTAAAATCTCTGAAGATATTCGCCAAATTTTCCATGGGAATGGGAAAAGAGATAGTTAAGAAAAAGCAAATAGAAAGGAACGATAAAAAAAGGAAGTGATGTATATGAAAAAGGGGGAAACAGAAGAGAAGATAAAAAAGGATGGAAAAACAAAAAGTTGAGAAAAAAGGAAAAAGAAAAGAGCGGTAAGAAAAAGAAAGTGAGATGAGAAAAGGAGAAACAGAAGAGAAGATAAAAAAGGATGGAAAACAAAAAGTTGAGAAAAAGGAAAAAAAAAAGCGACGAGGAAAAGAAAGTGAAGTAGATGAGGAAAAAAGGGAAACAGAAGAGAAGATGAAAAAAGGATGGAAAAAGAAAAATTTAAGGACAAAAGGGTAAAATATTGGTTCATAATATGAAGAATACCTCTGATTAAGATTTTGGCTGATATGTATAGGCTGTCTATTATCAGGCAGTACATCTCACTTTACATGTGTCAGAGGAAGAACAATTGTATTCATTTGAAGTCTGATTAGTGGAATATGCAGCTAATCGGCGATGTATGAATTGGAGGGGGAAAGAAACTGACCACCCTACCCCATTATCTCCTGGCCTAGTTGTCTCATGAGTCATGCGTTATTGGTGTTACTTATGAAGTTCAAACCTGTCTACAGTTGACTAAACAACAACAATATGAATAATGAATTTGCCCAAATTTTGTATTGTACTTTGGTTCAAGTTAACATAGGCCTATTTCGCCTAGCACGTATGCATGAATTCAGAAATTCATAGAGTGTTAGTTGGGATACCTCAGGGAAAAAGACCTTTGGGGAGGCCGAAACGTAGATGGGAAGATAATATTAAAGTGAATTTGAGGGAGGTGGGATATGATGGTAGCGACTAGATTAATATTGGACCGATGGCGGGCTTATTTGAGGGCGGCAATGAACTCCGGATTCCTTAAAAGCCATTTGTAAGAAAATATTATGAAATGTTTCCACGTCATCTTCATATTTACAATGATTTTTATGATACAAAAGTTCAATAGAATTAAGTTTTTTAATTTCTTCAATATTATGAACAAAAGATTCAGAAGAGAATTCAAATATGTTCGGTAATCAATGGATTTTGCACTATCACCTTTACTTTTTAACTTTGCTCTAGAGTATGCCATTAGGAAAGTCCAGGATAACAGACAGGGTTTGGAATTGAACGGGTTACATCAGCTGCTTGTCTATGCGGATGACGTGAATATGTTAAGAGAAAATCCACAAACGATTAGGGAAAACACGGGAATTTTACTGGAAGCAAGTAAAGAATAGGTTTGGAAGTAAATCCCGAAAAGACAAAGTATATGATTATGTCTCGTGACCACAATATTGTACGAAATGGAAATATAAAAATTGGAAATTTATCCTTTGAAGAGGTAGAGAAGTTCAAATATCTTGGAGCAACAGTAACAAATATAAATGATACTCGGGAGGAAATTAAACACAGAATAAATATGGGAAATGTCGTTATTATTCGGTTGAGAAGCTTTTATCATCTAGTCTGCTGTCAAAAAATTTGAAAGTTAGAATTTATAAAACAGTTATATTACCGGTTGTTCTGTATGGTTGTGAAACTTGGACTCTCACTTTGAGAGAAAAACATAGGTTAAGGTTGTTTGAGAATAAGGTGCTTAGGAAAATATTTGGGGCTAAGAGGGAAGAAGTTACAGGAGAATGGAGAAAGTTACACTACATAGAACTGTACACATTGTATTCTTCACCTGACATAATTAGAAACATTAAATCCAGACGTTTGAGATGGGCAGGGCATGTAGCACGTATGGGCGAATCCAGAAATGCATATAGAGTGTTAGTTGGGAGGCCGGAGGGAAAAAGACCTTTAGGGAGGCCGAGACGTAGCTGGGAAGATAATATTAAAATGGATTTGAGGGAGGTGAGATATGATGATAGAGAATGGATTAATCTTGCTCAGGATAGGGACCAATGGCGGGCTTATGTGAGGGCGGCAATGAACCTCCGGGTTCCTTAAAAGCCAGTACATAAGTAAGTAAGTAATCAATGGATTTTGACAAACAGATTTTAATTATTATTTTTTGAAGGAAAGTCAGCAGAATAAGATGTGATTTAGTAGGCTACTTTGGTGCAAAGAATGAGGAAGGATCCACAAAAATACGGAGACGCAAATAAAATTAGGCAAAACACTGAAGATCCCCGAAAGTACAGGTAAGTTTGCAAACCTAGGGACTGGGTAGCGCGTACGGGAACAATATTATACTTTTGTATTATTCCTTCTCTGAGTAATGGGAAAATAATAACAGGACACATTTGTAAACCGGTGATGTTTTACAGCATAGTAATGGTTCAAGCCTCGGGTCTTTGCGTGTATACAAGCCACCTATTTCCGGATGGAAAGACGCGGGGATGAGAAAATGTGAATTACTGTTATGGTACGAGTGCGGAAGTGTGGTGAGAACCGTTCGCATGTTGCATATAGCCTGCGAAGATACGCCCTCTTGATTCACAGAAATGTACACACCGCTTTCATCTTCCCCTCTCTCCAAAGAGTTCCCCCCACGGTCTCGCCTTCGCTACGGTTTTCTAATTCCGGCTACTGTAATAGTTTGGCTTATTTGTATGGGTATGTAACGGGGCTTATTCACTGCAGATTAAATTTGGCAGACCTACATAACATAATCGAATAAAAAGTAGAATTTCCGAGAAAGAAAGTAGTTTCAGCTCTATTAGCTGCGACCCGAGACTGTGCATTGACCGAAATAAGCAGTGAATGCTAATTTGGACGAGTATTAGAGGCGGCAGTGTCTGAATTACACTCCTCAGATAAATATTACCAACATTACAAATATTAATTGTTAGAATACTTGTCACATTAATTTATTCAGTTTAACGTTTTCGGCTTAAATAAGCCATCTTCAGAAAAAGTTTTATGCTTAATTACATGAATGGAATTAGTATTTAGTATTAGTATTTATTTAACCTGGTAGAGATAAGGCCGTCAGGCCTTCTCTGCCCCTCTACCAGGAGATTCCAACTACAATATCAACAATAAAATTACAATTAGTATTAAATTTACAATTACAATTACAAATAATATTACAATTAGTATTAAATTTACAATTACAATAAAATCAAAGTACGAAAAGATTACCTGAATAATTAAAGCTAGATAATTTATCATAGAGAAACAAAGAATATTTTATATTTACTGAATTACAAATTAACTCTAGAATAACAAAATTGTATAGTGATGAAATTACTGAATATTGAAATATTTTGTGATAGATTAAAGAAAATATTTACAAGTAATCAATTACTGACCAAGTGCCTAGTAAGTTTTCGTTTGAATTCAATTTTATTTCGACAGTCCCTGATGCTAGCAGGTAGCGAATTCCAGAGTCTTGGCAGGGCTATTGTGAAAGAAGATGAGTATGAGGAGGTGCGATGGGATGGTATTGTTAGTATTGTTTCATGACGAGAGCGTGTGTTCAGATTATGGTGGGAAGAAAGGTAAGTGAAGCGAGACGACAGGTACGAAGGAATAGAAGAGTTCAAGATTAAGAAGAGAAAGAGAAGTGAATGTAAATTTATTTTCTTATCTAGTTTAAGCCAACCTATTGCTTCCAGGGATGGGGTAATATGATCATATTTACGAACAATGCTTACAAAACGTACACACAAATTATGAGCACGTTGAAGTTTCATTTTGTTGTCGCTGGAGAGGTCAGTCAGTAAATGTCCGCATAGTCGAAATAGGGAAATGCAAGTGTCTGCACAAGGGACTTTTTAAGCAAGAGGGGAGATGAACATTTATCCTTTTTAGCACATGGATAATAGAATATACTTTTCTGCAGGTTTCTGTGATTTGCATGTCCCAGTTGAGATTATTATCCATGTGAATTGGTACATGTGTGTATAGTATAATATAGATAAATTAGTTAATTATAAATCTCTGCCGTGACAATATTGAACATAAAGGGCTGATAATCCACCCAAAGCCCGCGCTAAAAATGTCTATGAAAACCATAGACATTTTTAGCGCGGGCTTTGGGTGGATTATCAGCGTTTTTTTATATTCATAAACCAGTGTTAGCGATAGGATATGATTTGAATTCTGTACTAGTAACCAGTGGATAGCCGGGGCTAGCTTAGTACGCTCGTAGCGCGTGCTACGAAATGTCTATGAATAGCACCCAAATTGATTAAAATGTTAAAACAAGGGCTATATGAGCCATGGTCATAGATTATTAAAATACTAAAATGTTAAAACATGTGCAATATTGTTACAAATGCAATATGTTGAACCATCTGTGGCATTTCCAATGCAGACTAGAGTGAAGATGATTCAATATCGTACGTACGGTGATGGCATCTCTGTAGTCGATGGTGGTGGGAAGACAACTCCACAGACAAGCACAGACGAACCCTGACTATTCCTAATTTCTATGTATTAGCTTATCGGTCCTCACTATGCCTTTCAAATTTAGCATTACTTGAGTTTATAACAAATTATATTGCCTTCTTGATACCTCAGTTGGTAGAGCGTTGGCTAGCGACGACAGGGGACCCGAGTTCAGACCTCGGCGATGGTGGAGTTGTATTTGAGATGGACAAAACCCCCGGATGTAAGGGCTTTTTTTGATATTGTTCCGGTTTTACCTCCTCATTACACCAACACTACACAATTCTGTGGTTCTCTGCAAGAACACTAACCCTTACATAGTTTGTTCTGTGAAAATTGTACATAATGGTAATGCAGTATGTTCTCATCTCTCTTCTTTGATGTGGATACTTCGGCGTACACAACAGTTACATAAGAGGTACGGTAAATAAAGGTTTGGACTCATATTAATTAATGAATTCATATTTTTCTGCTCAAGGTAGGTCCTTCAGCAAAAACTCAACATTCTCCAATCTCTCCTTTTTCCCACCTTCCAATAAATTCGTCTTCGCATTACGATCAATGTATCTTAATGTTGTCTATCCCCTTATACCTTAATTATATCCCGAACTTTTCTCCCGTTTACCATTCCTTCCACTAGGCAGTTTCTTCTCAGTCAGTGACCAAGCCAATTCCTTTTTCTCTTCCTGATCAGTTTCAGCATCATTCTTTCTTCAACCACTCTTTCCAGCACAGCTTTCTTTTTTACTATCTATCCATTTCACACTCTTCATTTTTCTCCATACGCACATTTCAAATGCTTCTAGTCGTTCCCCTTCAATTCGTCGTAATGTCCATGTCTCTGCCTCATAAAATGCCACATTACACACAAAGCACTTCACTACTCTCTTCCTTAGTTTTTTTTTTTTTTTTCCCCCAGAGGTCGGCAGAAAAGTTTCCTTTGCCATTGCTGTCCTCCTTTTGACTTCGTGGCAGCAGCTACCTCCAACTACCTCGATATTGTTTAAGGGGTTAGGTACAACTTACAGCAATAAAATTTTTGGAAATATTCAACATTTTTTTCCTCCATTACTGTATCTTGTACAATAATGAAAATTGGTATGTGTAAAATACTGTCCTTCTGCTATATGAAAAAAATATTTTTAGAATTATTATTATTATTTTTTTTTTTTCCAGTTCACTGTGCAGTGATGAAGCGTTTCCCACGTAACTCAAAACCTATCCAATATTCTGTGATGAAATTTCTGTGTGTATTTATGCATGTCATATCTACAATATGATGCAAGATCACTTCTCTACCTTTGATAGATTGTCTGATAAAAATAAATTCATTTTAAAAATGGTCAAATATCAGTATTTTCTTCTAACACAAAATTAAAAAAAAATTATTAAGGAATGTAGTTGAAAGAGCATGATAGTGTAAACATGAGTTTCAGCAATATAATAAAAGAGAGCGAACATGAAAAAGATTACAAGTTTATGAGTTATGAGGGAAAAGCTTCATCACTGCACAGTGAACTGTCAACATTTTGAATTTTGAAAAAAAAAAAAAAAAAAGATAAATACTTTTTTAAATCGTAAACATATTTTTTTTCATATAGCAGAAGGACAGTATTTTACACATCAATTTCCATTATTGTACAAGATACAGTAATGGAGGAAAAAAATGTTGAATATTTCCAAAAAATTTTACTGCTGTAAGCTGTACCTAACCCCTTAATATAGCCTGTATGTTTTTTAAGTAAGGCACGCAGGTTCATAATAGTATATTATGCAACGAGCCTATAATGAAGGTAATTAAGAAGCGAGTATGGATATTTATGAAACGAGCGCAAGCGAGTTTCATAATTTTCATACGAGCTTCTTAATTACCATTATAGGCGAGTTTCATACGACTTTTTATGCTCGACCATATTTCTAACTTGATATTATTAATTTTCTTTGTATCTGACCTTGACCAATGTCCCGTATGTTGTGAGATGTTGGCAGACGCGAAAGTATTGATTTTTTCCGAGGAACAGATGTTCACATTGACCTTAATAGGCCATAAGAACCTACAGAGATAACATTGAAATTAAATTAGACATTGAAAAACGAGATGACAAATTGAATTTATTTGAATATTATTTACAATTAACGCTAATTATTATAGTAACAGAACATAACCTTCTGCGACAGTATTGGATTTCCAGCCTCCGTGACTTTTCGCTAATTCTCTTTCGATTGCATATCCGAGAATAATCGATACTTGCGGTTTTATAACGGTAGAAAGCTGACCTGTCATTGGCTGAACAGTTGTAACCTGAGTCGTCATTGGCTGAAAGACCTGACCTTTAATGAGTAGGTGTACTTTAATGACATGCATTAAAGGTCTGCTACCAGGTGTATTAATTACTACATTTCGGCATGGTCGAGCAAAAATATATATTTTTCCTTCCTCTACATCCTGAGCCTGAGAGTCATCCAGTTCAAAGCAAATGCTTGGATCAATAACAACTTCAAGATATGTTGTACTGGAGTACATTAATAAGCCCGCTCTTCCAATGGAATCTCCTTCTGAAATACATGTTAATTCTTCTTCGACTTGGTATCCCTTCTTTCTCAAAGTTTCAGCAATCAAGTATGTAACAGAATTACGCCTTTAATACGAAGTTTTCCCTTTTCGCATATTCAAGGGCGTGATCAAGTGTTTCTTTTTTCGGACACCCATATTTGCACCGGGCACCATCCATAGGTCTTCCGGGAATAGCTCTCATTGCTGAAATATTTCCAGTCATCTTGATTGACGTTATCCGTCGATAAGCCTTGTTTGTTGATTAACCACCCATTTGCTTTTGGAACCTCTTCAAATATCTCCACACCTTTACATCCATATTTTTTCCAGATGTCAAATTCCTTCTCATTTTCCTCGTTATAGATTTAGAGCCGAGTACATAGAACAATCATGCTTAAAAAAACCTTCATTTGTGTTTAGTTTTTTTTTTTTAATTCCAATGCCAGTCATTAAATGTTATTCTTACTTGCAGCCCAATATATTGTGCTGTTAAATTTGATTCTATCAAGTTGTTTCGTTCTAATGCACTGCATTGGAGTAGATGGTCTGTGTTCGTGGTGGAAGTTGGGTGCACGCTGCTGATTTCTTGGTGTTAATGCTATGTGTTGAGTCTAGACGCTGCTATTGCATCTTGGGTTTTATGTTTGCTCAATAAATTAGTTTACGCGCCAAAGTAGCCTATAGAATTTGAACAGTTTTTATATGTTATGAAAAGCCTTTATTGTGCATAATTTCTCACTGCTTTGTCCTTGACAATCTGTCGAAATGTCCAGTTATGATATAAAATCCTTACAAAACGAGCTCGGAAAGGACTTAAACGTCCAAATCTTTGACGCAGATCATGATCACAGTGAAAAATCCTAATGTGACATCTCTCATAAGAGAATTAGAGCCACATAGTGCTTTTAGTTAGTTATTTAACGACGCTGTATCAACTACTCGGTTATTACGTAAAATAATACATTTCGTTTATTGAAGAATTACTTGTCAATAAGTTTATTACGCACAATATACTTAACTTTATTTCAATCGGAATTATGTATGGAATTATAGGATGGGGTAGCTTATTTAAATTCAATTTTAATCCACTTTGTTTATTACAGAAGAAAATAATTAAAATATGTCCTCATGAACCTATTGATTTTCCATCTAAAAAACTGTTTTTAGACTTTAATGTTCTTAACATAAGACAAATGTATTATATTGTATTAATAAAATCCACACATAAAAACCGAAATAATTTTGAATTGTATTCTCATAGTTATGAAACACAAGGTATGAATTCTTTAAGATTGTTTGAACCAAAATGCAATACTGCTACAGTATTTAATCATAGTAGTAATTTAGGCCCAAGAATATATAACAAATTTATATTTAAATATCCTAATCTTGTCAATTCCAATAGTTCTAGTATTAAATTTTAAAAGTTATGTATGGATTTTATAGAAATTGAAAATTGTAAATTTAAATTATATATAATAATAATAATAATAATAATAATGATAATAATAATAATAATAATAATAATAATAATAATAATGATTTATTTTAGCTGGCAGAGTTAAGGCCGTAAGGCCTTCTCTTCCACACAACCAGCAAAAAGTGTATATACATATGCATGAACTTACAAAGAATTCAACAAATTGATTTAGATGAGAGTTACATGTATACAAGAGTTATTTACGAATTAAACAACAAAATACTATGAACTATTAATTAAACACTGAAATAAACTGGGTAGCAGAATTAAACTAAAATACATAGAATGTTAATATATTTCAAATTATATTAGATAATAGAAAGAGATTATTATGAGACAATTTTGAAAATGCAGCACAATCATATATATATTCTTATTGCGTAGTAGACATAAGACAAATTGTATTATATACTTCTTAATTTCAATTCAGGAATCCGTCCCTGAGCACGAGTTCTATTCTTTCAGGGGCGAGCTAAAGTTTTTCTGTATGTTTTATATTTTATGTTACAATTATTAGCAAATAAAATAAATAAATTTAGCATCGATGAGATTTTTATTTTGAGTCAGTGTACGACTAATTATAATGTAACATCTATTTAGTCTAGTAGGAACCATGTTTGCTAGTCAGAATATTACTTTATTTTACCTAATTAATTTTTGTAACCAGTATTCAGTATGTATAATAAGACACTTACGTTGATCTGATGATGACAAATAATTGCCGAAAACGTTAATCCAATCAATAAATGTGACATAGTTAATAATTAAGACTACACATTACTTGATAAGCAAGAAGACGGACCCTATTTAACCTATATTCATCCAACGTCAATGAGATTGTTGATAGCGAGATGGTATTTGGCGAGATGAAGCCTAGAATTCGTCATGGATTACATGACATTCGCCTTACGGTTGAAGAAAACCTCGGAAAAAACCCAACCAAGTAATCAGCCCTAGTGGGAATCGAACACAAGCCCGACAGCAACTCGGGATCAGCAGAGAAAGCGCCTCAGTGTTTTACTGCCATTATCACCCAGAGTACAGACTCTTTACGGGCTTACAAAAAATATAAAAGAGAGGACAGCTGTAAGCCAGAGAACGGGAAAATATATCTAATTCAAGCGGAGAAGCAAAACAAGTGAAGTGAGCATTTACGAGAGTCATGCTACAAAATCTGATAAACATGTATGAATGACAAATGATGGACCAAGTAAATTACTTCAAACTGTTTGGTTACTACAACGTGCAAGTAGATGACGTAGGATAAAAGCTTTAAAATGATAAGCCATTTCTTTTAATAACAGAAATAACTGATACCTCAGTTATACGTCACTGAGAGAGATAAACCACTTGACAATTATTGTTTTGATGAAGTTAAATCAAGCATTAGTAACTAGAACAGTATGCCTAATCCAGTGTGATACAGAAAGTCGAATACACATGCTTTACAAGTTCTGCATGCTACATGGTCGGGGATTGAGTCCATGTCAGGCGTGAGGTTTTTCATTACGGACAAGATCGCATTTGGGGTTCCGTTTTCCAACCTAGACATCGACATAATTCTGTCAATATCTCTGTCCTTTCCACAAGCATACAGAGCGAATGAATAATTTAGTTACTGCGTTACGAATGGGCAAATATCAGGTATTGTCGGACCATCGGATCTGTGCCCCCGTAAGATATGCGAACTGAACCCTAATTCCTTCTCAGCCTCGGTAATTCATTTCTCTCCCTGCATTCCTATCTCTCTCTTTTCTATCTCTCTCCCTTTCTGTCCCCCACTTCTCTGTTAGTCTAAGCTGTTTTAAAAAAGGAGTTCGCTATTCATGTATAACAGTCTTCAATGCACTGCCTAATTATCTTAAAGATTTGAAGAACAACGAGAAAAGGTTCAGAAAAGAATTAACCAAATTTCTACATACTCATACCTTCTACACAATTGATGAATTGTTTATGCTTGTGAATTGAATTATTCTACTTAAATGACATGTACAATTTTATATAGCTCAACTAAAATATGTTTTTATATTGACTTAATCTGTTTACTATGTATTGTATTTTTTGTTTAGCATAACTGATGAATTGTATGTACTGTAAATTGAATAGTATACTGTATAGGTCAACTGATGAATTGTTTAAGCTTATAAATTGAATTAATCTACTTCATATGAACTGTATAGCTTAACGAAAATAAGTTTGTAAATTGAACTAATTTGATTGTATATGTTTGTATAGTTTGGCTGATGAATTGTATATGTTCTTAAAATGATTACTAGTCTGTGTAGCTCTACTGAGGAATTGTATATAGACCTACTGTAAATTGAATGGTAATATGTATAGCTCAACTGATGAATTGTTTATGATTATAAATTGAATTAATCTACTTGATATTAATTGCACAAATTTGTATAGCTTAATGAAAGTATGCTGCTTTGTATTGTATATATTTGTATAGTTTTGGCCGATGAATTGTATATGCTTTAAATTGAATAGTAATCTATATAGCTCTACTGATAAATTGTTTGTGTTTGTAATTTTAAGTAGTTTGCATGATATGTATTATCAATTTCTGTATATCACAACTGGTTGAATTTAATTAAATTGTTTTGTATTATAATATAGCTCAACTTATGAATGATCGTTTGCGTTTGTAAATTTAATAATCTGATTGGCTATGTATTGTATACTTTTAGTAGAGCCATCGATGTAGCTCAGTCGGCAGACTCGCTGGGCTGCTGATTCCGGAGCTGCGTTCGGGCTTGGGTTGGATCCCCTTTGGTCTTTGAATGGTTTCTTCCGAGGTTTTCCCAGCCGTGGGACTGAAGCCGGATGGTCTATGGCGAGTCCTCGGCATCACTTTGATTTGATTACCCCTTTGATTTGATTTCCTGGTTGAGTTTTTCCGAGGTTTCCCCACCAAAAGGCAAATGCCGGGTAATCTTTTCGCGAATCCTCGGACCTCATCTCATCTCACTACATCTCGCCAAAATCATTGTAAAAATTGTAAAAATTACTAAATTGTAAAACTATAAAAATTTGTAAAAATTGTAATTGTAATATTGTAAAATGTTGACATGTTCCACATCTTAAAGCTTCATTGCTCATGTAAGATCTATGGAATAAAATAAATGAATGAATGAATGAATGAACTCACAATTTTGGCCTTCTTGCGGAACAGTTTACAATATTTGCACTTGCAGTCCAGTGTTGTCAACTCAACATGAATACTGTAGCACGGAGTGGCGAAAGAAATATTATTAAGCAAGTACGTAATAGCATTTTGCGATTAAGAGAAACAAACAGGTCAATATCTCTTTCCTATAACGCAACGAAAAGAGCAGCTGCGATCACAGGTGAGGCTTATTTTATTTCAATTGATTACGTATTAAAATTACTTACTTAACTAATACTAATAATACATCATTTTATGCAAGTTATATAGGCAGGTCAGAGCGCCTAATAAAGAAAATCAGGAGGGAGAGAGTCTGTGCAGGAGATGAAAAGCTAGAATTACCAGGGAAGAACAGACCAAGGGAACCTTTAATTCTTGTAGATGATATGAACCGATGTATATTTTAAGAATAAAGGTAGGCCTACAAGAATTTTATACCGTGCAAAAATAAGTTCCGACATTGAAGAAATTACTGAAGGTTGCGAGAGAAGCAATAAATTCCAAGGTTGGAGAGAAACGCTACGGAAAGTGATTCGAGACATGGGATTTAGGTTTAAAAATTGTATAAATACAAGATTTATTTTGATTGAAAGAAATGATATTGTAGCATGGAGGACCAGTTATTTATGACAACGTTTGACGGAAGTTTGGCAACATCCCTATTCGGCAAGGTTTGTGGTCTGCTGTTTGAAGTGGTGGGATGAAAGCGGGTGAAATGGAGTGAGTACAGGCGTTAACTTTTTCAAGAACGACGAAAGCGCTGAAGGGGCACAGATCCGATGGTCCGATAATAGTAATGTTGACACAATACAAAAGGAAACAAATCAATTTATACAAAAACACAACGCAAATTATACAACAAAATACAAATACAAAAATAATATATACTACAGAAGCTCAAAAGAATTTTCGTATCACTATTGTATCAGATATTAAATTTTGGGTATATTATTCACCAAGGATATGAACTGCTCCAGCATATTATTAGTATTGTTTGTAATGCATCTAAAATGCTAGGATTTATCTTTAGTAATGCCAAATACCTGAATATACCTATCGTACAAAAACTTTATTATGCATTAGTTAGATCGAAGTTAGAATCTTGTTCGATGATTTGGAACCCTATGACAAGTAAACATATAAATCTGCTTGAGTAAGTTCAAAATAAATTTCTAAAATATCTGTATTTTAAAAGTTTTAATTATTATCCACAATATGAAACATATACTTTTATTATTCAATTTTTTTAATATTTCAACTTTATCTCATAGAAGAGATTGCTATTCTTCACTATTTTTATACAAATTAATAAATAATAAAATAGATGATGTTAGTAGACTATAGGCCTACATGATAAAATTTCTTACTATGTCCCATACAAATATCAAAATATTTTTTTGTTCCGAAAGTAAATACAAATTCATATTATTATTGTCATATTTATAGCTTGCTTCGTATTTATAACAGATTGCATACTTTAGGAGAAATAGATATATTTTATAAGAGTCTTAATCACTTCAAATACACTTTTAATAAATTTTCGAAAATGATATTGCTTATATTTCATTCTGTTGGCTTGTATTAAGATTATAATTGTATTAATATTATTGTTGTATTAATAATATTGTTGTATTAAGATTATTGTTGTATTAAGATTATTGTTGTATTAAGATTATTGTTGTATTAAGATTATTGTTGTATTAAAATTATTATTGTATTAACATTATTATTTTATTAAGATTATTGTTGTATTTAGTTTATTGTTGTATTAAATTATTATTGTATTAAAATTATTATTGTATTAAGATTATTGTTGTATTAAGATTATTAATGTATTAAGTTTATTGTTGTATTAAGTTTATTGTTGTATTAAGTTTATTGTTGTATTAAGATTATTATTGTATTAAGATTATTAATGTATTAAGTTTATTATTGTATTAAGTTTATTGTTGTATTAAGATTATTGTTGTATTAAGATTATTATTGTATTAAGATTATTATTGTATTAAGATTATTAATGTATTAAGTTTATTGTTGTATTGAGTTTATTGTTGTATTAAGATTATTGTTGTATTAAGATGATTATTGTATTAAGATTATTAATGTATTAAGTTTATTATTGTATTAAGTTTATTGTTGTATTAAGATTATTGTTGTATTAAGATTATTATTGTATAAAGATTATTGTTGCATTAAGATTATTATTGTATTAAGATTATTGTTGTTTTAAGTTTATTATTGTATTAAGATTATTATTTCATTCATATTAACTTTTGTTTTAATATTTGTATTTACTTTATTTTGACTTTGTTGTTTCAACTTCTGTTTCTGTAGGCCTATATCTTTATATTTTTATTTTGCTTATATTATAAGTGTAGAATTGTTTGCATGTACCCTAAATGCACTGTGAACCTCAGCACTATTGACCACTGTGGATGAGAATGCACCTAGTTGGGGATCAATGCAGTAGAACAGCAAATGATCTAACATATGTGCTGGGTGATAATGATACCCCCTATGAATGAATGAATGAATGAATGAATGAATGAATGAATGAATGAATGAATGAATGAACGAACAAATAAATAAATAAATAAATCAATCAATCGATCAATCAATCAATCAATAAATCAAGCTCATGAAGAAAAAGTGAAAGATAGGAATGAAAATAAAGTTCCTAAATCCAGATTTTAGGCTATTTTATATAGGAGCGTTCCTTGTGCCTTGCCGTTCATATTCACAGCTAGTATTTTGCATTTAGACTTACGCTCGTATGTCTGTGTAAGACTCTTCAAAAGAGAAAACAGACCTCATGGTTTTTAAAGTGTTTACTTGTAAGAAAAGAATAAAAATGGGACGAGCCAGAAAGTGCTGAAAGAAGCTGTAAAGTCAGAAAGGACAAATGTGTCTGGTCCTTAAATGGAGGGGGAGCAATGTAAGAAAAACAAGAAACGTAAGCACTTAACACAACTACAATCTTCTACAAATTGTGATAACATTTTATGAATGGTAAATGATGGGGCCAAGAACACGCAATTCTGGAAACTACGGTACTTCAAATTGTTTGGCTACTACAAAGTGCAAAGTCAATTCCATGTACATAACGTAGCACGTAAGCATTGTAATACGATAAGCTATTTCTCTTAATAACAGAAATACCTATATCTCAGTTTTACGTCATTAACAGTGATAAACCACTTGAAACCTCCTATTTTGATGCAACTAATTTAAGCATTATAACAACAATATCTTCTCAGAAATATATTTGTTTTCAAAGCTCGAATTATTATCATATTTCATATTAGGTTTCCTCTGGTTTAAACTAGGCACCATGCGAGGTAGTTTAAAATATGATAAAGTTCTTAACAGGCTTCCTTCGAGTGGGAAGCCAAGCCGACGGACAATGACACAGATTTATGTCATGGTAAATAATACTGTTGCCAAATGAGAGGATTGATGGGAAAATTAACGACTAATCCTCGTCCTCCAGCCATCATCCAAGTTTAACATATTTTATCTATTAACTGGTTATTTTACGACGCTTTATCAACTGCTATGGTTATCTAGTATCTGAGTGAGATGGTGTTAATGCTAGCGAAATGAGTTCAGGGACCGGCGCCTAAAATTACTCAGCATTTTCTCCTAATGGGTTGAGGGAAAACCCCGGAAAAAATCTCAATCAGGTAACTTGTCCCAACCAGGATTTCAACTCGGGCCCCTAACACATTACACCCTCGTTTAAATCTTTATCTTGGCTGCAACTTAGTAACCGTAGAACACTTCATTCGCTGTCTCTTCTGTTTCGAGTTCTCCACACTTCTACTCCAAATTATCTTCGTTCCCGGTTTAACTACTTATCCTCCAATCACAATCTAAACACCTGGTCACAGGAGAGCCAAATCCTAGCAATTCCTGCCCATAAAACATCCCACTATTCATCCTCTTTTACTGTCTCAGTCCCCCGTGAATGGAATTCTCTACCTCAGAAGATTAGGGGCTGCTAGACAATAACCACTATCAAGAAAAGGCTAAACGATTTCTTACGGGCGCAGTCAAATTGAAGTTATAATTGTGATCGAGTTTAATAATTTAATTTAATTTAGGTATTACTATTTTATTATTTTATTATTATTATTATTATTATTATTATTATTATTATTATTATTATTATTATTATTATTATTACATAATTATTTTATTGGTGTTGTGAAGATGAAAAGAATTGTCATTGTATTATATTAATTATGTATTATATTGTCTTGTATTGTAGTATTGTATTGCTTTGTATTGTATTGTATTGCATTAATTATGTTATATTCATAGCATTGTAGTAATTTTCTATTATACTGGTTGAGTGGAAGAGAAGGCCGAATGGCCTTAACTCTGCCAGTTAAAATAAACCATTATTACTATTATTATTATTATTATTATTATTATTATTATTATTATTATTATTATCTTATCACTGGAGGTAAGATGAAGTAGTATTGATAAGTCCCTAGCGTAACATGTTCTTGTACCTGTACTGTACCTCAAAACAAAATGTTCATTTTTCAACACAATCACCCTTCGATTAAATTGCCGATTTCTGAATATGAAATTTCTTTGGGCAGGGACAACCAGAGAGGATCGTATTGTAACTACAGTATATGCAAACCCAGAAACAAAATAATAATGAAAAGAATGGAAACACCGTGGGCATACTGGACATTTCATTTAATTTATTTCTCTATTTTCTGAACAACAATTAGGATATATTTTCTCAAAGGGATCCTCAACCAATCCCATTTCACCTGGGAATTGAACCCAGGTTCACTGAATACACAGCCGGGAGTACTAATATATTGTAGGCTAATTGCTCCAGCAATAACAGAAAAAATATAATAATAATAATAATAATAATAATAATAATAATAATAATAATAATACATACATACATACATGCATACACACTAATGGTTTTTAAGGAACCCGGAGGTTCATTGCCGCCCTCACATAAGCCTGCCATCAGTCCCTATCCTGAGCAAGATAAATCCAGTTCCTAGCATCATATTCCACCTCCCTCAAATCCATTTTAATATAATATCAGACGCCTTTTTTTCTCAGGTCTTCCAACAAACACTCTATATGCATTCCTAGATTCGTTCATACGTGCTACATGCCCTGCCTATCTCAAACGTCTGGATTTAATATTCCTAATTATGTCAGGTGAAGATTACAATGTGTCCAGTTCCGCGTTGTGTAACTTTCTCCATTCTCCAGTAACTTTGTCCCTCTTAACTCAAAATAATTTCATAAGCAGCTTATTCTCGAACACCTTTAACCTCTGTTCCTCTCTCAAAGTGAGAGTCCAAGTTTCACAACCATACAGAAGAACCGGTAATATAAACTGTTCTATAAATTCTAACTTTCAGTTTTTTTAAAGTAACTGGATGACAAAAGCTTCTTAACCGAATAATAACAGGCATTTCCCATATTTATTCTGCGTTTAATTTCCTGTCGAGTGTTATTTATATTTGTTACTGTTGCTCCAAGATATTTGAATTTTCCCGTCTTTTCAAAGAATAAATTTCCAATTTTTATATTTCCATTTCTTACCATGTTCTGGTCACGAGACATAATCATATATTTCGTTTTTTCGGAGCTTACTTCCAAACTTACTTCCTTAAAGTAAAATTCCCGTGTTTTCCTTAATGGTTCGTGGATTTTCTCCTAACATATTCACGTCATCCTCATAAACAAGCAGCTGATGTACCCCGTTCAATTCCAAACCCTGTCTGTTATCCTGTACTTTCCTAATGGCATACTCTAGAGCAAAGTTAAAAAGTAAAGGTGATAGTGCATCTCCTTGCTTTAGCCTGCAGTGCATTGGAAAAGCGTCAGATAGAAACTGGCCTATAATAATTAAATTTAATTTGAGTAGCAGATTAAAACAGTCTCGTATAAATGACAAATAAAAATTGCATTTTATGCAGATATTCATAGTAATGCGCCTTAACTGTTGGTTTGGTGCGCCTCGAAAGGAAACAATTTACAACTCAAAAGTCAGGAAGTACACCGCGTGTGCGCTAAAATAGGTCGTCTGTCATTCTTAAACCAACAACGAGACGTCACGAATCACGAAAGCCGCAAGAAGAGATGGAAGTTGCAAAAATACACAGTAACAATAATAAAAACAAAGAAGAAAGAAGAGGAGGGAGAAATTACAGAAAGAAAGCTAGGCACCGGCTCTCGACACTTTCTCGATGTTGACCGTTACGTCAGAGAAAGAAAACAAGTTCATAAACTCATAAAAGGGGACGCAAGCTTTTAATTGCATTATTAGTGACTGATGACTGGATAAGGAGTGGGGCCGAGGAGCCGGCAGAACGTGACCCTACTACAAGAAGCGTGCTGTGCTGTACACTTCTACCGGTTAACATTGCTACGGAAGCAGACTTCTTGGAGTAGTGTTTATATTAATTTCATATGACTGCCGATATAATAACTTAATAATAATAATAATAATAATAAATAATAATAATAATAATAATAATAATAATAATACTTGCTTATGACTTTTAGGGCCGTATTCATAAACGAGACTTTGGATGAGGACTTCCCACAGTCGACTTCTGTAGTAAAGTTTAACTTTGTTAAAAGTCTTATTCATAGACAATACTTCCGAGACTTTGACTTTGACTTTGGTAAGTCGAGATTTGACGAACTTATTCTAATGTTGGCAATCAAAATCGCTGCCTTCTAAACGAATTAAATTAATAGATAGTTGAAATAGAGTAGGCATTGCAACAATCAAAGCCATCTTTTGAGTCACAAATCAATGAAATAATTGAACATCGGTACATGTTAAGCAATTGTTAATAGTTCTTGCAGTTTACATAAGAATAATATTATTCGAGGGCTTATTGTGACACTAACGTAAGTACAAAAATTTACATTTTTAGGTCTTTACACCAATCGTTAATAATTTGTTCTTCTACCTGGTCACAAAAAATCGTAACTCAGTTCGAACAGTCTTGTATATAACACAGTTCATATCTACAAAACATGATGGTATAGTTTATCTCAAACAGTATTGCCTGTTAAGAATTTTGTTGTGAATAAAACATCTATTGTAGTTACGTTAGTTTCACATTAAGGAAATTATTTCATTGTAAAATAATTTTGTTGTCAAGATATGGAAAATAAGATTCCACCAATGACAGACTATGAAAGAGACATATTATCGTGTGTACAGTTGACAGAGTTATTCCCTACACGTCTGCATAAACTACTTAAAAATTATCTGAAATCAATATGTAGAAAACATTATTATGACGACCGCAAGGATTATAAATTAACTGCATTTCCAACTGTATAACCCATCCTCTATAGAATTAAATAGTGAGAATCAATATTAGGCTATTATTCCTTACCTATAGCCTAAAATCGCGATGAAATAAGTTGTATTATTTATTGGTGGATAGATAATTCTCTTTCATTATTCATCAATGAAAGTTGAAACATGACGAGGATATTTCATACTGTCTGTTTATCAAATCTGTACCTTGATTTGAATTTAGAATCTATAATAATACGGTAAGGAACATG
This sequence comes from Periplaneta americana, assembly GCA_025594305.2. Classification (NCBI taxonomy): domain Eukaryota; kingdom Metazoa; phylum Arthropoda; class Insecta; order Blattodea; family Blattidae; genus Periplaneta; species Periplaneta americana. The sequence continues at coordinate 189,241,784 of JAJSOF020000005.1, forward strand.
AACAGCTTTAATAATCTCCTAGATGTCTTCAATATTCTCGGCAAATTCAGCAATTTCCCAAATATCAGTCATTTTCTTGTTGTCCACGAACGAAAGTCAAAATCAAAGTCTAGATTTTCGGCGACTTCGAAGTAAAATCACGATTGAAGTTTACTTTCGTCAGAGTGTCGACTGTGAATAGGAAAATGGTGACTTTGTACTTTCCAAAGTCAACTTTGGTCCAAAGTCTCGTCTATGAATACGACCCTTAAGGAACCAAGTTATTTGCCGCCCTCACATAAGCCCGCCGTCAGTCCCTATCCTGAGCAAAATTATTATTATTATTATTATTATTATTATTATTATTATTATTATTATTATTATTATTATCTTCTTCTTCTGCCTGACAAGTGTTAGCCACAAGGCCTGTTACGGTCTCACATAAAATTTTCACGCCATCTCTTAGCAGGCCGACCCATAGATCTTTGGCCATGTGGTACTCATTCACTCACTTACTGGCTTTTAAGGAACCCGGAGGTTCATTGCCGCCCTCACATAAGCCCGCCATTGGGCCCTATCCTGAGCAAGATTAATCCAGTCTCTATCATCATATCCCACCTCCCTCAAATCCATTTTAATATTATCTTCCTATCTACGTCTCGGCCTCCCCAAAGGTCTTTTTCCCTCTGGCCTTCCAACTAACACTCTATATGCATTTCTGAATTCGCCCATATTATCTTCCCATCTACGTCTCGGCCTCCCCAAAGGTTTTTTTTCCCTCTGGCTTCCCAACTAACACTCTATATGCATTTCTGGATTCGCCCATGGTACATAAACATAAATTGTCTTTGGGAGTCTACTATTACTCATTCTTTCCAAATGATGTTTCCAATTAGACTGATATTGAACAATGTAATCTAAAACTCGTTGAGTTTTTAGTTCCTTTAAAATTTCACAATTTCTTTTCAGATCCCATTTAGTATAGCCCGCTGTTCTTCGCATGAATCGCATTTCACAAGCCGTTATTCTGCTTTCCTCAGTGTCCATGCTTCGCTGCCATAGCTGAGCATCGGTCGTGCCAATGTGTTGTAGAGACGTATGCGGGTGTGTTTCTGAACCAAGGATGGTTTCATCACACTATTTATAATGCCCATAGCTCTTGTGTATTTATTAATTTTCTGTGATATGTCCAATTCTTCAAAAATGGAATGATTGTAACCTAAATATGGGAAACTATTACATTTTTCTAATATTTTATTATCGAGACAAATTTTACTTTGTATTGGGTATTTCCCACAGAATGCCATAATTTTTGTTTTATGTGTTGAAATTTCCATATTGTATGTGGCTGCTACTTGCTGCAAATTATAATTATATTGACCTTTGGAGGTCGTCTTCTGAAAATGCTAATAATACTAAATCATCTGCAAAGAGAATTGAATCCAATTTAAGGTGTCTGTTAATTTTTATATATCCATGGCGAGTTTGCTTCCACTCTTTAATTATTCGGTTATTATTATCATTATTATTATTATTATTATTATTATTATTATTATTATTATTATTATTATTATTACTAATGCCGCTGCTATTATAGGAACTATTAATCCATACTTTATTTATTAAATTTATTTAATTATTAAATTAATGTTAATTAATATTAATTAATTATATTAATTATTTATTAAATCTACATACTTAGACTTCAACAAACAAAATTTGATAACTCAATCCCAAGGGAAAAAATGGAACTCTATGCATCAAAATCCACAGTTAATTCCCGATTTACCACGAAAGTCGTCTGTAGCTGCATTTAGATTGGCAACAGGCCATGATTGTTTGGCCAAACACCTGCATAGAATTGGAATATATCAGTCCCCTAACTGCCCATTGTGCAACTCAAACCAAGAAATGGATTCGGAACACCTCAAAATCTGTGCTTCAGTGGCTGGTCATGATAATATCTTTGAAAAATATTGGAGTGCAAGAGGTCAAATGACTTTATTGTCAAACGCCTGGCATTAGAAAACAACAACAACTAATCCATACTTATACAATTCAATACAATACAAAGTTGAGTAAGACCCAAGAAAGAAAATTATTATTTTGAAAAGTAAAAATAAAGCAGGGTGCTCACAAGTTGCAGAAAAAAGTAACGGGGCGGCAGCCTAGCACGACTACAACCCTGTGTAAGAGGCTAACGATAAATTGGTTGGCAGGCAAATAGATGACTAGAACCATTACAGACACATGACCTAACACTTGTCTGGATGGTGCTGCTGTTACTGATGACGATAATGATGATGTTATAGCTCATTCTGTGTTGCACTTCAAGACTGCACCCTAATTTCTAGCAAAAGAGCATTACTCGTTCAAATGAAAGCTCTAGATCTGCGTTTCTCAAACTTTTTTGAAGTGGGGACCACTTTTTTAAGTCAGAACAGTTCCGCGGACCACCTTACTCTTGTTCCCTTCGAAAGCAAATTCATCATTTATGTAACATATTTTAATACCCAGAATCTTATGTTATTTATTCGTGGAAAAGCCTTGTCTGGGGCTCCTAATATTAATGGTACTAATCCATACAAAATATGAATATAAGACCTCCAATAAATTTATTCATTCTGATAGTAGAAGAGAAACAATTCTCCTTAAGTATACTTACATTTTAATGCAGAAATAATTAATTAAAATTAATGTAATTCAATTAATGATATATTAGTATTAACTAATTAAGTTAATGTTAATGGAATAAAATTTCTTATATCGTCATTCGCAAAGACAGAAATTCTTCTTCTTCTTCCTATCAAGGATGGGTAAATCCCGTTCCGAGACTAACGGAATTGCGAAGTCCATCTTGTTTGTGGCCGACCAATATCTCGGCTGCCTTGGGGTTGATAAAACATGCTTGCCGTGGGAAACGATCAGGGGGCATCTGTTGTACATGCATATACCAATGTTGTTGATAGGTATGAATTTCTTCGACCTTATTTGTTGTTTTAAGTTCTTTCCGTATGTCTTTGCTTCTCATTCTATCCCTTAATGTGACTCCCAGGGTGTGTCTTAGGAACCTCATTTCTGATGCTTCTATTCTTTTTCGATCTTGTTGTCTTAGCACCCACGTTTCACTTCCATAGCGAAGGGCCGGTTTTGATATAATGTTATGCATCCTGATTTTTAGATCTTGTCTCATATTCTTTCCGAAATACCTGTTTATACATCCATTTAATTTATTGTATTTCTGGACATTTAAGACAGAAATTAAAAAAAAATAATAATAATGCAGAAACATTCCTGATTTTCAACAAGTAAAGATGCAATTTTGCATGTTCTATTATTGGTGTACGACGTACAGTACGTGACCATTTGAATGTGCAGACTGGGTGTCAGCAAAACTATTAAGAAAGTCATAAATACATGAAAAGGTTCGGTACTTTGGTCCTGTTATGAATTCGGGTGGTCCCTAGCTGGGTAACAGACACAGCGCCAGATTTGCACGGAAAAGTTGGCGAGAAACACCACGTTCATAGTGCTTTAAATCCCTCTTTTGTTGCTGAGAGCAGAGTGGGAAGGCGATAGGCGGGTAGGGTAAATAAATTTCGTAAAATGTTAGTACTGGGAGAAAAAGTGAAAGACGATTGTCATGTGTCATTTACAAACTATGAGATTTTAAGCTATAATGTGGTACACAACTCGATTGAATTTTATTTTTTTATGCCTTTTTGAAGGACCACAAGAGCAGACCTCGAGGACCAAGGTGGTCCGCGGACCATAGTTTTAGAAATGCTGCTCTAGATGGCTCAAGTGGGAATCGAACCCATGCCCGAGCATAGCTCGGATCAACAGACGAACGCGCTACCGCCTGAGATACGCCGGTAGTTGAAGCTAAATTTCTGGGGGCTTAAATACTGGGACACTCTCTTTCTAGGGACCATAAATATGGAGGATAGCGTGAAAATTTGACGACTTCAAGAATGAGAGATCTGAGAGAAACCAGCTGTACTTGAAGAATGGAAAAAGCAGCCCTTTCTATTGGGCTGGTATAGAGGAGCAATGATGAAATGGAAGGCCAAAGAAGAGAATGCGACATCAACTTTAAGGAGCTGGAACATAACTGTGGTTGTTAACGCTGGTTATGATTGTGATGGAAAATTCGCTAGTCCCCAGCCTTCAATAGATATTTGTCACTCAGCTGCCGCAGGATTCTGCTGCCTTATCTCGAGTGCCACGTGACAGGATGGTGATTTGCGGAGGATGGAAACATTCCAAGTAAGTTTTCACGCTCTTACAGATAGAATAGACAGCTATAACGTCTATCTGCTGTAGAGATCTGTTTGCGCAATTTAAAGGGACATTCCGACTTGAGTTCATTCCTTTTTGAGTTACGGAAAGTCGAAAAAATTTTGGCAACGCCATTGATGTAGGATCTCCCTCCTCTCTCAAAGTTTCAAAGGCACGGCAGAAAAGATAACTTGCCTACAGACTGAAGCAGCCAAATTAAATATTATACCAAGAATGTCATAATGAGGTCGATATGATGTCGTGTAAGCCGTGTTGGAAAGATTTTTTTTTAATTATTTTAGTAGGTTCTTTTACGATGCTTTATGAACAGCTTAGGTTATTTAGCGTCTGAATGAGATGAAGGTGATAATGCCGGTGAAATGAGTCCGGGGTCCAGCACCGAAAGTTACCCAGCATTTGCTCGTATTGGGCTGAGGGAAAACCCAGGAAAAAATCTCAACCAGGTAACTTGCCCCGACCGGGAATCGAACCCGGGCCACCTGATTTCGCGGCCAGACGCGCTAACCATTACTACACAGGTGTGGAGTGTTGGAAAGAGTGGGTGAAGAAAGAATATACTGAAACTGTTCAAGAAGAGAAAAAGGGATTGGTTGGGTCACTGGCTGAGAAGAAACTGCCTACTGAAGGATGTACTGGAAAGAATGGTGAACGGGAGAAGAGTTCGGGACAGAAGAAGATATCAGATGATAGACGACATTAAGATACTGTATATGGATCATATGTGGAGACAAAGAGAAAGGCTGAAAATAGGAACGATTGAAGAATGCTGGGTTTGCAGTGAAACACCTGCCATTTGGCAGAACACTATGTACGTACGTACGTATGTATGTATGTATGTATGTATGTATGTATGTATGTATGTGTGTATGTATGATTTTTTTAAAATTTTATTGGGTTATTTTACGACGCTGTGTCAACATCTAGGTTATTTAGCGTCTGAATGAAATGAAGGTGATAATGCCAGTGAAATGAGTCCGGGGTTCAGCATCGAAAGTTACCCAGTATTTGCTCGCACTGGGTTGAGGGAAAACCTCGGAAAAAACATCAACCAGGTAACTTTCCCGACCGAGATTCGAACCCGGGCCACCTGGTTTCGCGGCCACACTCCACAGGTGAGGACGTATGTATGTATGTATGTATGTATGTATTTTTAATTTTATTGGGTTATTTTACGACGATGTATCAACATCTAGGTTATTTAGCGTCTGAATGAGATGAAGGTGATAATGCCGGTGAAATGAGTCCAGGGTCCAGCACCGGAAGTTACCCAACATTTGCTCATATTGGGTTGAGGGAAAACCCCGGAAAAAAACCTCAACCAGGTAACTTGCCCCGACCGGGAATCGAACTTGGTTTCGCGGCCAGACGCGCTAACCGTCACTCCACCGATGTGGACTGTTGGAAAGAGTGAGTGAAGAAAGAATATACTGAAACTGTTCAGGAAGAGAGAAAGGAATTGGTTGGGTCACTTGCTGAGAAGAAACTGCCTACTGAAGGATACACTAGAAGGAATGGTGAACGGGAGAAGAGTTCGGGATAGAAGAAGATATCAGATGATAGACGACATTAAGATACTGTATATGGATCATATGCGGAGACAAAGAGAAAGGCTCAAAATAGGATAGATTGAAGAATGTTGGGTTTGCAGTGAAATACCTGCCATTTGGCAGAACACTAAGGATGTATGTATGTATGTATGTATGTATGTATGTATGTAGTGTCTCAGAACACTTTCGCAAAGACCAATCATTCATGTCCTAAGCGAGAATCGAACCAACAACAGCGACTTGCGCGCAACACTAAGAGTGCGCGCCTTTGTCGTTCCATGTATCAAAGTCAATTTTACGTAGTTATCTTATGAAATAAGTATCTAATTACTGAAGTATTATAATCATAAAATTAAAACAAATTACTTTTTAACTGGAGCATATTATAGGCTATGAGAAACGAACCGAAAGCCACTTTATCACAGCTCTCTCCAAGTGTTCTTTAAAATCAGTTACATTTTTACACAGTGTTGCAGACAAGGCATCAAAGGTTATCAAGTTGTAGACACAACAGCTTAGAGTAAATAAATCCACTGATATAAATTTTCCGATGATTCCATGACGTCATGATCTACTTTGGCGAGAAAACAAGGAATTCAGGACACACCCATAGTTCATTACATTGTTTGTGTGCAGAGATCTTTTGTGTAACATAGTGTGCCCTTTACTGGGGCTTGGTTACAAAGTTAAAAGTCGAGATATGGAGTTCAAGAGCATTGTCAGCTGAAGAACACACTGCAGTGACAGAGATGGGAGGGAACATGTACTGTACTGTTTTTTTTTAACTGTTCCGGTCAACTGAAATACTAGATTCCAAATAACAGTTCCGAAATAACAATGGATCTTTGAAACCAGAATACGTCGCCTGGAATGAATAAGAGACTGCATTACGTAACGTGCCGTTGGAAATGAATTTTATTCTATACAGGGTGTATTAAAATTCGCTTTCCCCAAACACTACCCTACATTTAAGTACATTGAATTTACATTTGATTACACATTTCATTACGGATTTTATTCAAAATGGGGTCCCTCTTTCTCGATACACAATGTGTTCTTATTGTGCTTCCAGCAACATTGTAGCACAAAAACACGTTGTTCTGTGGTTAATTTGCGGTTACTTACTTACTTATAGCTTTTAAGGAACCCGGAGGTTCATTGCCGCCCTCACATAAGCGCGCCATCGGTCCCTATCCTGAGCAAGATTAATCCATTCTCTACCATCATATCCCACCTCCCTCAAATCCATTTTAATATTATCCTCCCATCTACGTCTCGGCCTCCCCAAAGGTCTTTTTCCCTCCGGTCTCCCAACTAACATTCTATATGCATTTCTGGATTCGCCCATAAGTGCTACATGCCCTGCCCATCTCAAACGTCTGGATTTAATGTTCCTAATTATGTCAGGTGAAGAATACAATGCGTGCTTAATAAAATATTGTGTAGACCTATGGATCTTAATATTTAGGAAACATGGATTCTTGATCCGAGGGATATTTAAATTTGAAGAGAAATTACATAAAACGGCTGTATTTATACAGAAAAAAACAAGGCAATTCTTAACGAGCTAAGTAGAAACCTTTCCTGAAATTGCTTACGCAGATCTCAACAGGTACGGTAATAGACATTACGGGATAGGGCAGTTAATATCCAATTTAGAAAACATTTGAAGAGTCCACTGCAAGAATGATGGATGTCACTTTCTTGTCGAAAATGAACCAAGACTGTCAATACATAGCTTAAGACATACAGAATGTACATACAGAGTTATATGGCATTAACACTGATAGTGTCCACACCTGTGGAGTAACGGTCAGCGCGTCTGGCCGCGAAACCAGGTGGCACGGGTTCCAATCCCGGTCGGGGCAAGTTACCTAGTTGAGGTTTTCTCCGGGGTTTTCCCTCAACCCAATATGAGCAAATGCTGGGTAACTTTCGGTGCTGGACCCCGGACTCATTTCACCGGCATTATCATCATTTTATTCAGACGCTAAATAACCTAGATGTTGATACAGCGTCGTAAAAGAACCCAATTAAAAAGAAACACTGATAGTCTTTGTCCAGTAATGATCGTAAAATTACAGTTAATCTTTGAGCGCTAAGCATTTCAAACTTTCAATTGCTTCTCCTGCTAAATTTCAATTTTTTCCATTTTATTTATTTCAAATATACAGAACAAAGAAATATAATTACAAAACAAACAAAGAGAAATACAAATAAAATAATACAAGCAATATAAAAAGAAGATACAGTAGTATTAACAAAATTTGAGACCGAATGAGCAGCGCTCGTGCTCGGTCGCAGTTCAGATATAATATTAAAATAAAAAATAATAATAATATAAATAAATAAGTAAAATAAAATAGGAACTAAAATATAATTACAGCGGCAATGGAATTATATAATATAATATTAACACTATAGAAGAATAATATCGCACGTGAAAAGTAGGACTAACATATATTTCAAAATTATAGAATACAAATGTAATATAGGTTGATTAATTCATACACATAGACTATAAATTTATTTAATCAAATTGAAGATATTAACACGTTTCTAATTTTCTTGTTATATGTTAGTGGGTTACATGTTAGAAGTTCTGGGTGTAATTTAGTTAAAGCATTGTACAACTGAGGGCCAAAATTAATGCTATGCTTTAGACCAGCAGATGTGAGACATTTAGGTTCTACTAATGTTGAATTAATATTTCGTCTTGTGTCATAATTGTGTGTCTGTAATACAAACTTATTACGATTTTTATGATAAAATTTTAACAGCGTATACTTATAAATTTGTTCAATATTAAAAACATTAAATTCAGAATAAATTAATTTAGTTGGATAATCGAAACGTTTCTTCAAACAAATTTTAATTATTCGTTTTTGTAGTAAATTTAACGGACTAAGATTAATTTTTGTACTTCCACCCCAAACAATTATACCATATTGAATGATAGACTGAATAATGGCCAAATAAACATTTCGTAGAACTCTAATAGGTAAGTAGCATCGAAGATTAACGAATTTATAAATTGTTTTACGAAGCCTCTTACAAAGATAAGTAATGTGATGAGGCCATTTTAATGTATTTAATGTATTTAAATGTATTCCAAATGACATCCATCATTCTTGCAGTGGACTCTTTCTTTGAAAAACAAAATTCAAAATATTCCCTTTTCACTTCCTATAATTTTTATATACTGAGTTTCTTCATAAAATCTAAAACGGGAAAGCTACAAGCAATATTCCGTACTTTTTATTCATCCATGCTGTAGGAGGGATTCGAAACCAAGAAACCTCAATTTTTGCGTACATAGTACTAGTATATGACCCTCCACAGCAGCAAACAAGAATAAAAATATTACAGTTTGTACTGCTATATTTCTATTCATCACAGAATTACAGAAACCTGTTCTTAGAACAACTGAAGAATGTTGTGGTATCGAAATTACCAGCGCAGATGTGCCGTGTTTTTGTAAGTGATTTAATACCTTGCCCCGATAACATAAACTTCACTTGAAGCAGCGAGAGTATAATCCACGCAATAATTACAGGCTTTCAGAGAACTCCATCGAGAAAGTTTGGTGGCTGAAATAATGATGAAATCCGCCTGAGATTTCTTCGGCTACTTCTGGGTTGTTTGCGCGCAAACGGTCGATGATTGTCCCCTCATTGCTCTAGTTTGATATTGTTTTAATGTCGGCCTCACGACGGAGCCTGAATAGGTCAACTAGAAAGAATAATAAACGATTGTTTTCTTTTTTTGCGAGATCTATTATCGTTTGCAGAAGAAGAAGGAAGTCATTGATCACGATGAATAAAAAGTAGTTCCCTCTCCTAAAGCTGGTGGAGAAATTTTAAAAGTATCGCCTCAAAGAGAAAGAGACAAGCATGAAAAACAAGGCAGCAAGAATTCTTTCTTTTCTAGTGGTTAAGTGTGACAAGAGCGGATTCGCGCGTTATACAATATCAGGCAATGAGCGTTCCGTTGCATGTGGAGGTAGTACAGTTCGAGGAAACCTAGGAAGACGCGAAGCTGGTTATAACACGGAAATTCAGACTAAGATCTCCAATATTCTGTTTCCAGCTCAGCAATGACTCGAAAGTTATCCTGTATCAGAAGTGCCAGACTTTGAAGTGGATTATCCATAATTCCATCTCATCAACTACCCCTTTCAAAAAAGTCAAATCTCAACCATATTAGGCTTATATACAGAGTAGATACTAAATGCCGTCCTCGAAGACCAGGGCGTAGAATGGATCGGGGGAAGATGCCTGACTTTTTCTTTGATTGAAAATTTAAGATCCTGTTCATTTAGTTTTGAATTTCATATTGAAATATCAAAGTCTGAAAGGTATTTTGAAACTATATATTTTTGGTACAAAAAAAGGAAACATTAACTTGTTTATAGATACAGTTATGGAATGTACCGATTCAGCTATTTCAGGTTCATGACTTACAGTATGTCGACATCTGCTCACCTATTTGGAATAATAAGTTATTATGTAAAATAAGACCTAAAAATTACAATTAAACTGTGAAAAGGAGCAGATAAATAAGGTTTAAAGTCTTAATGGTTATCACGATTGGTTTAACATGCACTAAAACCAGACGTAAGTGCAAGTTTGAACCAATAAATTATTGAGATTTGCGATAAATTAATTAGTTTTATGGCGCGTCCTCAGGTTGCGGATAGAGGAGACGGCCTCCAGATATGGAGGGTAGCTGCGAATATATTGAATAAGCAGTCGTGGACAGCCGATAAGGGGTGGTCCTCCAGCTTGGGGTTGGGCGAAGGGCTAACAACCCATCACCGTAAAAACAGCTTGTTACGAATTCCTACAGTAAGCCTCGGAATAGGAATTCTCTGGCACGACCACAGCAAAGGAATAAGGTTTTGAGATTTGGCACTTGGAACGTAACTAGTCTTTATAGAACAGGAGGGGTAACATTAGTAGCAAAAGAACTAGCTAGATATAGAATAGACTTTGTGGGAGTACAAGAGGTTAGGTTAGATGGGAATGGCATATCACAAATAGGAGATTACTTGTTGTATTATGGGGAAGGAAACAATAATCACCAATTAGGAACAGGATTCTTTGTACATAAAAGAATAAAATCAGCAGTAAAAAAAGGTCGAATTTATCAGTGACAGGTTATCATATTTAGTACTTAAGGGTAGATGGTGCGACATCATAGTTATAAATGCTCACGCCCCTACAGAAGAGAAAGACGACTATATAAAGGATAGCTTCTATGACGAATTGGAACATACTTTTGATCAGTTCCCTAGGTATCACATGAAAATTTTATTGGGGGATTTCAACGCTAAAGTAGGACGGGAGGATATTTTTAGACCAACTATTGGAAAAGAGAGCCTACACGCAATTAGTAGTGACAATGGAGTTAGATTAGTCAACTTTGCCACATCGAAAATTTAATTGTCAAAAGTACAACATTCCCCCATAAGGATATACATAAATATACTTGGACTTCTCCAGATGGATTGACACACAACCAAATAGATCACATCTTGATAGATAAACGGAGACATATTAGTATAGAAGATATTCGAACTTTCAGGGTGCAGACTGTAATTCTGACCATTATTTGGTGATTGGAGAATTAAGAGAAAGATTATCAGTAGCCAAGCGAGTAGAGCAACAAGTTAATATTACTAAATTCAATATTTTGAAATTAAAGGACGAGGAAGCTAAGCAAAATTATCAGGTCGAAATTTCGAATAGGTTTGCCACTTTAGAAAGTTCCGACGAAGTTGAGAAAGAATTAGATGTTAATAGCGTGTGGGAAAATATCAGAGATAGTATCAAAATTGCAGCTGAGCAGAGCATAGGTTATTATGAAACTAAGAAAAAGAAACCGTGGTTTGATGAAGATTGTTGCATGGCAGTAGAAAGAAGGAAACAGGCAAAATTGAAATTTTACAGGATCCAGTTGAGGAGAAGAGAGATAATTATTTCAATGAAAGACGGGAAGCAAGTCGTACACTTAGGAATAAAAAGAGAGGTTACTTGAAGGAAAAACTGAATGAGGTAGAAACAAATAGTAAGAATAAAAACATTCGAGATTTATATAAGGGTATAAAGGAATTTAAGAACGGATATCAGTCAGGGTAAACGTGATCAAGGATGAGAATGGTGACTTGCTTGCAGACTCTCCATCAATCCTAAACAGATGGAAAACTATTTTGCGCAACTACTAAATGTTCATAGGCCAAATAGAAATGATCGGGACGATATTGAAATACAAACTGCTGAGCCATTTATACCCGAACCCACGCTTTCAGAAGTCGAAATTGCGATAGAAAATCTGAAAAAGTACAAGTCTCCAGGTATCGATCAAATTCCAGCAGAATTAATACAAGAGGGTGGAAGTGCATTATATAGCGAAATTTATAAACTTGTACTTGCTATTTGGGAAAAGGAAATTGTACCAGAACAATGGAAGGAGTCCATAATTGTACCTATTTTTAAAAAGGGGGACAAAACCAACTGTGGTAACTTTCGAGGAATATCACTTTTGTTGACGTCGTACAAAATTTTGTCCAATATTCTTCTGAGGAGATTAACTCCGTACGTAGATGAAATTATTGGGGATCATCAGTGCGGTTTTCGGCGTAATAGATCGACTATTGATCAGATTTTTGTATTCGGCAGATAATGGAGAAAAAATGGGAGTATAAGGGTACAGTACATCAGTTATTCATAGATTTCAAAAAGGCATATGACTCGGTTAAGAGGGAAGTATTATATGATATTCTTATTGAATTTGGTATTCCCAAGAAACTAGTTCGATTAATTAAAATGTGTCTCAGTGAAACATACAGCAGAGTCCGTATAGGTCAGTTTCTATCTGATGCTTTTCCAATTCACTGCGGGCTAAAGCAGGAGATGCACTATCACCTTTACTTTTTAACTTCGCTTTAGAATATGCCATTAGGAAAGTTCAGGATAACAGGCAGGGTTTGGAATTGAACGGGCTACATCAGCTTCTTGTCTATGCAGATGACGTGAATATGTTAGGAGAAAATACACAAACGGTTAGGGAAAACACGGAAATTTTACTTGAAGCAAGTAAAGCGATCGGTTTGGAAGTAAATCCCGAAAAGACAAAGTATATGATTATGTCTCGTGACGGGAATATTGTACGAAATGGAAATATAAATATTGGAGATTTATCCTTCGAAGAGGTGGAAAAATTCAAATATCTTGGAGCAACAGTAACAAATATAAATGACACTCGGGAGGAAATTAAACGCAGAATAAATATGGGAAATGCGTGTTATTATTCGGTTGAGAAGCTCTTATCATCCAGTCTGCTGTCCAAAAATCTGAAAGTTAGAATTTATAAAACAGTTATATTACCGGTTCTTCTATATGGCTGTGAAACTTGGACTCTCACTCTGAGAGAGGAACATAGGTTAAGGGTGTTTGAGAATAAGGTGCTTAGGAAAAAATATTTGGGGCTAAGCGGGATGAAGTTACAGGAGAATGGAGAAAGTTACACAACACAGAACTGCACGCATTGTATTCTTCACCTGACATAATTAGGAACTTGAAATCCAGACGTTTGAGATGGGCAGGGCATGTAGCACGTATGGGGCGAATCCAGAAATGCATATAGAGTGTTAGTTGGGAGACCGGAGGGAAAAAAGACCTTTAGGAGGCCGAGACGTAGATGGGAGGATAATATTAAAATGGATTTGAGGGAGGTGGGGTATGATGATAGAGACTGGCTTAATCTTGCACAGGATAGGGACCAATGGCGGGCTTATGTGAGGGCGGCAATGAACCTTCGGGTTCCTTAAAAGCCATTTGTAAGTAAGTATTATGTAGAACTACATTTGTATATAGATCTTTTGTTACATTATTAAGTTTTGTACTTTTGTGAACTATATCAATAAATCTATCTATCTATAGATACAGTTTTCTTCTTGCCTGCACTGTAGGCATCTTTCCCCGATAGTCGGATAAGATGGCAAATGCAATTAACACATTTACTGATATATGTATTTTACCTGAACTTGGTTTGATACCTGTGCAGTATATAATAAATTAGCTTTTCGCCATCAATGTTGGCGATTTCCTGGGCAATGGCAATCTTCTGGTCATCAGTTGTTTGGGGCCTGTTTATGTACACTTTGGACTTCAGATAACCCCACAGAAAGTAGTCGCAGACGGTAAGGTCAGGCGAGCGGGGAGGCCAGGGAATGTCGCCACGAAGAGAAATTATGTACCTTGGAAACATGCGGTGCAGAACTGTCATTGAATTTTCTGCCGTATGAGCCGTCGCACCATCTTGCTGAAACCATACAATTTGGCTATCAATCCCACGTAGACGCCTACGCAGTTCTAGTTGAAAAAATATCCTCAGCATTTCGACGTAGCGTTCCCGTTCTCCTCAAAAAATACGGGGCCTATGACGCAGTATCTAGACACAGCACACCAAACTGTAACCTTTGCACAGTGAAGCGGACGCTCGTGTAGTTCGTTAGGATTTTCGGGGACCCAGTATCTAAAGTTCTGCTTATTAACATAACTATTTAAATGGAAATGTGCCTCGTCACTCATGAACATAACTTCGTCAGCCAAAATTTCTCTCGGCGAATGTCCTGCATTGGACATAGTCTCCCTCATTCAATTGCTGAACAATCATAAGTTTATATGGATGAACCTTAAGATCTGAATGCAATATTCGAAGCATAGAACGTTCTGAAAATCGCAGTGCTATAGCCTGCCGTCTAGCTGATCGATGTGGACTCCTCTAACAGCCACTCTTACTAGCTTAATGTTATCTGGCGTCCTAGATCATATACAGGGTGTTCCGAAACTATTCGTTCAAATTAATACAGAAGGTAGAGAACATGAAAACAAATATATTTCGATAAGGAATATATGGTCTCTGAAGTCAACTTGTAATGTTGTGGAACATTATGTTAGTGGTGCTGACGTAAGCTGTTGTGACGGTGTCTCTGACTGGGAATGTGTACTGACATTCAAAACTGCTCTGTGTACAGTTGGTTGGCTCTCAGGTCTGCTTGGAAACACACCGATTCATTCGAAAGCAGCACCGCCTAGTGCCAACAACGGTGACTTCCTTGCAAACACACCACCCAGGTCACCTGACCTCACATGTCTGGATTTCTTCCTCTGGGGGCATATGAAGCAGCTGGTGTATGAAACCGTAGTGGAAACAGAAGAAGACCTCGTCGCTAGAATTACTGTCGCTGCTGATGCCATTGCGGACATGCCAGGTATCTTCGAGCGGACACGACAATCAATGGTCCGACGATGTACTGGGTGCATACAGGCTAATGGTCGCGCATTCGAGCAGTTCCTGTGAATGCCACTGATGTAATTAGCATGCTAAACTACCTTCTGTGTAAATCGTTCCTAGGATCAGAAATTGCCTTCAGGGACCATATGTACATTACAAAATATATTTGTTTTGATGTTCTCTACCTCCTGTATTATTTTGAACGAATAGTTTTGGAACACCCTGTATATCCAGATAGGTCGGCCTTATATGCTTTGAGGTTAACAATTTTTGTCAGGTTTACTACGCTGCCATCTAGTTTTACATAAGTAGTCACGTCATAATTCCCATTTGAATTGCATTAGCGACTGTACTGCCATCTCGTGTTTGTTTATGGCGGACGGGTGGCGATCCTGGCGGTTGTTCTCTTCAAAGTGCAGCCGATTTTAACGTAGCGATGAGTTATCTGTTACATATATAATCTAGGTCTGGCGTTCGTACACTTCGAACGTGTCCTGGTGGTTTCTTCTTGCAAGCTGATGCTGATAATCGAAAATTTTGTAGCCATCTCAATATGGTATTGCGAGCAGGAACGGCTCCGTGGCAGCCAACATTAAATTGGAGACAAAAGGCACGCTGGGTTTTCACAACTGAATCAACATTCTTGAGAAATGTCTCGATAAGGAAAGCACGATGCTCTGAGTTGCATACTTTCATGATGACACAAAATGGCACCAAAAATGCTAACAAACGACGGTCGATCGATATCCATAACCCCTCATGTTCCTCAGTAAACGGCCTCCTAAAACCGTCACATTCCTTTGCCGCACCTTGTATTATACAGGGACATCACTTTATTTTTACCAACATTTTTAACATTAACCTGGCTATACTCCGAAACACTGTTACCCCCTTCCATTACAGGAGTTTGGTGTTACTAGTACAATATTTAAACAAATCATTTTACTAGCTATAGGAGGAGAGAAAAGTAGTGTATCCATTTATGTTACAGGGAAATACAATATTATGATTTTCAGTTTGATCATTACTTTTACAGTATTTTATCAAAAAACAGTAGAATAGTAATTTTTTTCACAAACTCAAGTCTTCAGGCGGTTATATTCATTATGTAATGTCTACTTTATTCAGCATATTACTAACCTAATTTATTCCTGAGAATGTTGTGAGCACTTCCGTAAGAAACCCCAATTTCTACAGCTAACTTCTTGACCGACTTATTAGGACCTCGCTGCATCCTTTCTCTAGCATCTTCTACAGCATCTTCTGTCACAGTTAATAAAACCATTTTTTGAAATACTTTCGATTACGGCATTTGCCCCACAAATTTCAGAATATTGACCTTTGCTGGCCATCATACACTTTTCTTCCTTTCTGTACACTCTGTTGCTCTAAATGTATCTACCAGATTAATGACATTTCTACGAAAATACTCCGTAATGATATAATCAGGAAATTGTAAAAAAAAAAAACTGTTGTTCACATTCGGTTATATTGTAATTCCAGTTTCCATCATCGTCCTTCATACCTACAAACAGTAAAACAAAACTCTTGTTTAAATAATGATGTTAAGTACCGTACCATATTATAGGGTAACGTACTTTTGGTAACTCTAATCTTCACTTGTTCTCAGTCCACACAGATAAATTCAGTTATGCTACACACGATACCTGTGTGAAAATAAACTTCAATAATATAAGCACTTTCTTCTATAGAAAATGCAACATATTTCTGAAACACACTGTACTCTGTACTGTTTATTTCACTGCTAGCAACAGCGGCCGTAAGTTTGTGTGACTGACGTTAGCAAGGACATTAGGAAAGGGGTGGGGGTCAAGTACATTCAGAAACGCAGGTACAATAAAAATTGAAGTAAAAATAAAATTATGTCCCTGTAGAAGATAATTTTACTATATAGGCGATGTGCCTCAATTTTACATGTAAGCGAACTGTGTTATTTCTTACGGAGTCCAAACACTATGGACAAGATCGCGTCACAAGGGGCAGTCCCTCATCAAAACGCTGAAGAGATCGTGACTGAGGATCTTCACGACGGTTTCCGTATCCCTCACAGCGCCAAACATCATTCCTCTCCATTTGAGTGACCCCGGTCACGTTTCGACATCAAGTGCAGTATCATTGGACTGTTGCAGGCCACAAAGTGAAACTTGGCAAGTACCCTACTTTTACAATATTGATCCTCGCTTAATCACAGCTTTGATCACAATTTCCGAGAAGGAAGATTCTGTCTAAACAATGCAGTAAATAACGGTAATCAAAATTGAGTCGAAAATGGGCGCCGTTATTCAGATCTCAACTAGACGTGTCAAAACAAATACAGTTTTCCAGAAAACTTGAACTGTCATTAATAGGGGGGGGCGGAAGTTAATGACCTAAAAATCTACTTAAAATGATCATTAAAATGCCCTTGAACTAATGGAAAAATGACGAAATTAAAAAGAAAATGACATTTAAATATTATTCAAAGTACTCGCACCACAACTTCTTAAAAATTAGTCACCTTGTTTCAATGACTGCCCTGCAAATCTCGGAGAGAGGAGGCAACTTCCTGGAATTTGGCTAAGATAAAGGAAACGAACATGCAACAAAATGAAGGTTTTAAGGGGTTAGGTACAGCTTACAGCAGTAAATTTTTTGGAAATATTCAATATTTTTTTCCTCCATTACTGCATCTTGAACAATAATGAAAATTGGTATGTGTAAAAAACTATCTTTCTGCTATATGTAAAAATATTTTTACGATTTAAAAAAATTATTTATATATATTTTTTCAAAATTCAAAGTTCACTGTGCAGTGATGAAGCATTTCCCTCATAACTCATAAAGTTTTTAACTTTTTCATGTTCTCTCTCTTTTATTTTATTGCTGAAACTCATGTTTACAATATCATGCTCTTTCAACTACATTATTTAATAAACAATATTTTTTTTATTTTGTGTTGGATATTTGACCATTTTTTTAAAATGAATTTATTTTTTATCAGACAATCTATCAAAGGTAGAGAAGTAATTTTACATCATATTGTAGATATGACATGCATAAATATACACAAAAAATGTCATCACAAAATGTTGGATACTTATTGAGTTATGAGGGAAACGCTTCATCACTGCACAGTGGACTTTGAATTTTGATAAAAAGTATAAATAATTTTTTTAAATCGTAAAAATATGTTTATCATATAGCAGAAGGACAGTGTTTTACACATACTAATTTTCATTATTGTACAAGATAGAATGATGAAGGGAAAAAAAATGTTGAATATTTCCAAAATTTTACTCCTTTAAGCTGTACCTAACCCCTTAAGGGAAAACTATAGATTTTAATGAGGGTTTGCAATGTGTTTCAATCGGTGGTGGTCCATATCAGTGCCTTCATTCTCCGTCTTCTCCTCCTTCCGTTCTTCACTTTTGTTACCAGATTTTCCAGATGGGGGAGTGTGAATGACAAAACAAATTGTGGGCGCAGCGTACATTCTTGTAATCTTTGTCTTAAAAATACTGTCCCTTTCCTTCCTTGGGGACACAACGTCCTGTCCAGGACACGGTGAAAGTTTCTCCCCTTCCAAACAAACAAATTCTAAACACACTCTCGTACCGACAAAAGTACAGTAGCGGTCAAAGCCCTCACTTAAACTAAGTTGTTGTCAAGCATTTTATATTACTTCCGTTGTGTGAGGTGAAGCCTTCAGTGGAATGAGGGATGGACTTTAGAGTCTGTCCCAAACTATAAAACTCAAACTTCACTGTTATTCACTTATTCAGCAGGTAATTACTACTGACCTATTTGGTTAGAAAATGATTTAACAGACCTATCGGTAAAGGAGAAAGTAAAATGCATTCCAAATGATCTAAAAGTTCTTCGAAGTATTAAAAATGACCAAAAAATGATGAAAAAAATATATAAATGATCTATTAGTTCAAAAATGTCGAAAAACGCAAAAAATGCAATATAAGAAATTAATTTTTTACACTGATGTTAACATAGAAAGTATTTCTATATTAATGGGAGTCCTAATGTGAAAAACAAGAAGATGACTTTTCATTAACATCCACCTCCTAGTCATTAGGGGTGCTATGCATAGACATTTCGCTAGCCCGCGCTACGAGCGTGCTAAACTAGCCCCGGCTATCAACTGGTTACTTGTACAGGATTCATATCATATCATATCGCTAACACTGGTTTCTGAATACGAAAAACGTTAGTCCGCTGATCATCCACCGGAAGCCCGCGCTAAAAATGTCTATGAATATGGCCCTATGAACCTACACAGTTTTTCTTGAGAACCTCACATATCGTAATATGTACAGTCTCAGAAAAACGTTTCGTCGCACAGATACTTTGTAAGTCCCAGAAAGGAGACAGTGCACATGATCAGACAATACAACGTAACAAAACTAATTGTATTACCTTAAGTAGTCCTTCTCTTGTGACCCAGATCGCATGTCCTCTGTTCATGCGCACAGCCTCTTTACTGGGACTTGTAAAGTATCTCTGTGACAAAACTTTTTTCTAAGACTGTACACGTACGAGGGGGGAGGGTTCCAAAAGTAAGGTACTGTTAATTGTCTGTAACTCAAAAGAGTTCTTCACTTGTACTCTTAATATACATTCTGTTTTAAGGCATTATTATTATTATTATTATTATTATTATTATTATTATTATTATTATTATTATTATTGGCCCTAGGCTGTTGTCCAGCACAATTTAATATTAGTAAATAAATAAATTAATAAATAATGATAATAATAATAATTAATTATTATTATTATTATTATTATTATTATTATTATTATTATTATTATTATTATTATTATTATTGAATTTGCCACTGGCTGTTGTACAGCACATTATATATAAGTAAATAAATAATAAAAATAAATCAATAAATTATTATTATTATTATTATTATTATTATTATTATTATTATTATTATTATTATTATTATTATTATTGGAGTACTGACACATTCGTAACTTAATTCATATTCTGTTCATAACACAATGAAATCTCACAGCAAATTGTATTTATCCATCCTAATTTTATTACCCTAATTCTTGTATACATATTACACGTAATCATAGAAATTTCCTCAATTTCCCTATAACTTTTTTTTAATGACTAACGGTTCTATCATAACCAAAGATGTCATTCAAGATAAAGCTAGCAAGATTAAAAACACTGTAAGATGAAAGTTGGTGTGCCATCATCTTGTTCAGTCTGTTACCTCAGAGGGTTTTTGCAATGCTTTCAGATAACAATTTGAATGCAGAATACTTGAAACTTGTACCTACCTCTTAATCTTACAGTCGATCTATTATGCGTATTGTAAACACTTATAAATTAGAATGTGTTGTGTTATTGTCTATCCCGACAATTCTAAGAACAGTTGTATAAGATGAAGTTTAAACTATGTAGATTATAGGGATTTTCAAAGGTACCGGTTAAGGATCATTCAAATTGCTCACATCTTCGATTAAATTTCTTAGCAATCTCGAAAATCCGGACACTGCTTCTTTTCAAATTTTTTATTTTATTGGGTTATTTTACGACGCTGTATCAACATCTAGGTTATTTAGCGTCTGAATGATATGAAGGTGATAATGCCGGTGAAATGAGTCCGGTGTCCAGCACCGAAAGTTACCCAGCATGTGCTCGTATTGGGTTGAGGGAAAACCCCGGAAAAAACCTCAACCAGGTAACTTGCCCCGACAGGGATTCGAACCCGGGCCACCTGGTTTCGCGGCCAGACGCGCTGACCGTTACTCCACAAGTGTGGACTCTTTTCAAATTAAAATTATATTTTTAATCTATGCATTCAATTGGAAGGAGTTATGCAATAAGGGAGCTATGCATAGACATTTCGCTAGCCCGCGCTACGAGCGTGTTAAACTAGCCCTGGCTATCGACTGGTTACTTGTACAGGATTCATATCACATCATATCGCTAAGACTGGCTTATGAATACGAAAAACGTTAGTTCGCTGATCATCTACCGGAAGCCCGCGCTGTTTTTAAACATTTTTTGCACGAAGTAATTTTACGAGACAAAAACTAAATGTGGAAAGAAACAAATAAAATTAGCGTTGCAGCCTTTTGAACTGTTAATTACAAATGACTGTAGTTTATTATGAATGTTGTGAGAGAGGAAGAAAGAAAGAAAACGTTTCCATGGTAATCCATACACCTTGTCTAAGTAGGCTGTTCGTGAATGTTGTGCTGGAGAAATGTAAGAGGAAGCGAAGCATCTTATTTCGAGATAATAGGCGTTAATTGTCTGTTTACTTCGAAAGTCTTCAGTACCTTAGCCAGGATGTTACATCCTCTGCGAAATACGTGTCGATTTCCTTTTGCCTGAGAAGTGAGATGGCAAAACTCAGCACCGTCCCTTGAAGTTTGTTTTGAACATTGCGATACGATACCATATCACACTCTCCATTCCTAAACACAGAACATCCTTCTATTCTTCATCTTTCACGGTCTCTGCAGCTCATCTCTGGAACTCTCTACCACGACATGTCAGAGACTGTCAGACATTGTCTAGTTTCAAAAATAAATTTAAATTGCACTTCTTAAATTCAGATTCCTTTCAGTTATAAGCCCTTTTCTCTGCGATAGTTTTGTAAAAATATAGGCTACATATTTCTTTCCTTCCTTTCCCTCTTTTTGTTCTCTTTATCAGCCGATGAATTTATTATCATAGCCTTTTTATTGTGAATTTATTTAATATTCGTATTTCTTTTCTTTTTTATTATTATTTTATTACATTCCATTTTGTTATATTCTACCTTACGTTTTCCATATTAACCACTTGCACTAAATGAGTTGCTTTTACTATATTCCAATGTATTTTACTTTTTTTTTTCTATTACTGTATTATTTTCATGTTGTTTAGTGTCGATTTTATTATGCTATTATTATTTTTTTTTGTAATATGTTAGTATTCTGTTCTTTAACTTTTTGTTAAATTTTAACTGCTTGTATACTTTGTGACCTGGTAGAGTGTAAGAGAAGGCCCTATGGCCTTAACTCTGCCAGTATAAATAAAGAATTACTATTATTATTATTATTATTATTATTATTATTATTATTATTATTATTATTATTATTAATTTTACTGATTCGGGTAAATTGGAAATCATCCAAAGAAAATTTATCTCCCTATGTGGTTTTAGGTTTTACCAAATTCATCTATTTTCAATTATGAGCGTACTTGTAAATATTTTAACTTTTCTAGCCTTTATGCTAGACGTCTTGAACTTGACTACTTATTCTTTTGTAAGGCCTTAAAGTGTGATATTGATTGTGAATCCTTCATAAGCAATATCTACTTTCGGGCCCCTTCGAAAGGTTTAAATTTCAAAACATTTTTATACCTATAAGCCTAAATCTCTCTCTCCAGTTGTCAGATGCATGAAAGCTGCCAATTTACATTATATTAATTCAGATCCGTTTATTGTATAGCTTGTTGTCTGGCTTTTCTTATATTAAGCATATTCATTTTTAACTCCGTTTGTGTTGTTTTTAGCTTTTCTGTTTCATGTATTTTTGTAATTATCTATTCATTTTGTCATTATTGTTTATTTGTATTTGTCTTTCATTTTAATAATTATTTGTATGCACTGTGTCTTATATTATTCCAGTCTTCATTTATATGATTTCATTAATTCATTTTATTTAATTGCCATTATTTTAATTATCTCACTGTACTAATTTTAATAATTATTTGTGCTATTTATTTTGTTGCATTTGGTCAATGAGTAATGTTGGCTATTATACTGATTGTATTTCATCTCACTGCCATTTTCTATCATTCATTCTCATCATCATTCGTTGTTTTGTTTTGTTCTGTATCTTGTGCTAAATTGTAATTGGCCTTGTGCTGTTGTTTTGCACGTTAATATTATAAATTAATTAATTAATTAAGTGAGAGGAGACATGGCAAAACTCAGCAACGTCCCTTGGACTTTGTTTTGAACATTACGATACATACACACATACATACATACATACATACATACATACATACATACATACATACATACATACATACATACATACATACATACATACATACATACATACATACATTACATACGGGTAGACATTATTACATAAATACAGCACCGGTAAAATTTAAAAAAATGTCGCGATAATAGGATTGTCGCCTAAGATGTATGTCAACACATCAAGCATTAAAACTCTGTATTTTTGACAAAACTGTATTACAATAAGGGGTTAGGTACAGCTTACAGCAGCAAAATTTTGGAAACATTCAAAATTTTTTTCTCTATTACTGTATCTTGTACAATAATGAAAATTAGTATGTGTAAAACACTGTCCTTCTGCTATATGATAAAAATATTTTTACGATTAAAAAAAAAATTCAAAATGGTGTCAGTTCACTGTCAGTGATGAAGCGTTTCCCTCATAACTAAAAACTATCCAACATTCTGCGATGAAATGTTTTTTGTGTATTTACGCATGTCATATCTACAATATGATGCAAAAACACATCTCTACCTTTGATAGATTTTCTGATAAAAATAAATTCATTTAAAAAAATGGTCAAATATCAGTATTTTCATGTAACGCAAAATAAAAAAATAGTAGTTATTGAGGAATGTATTTAAAGAGCATGATATTGTAAACATGAGTTTCAGCAATAAAATAAAAGAGAGAGAACATGAAAAAGTTAACAAGTTTATGAGTTATGAGGGAAACGCTTCATCACTGCACAGTGAACTGCCATCGTTTTTAATTTTAAAAATATATTTATATATATTATTTTTAAATCGTAAAAATATTTTTTTCATATAGCAGAAGGGCAGTGTTTTAAACATGCCAATTTTTATTATTGTACAAGATAGAGCAATGGAGGAAAAAAATGTTGAATATTTCCAAAAATTTTACTGCTGTAAGCTGTACCTAACCCCTTAAGCTTCCATAACATTTTCAGCTTGCGATAAACCAGACACAAAATCTATATATATTTTTAAATTGATTTATTTTACGACGATTTATCAACTGCGATGATTATCTAGCGTCTGAATCTACACCTACAGTTAGCGCATCTGACCGCGAAACTAGGTGGCCCGGGCTCGAATTCCGGCCGGGGTAAGTTACCTGGTTAAGGGGACACTCAACTATATTTTGGAACTTTTTTCCTATTTGACCAATCTTTTTCAAATTTGGAGAAAAAGTTTAATATACACATGGAAAGTAACATGCAAAATCTCAGCTCATTAGATGCAATACTTTTCAAAATAAAAAATATTTCAATTTTAATCAATCATTAATTGAAATATCACTTTGAATTATCATTTTTTATTTTTTGGCTTTGTGCATTTTACTGTGACTTCTCAATGAATAGGGGAAGAATTCTGCGTATTGATTTAGTTCTGTCACGTAAATTGGTGTAGAAATTTAATTTTTCATTTCTATGACACTTTTTCTCCAATTTTTAAGTTGAGTGTCCCCTTAAGGTTTTTTCCGGGGTTTTTCCTCAATCCAATATGAGCAAATGCTGGGTAATTATCGGCGATGGACCCTGGACTCATTTCACTGGCATTATAAACTTCATTCCATTCAGACTCTAAATAATCTGAGATGATACAGCGTCGTAAAATAACCCAAAAAAATGGTGATACAATTGGACCACCTCAATGGATAAAATAAAAATCCTAACAATTCACATCATTCGAAATTAAATCATCAACAACAAAATGACGGAACAAATCCAACAGGAAAGATTCCACCCCTCCCTCCCAGTGACGTCGCCAGGATCAGAGTAAGGGGGGTGTGGATGGGGTGCGAGATTTAAAAATGGGGTGCTGTAAAAATGTGGTACATAAAAAATCCAAAATGTTCTCTCATGCACTTGAGCGCATACTATAAATCTGTTTATTAATATTACTATGTATTATTATTATTATTATTATTATTATTATTATTATTATTATTATTGTTCATCACATCCATAACGATACACTAACGGACGTAGTTTTTTTCACAAAGAAATTGTTTGTTTGTTTTTGTTCTTCAAAATAACTTATGCCTAGTATTTTGTTAATAAATTGCCATTTGGGGTGCGGAAAGGGGTGGTCCGATTTTTTATGGGGTGCTTGCGCACCCTTTCGCACCCCCTTAGCGACGTCCCTGCTCCCTCCCATGCACGATGGGTCTAATTAATGGCCTAAATGCAAAAGGATCCCTGTCCGTCCCTATCCATGCACACATAGAGAACCTCTCGTCTGACAGAAAGTAATACCCAACACAAAGCTGGTTGTTTTAAACCAGAATGAAAAGGCACAGAGCGAAAGCTGGACTTACGCTGCATCAGTTGCTTTGTAAGACATCTCTAACGGGAAGCGTGATCAAAACAGATTTCAAGGTAATTACTCCGGGCTTTCCATAGTGAGCATTTTGCCTTTGGAACTACTTACACGCGTTCAAACTTACATCATCCAAATATAAGGAAAATAACTTCGCAGTGTTTCAGTGTTATAAGTACGTACTGTGTAATTTTAGAATGATTTAATTCAATTCGTTATCCTCTTGGGAAAACCTATGAAAAACCCAAACAGCTACTCAGCCCAACAGGAATTCGAACCCACGCCCGATAGAAACCCGGTATCAAGAGGACAGCTCGTTACACCTCAACTAAACCAGTGGCTCTCATATCTTGGAGTTTTACATCCACGCTACACAGAAATATGATAGAATTCCTATAATGTGGGTGAGCATAATTTCCACGGTACACTAAAGATAGCGCAGGAATGGACGAACGACGTCCGAGTTTTCACGTTAGCGACACACGGCCGCTAAATTTTTTCCAGAGCCCCATTATTTATGAGAGAGATCCCTCCAGTGCTGAAAAATGTACAGAGTATTTCCTGCAGTTTTTTTTTCATCGCTGTTCAATCATGGCGATACTTACAAGGGAAATATTAATGAATTCATATCGAAACCTCCCTTCAGACACCGCACGTGTATCTCCAAAGCATATAGACTAAAATAAAAATATAAAATAATCAACTGCCCATTAATTCCATACACCCACTTAAAATGTATAGGCTATAGTTTATTATAAAACAACCTCCTCAAATTACAGGTTGCCGAAAAGGAAACGGTAAACAAAAATGCAATAATAACAGGAATAAAAAAAAAATTCGGATTTAAGCCTATACATACAATAAATGTACAAAAAAACTAAATTAATATGAAATCAGAGATCAAAATAACAAATACATATTTTATTTGCACTGTAATGAAAACTCGTAATTGTGTTTTAAGTTTCGGACAAAGTCACCTGAGCATATATTTTAAATTTTATTTCACATAAAAACACACATTTTGAATTTTTTTACATAAATACATATTTTCAAATATTTACATAAAAACACAAAAAAATTAAATTTTTATCAAATAATTTTCGACGAAAGCTTCATTTCAGATTAATCACCACCCCAATGTTCAGTGCAGTTGCTTAGACGTGACAGCTGGCAGCTGTTTCTAGGAATTGCCTATCTGTGGAACTGCAGTCTGCTCTCTCACCACAAGCGATAATACCTGTCACCACTAAAAAATTATACTGTAACTAACACACATAAACATTGATGTGTCATTTAGGAGTGCTGCCTTGTAAGTTATCATTGCGCTGATTCAGGAAGCAATTATAATTTCATAAACATTATCTGACTCTTTTTTTTTTCGTTTCCAATCATAAACAAGTCTCAAGGGAGTGCATATTGTTTCTCAATGCCCAGGGCGCTCTTTTTTCCCAGTACAAGACAGTGTTCCGCGATAATCGCCAGTCATTTTGAAGATGAATCTCATTGTGTACTGTAATTCTTCAGTAATTGGCGAGACAGTATAATTTATAGGGGGGAGTACTGCATATTTTTTAAATTCACATAAAATAACTGAAACATCTATACTAATAATAAATCTGTAGCCGAAATTGTTCTGGTAATTTTCGATTTTCCAAAAATAATTGGTCCTAACATATATAATTAACCGCCCTGAAACCGAAAATCGCTTTTTTTAAATTTTTGTTTGTATGTCTGTCTGTCTGTCTGTCTGGATGTTTGTTACATTTTCACGCGATAATGGCTGAATTGAGTTATATGAAAATTGGAATATAAATTAAATTTGTTGTAACTTAGAATTTAGGCTATATAGCATTCAAAATAATTATTTTATTTAAAAGGGGGGTTATAAGGGTGCTTGAATTAAATAAATCGAAATATCTCCCTTATTATTAATTTTCACGAAAAATATTACATAACAAAAGTTTCTTTAAAAATAATTTCCGATAAGTTTTATTCTTTGCAAAATTTTGATAGGACTGATATTTAATGAGATAAATGAGTTTCAAAATTACAATAACAACGCCATCTAAGGCAGTGTAATGAAATAAAAAACAAATGACTTCGTCTATAAGGGGCCTTGGACAACAACAATCGAAAGCTATGAAACATAGCCTACAGAGAATGTTTCTGTGTTTGTATGAAGTAATGTCGGAAGCTAAATTAACTGATTTGTATAATTAATTATAAATTCACCATTGGAAAGTGTAGTTTCTCTAGATGGACATAATGCTATATTACAGTAACTTCTGAGTGAATTGAGGACAGGTAAGATTAAAATAGCTTCTTATGCTCAGAAAACTTGATAGGCTATTCTGTATATTCGTTTATTGTATTTCCTAAAATAATTTTTATGACCAAATGAGTGGTCTCTGGATCAAAATGATCGCATTTAAATTTTTTAAATACAATTTAAATTAAGTAACATATTAAACGATTTATCCTTCTATCAAACACGAATGTTCCCTGGATCAAATGTCCTATTTTAATTATGTAATTACTTTATATTTATTTCTAACGGGTGCAGCGAGCGCACGGGTACGGCTAGTAAATAAATATTTTTCTTTTTTTGTCACATATTTTCTCGATTTTTGGAACCTAAAAATCCGAACTCTAATTATACTGTAATACTTTGCAGTTTGTAACTTGTACACAGTAACGGTTTGAAATTGTTAAATCCCACGTAACAAATAGACAATGTGCCACTTATGAATCTACTATCATCCCCAAGGTACACATCCGTTCGCCCGACATGTGTGTCGTGTCATGAACAGGTGTTGTTTTCTTGCGGCTTGTAACTACAAAGTTGATTTCTTCCTGTTTACACATCGCCTTTGGATATTTAAAACACACTGTCTCCGTGTTCCTCATTCCTGGGGTTGCATTCGGTCCAGGAAGAGGGATGACAGCAATGAAAGGCCCCGGCAACATAATAACAAACACCGGTAAACACCAGGAAGAAAGACCTTTTAAATTACTCCCACTTAAGTTATTCTCTTATCTTCATATACGGCTGTGAGAGAAAGACAGGCGTGTACTGCAGCGAACACGACGCGGGAACCGGAGGTATGTGAAGGTTGTGTGTGGAACAATTACCACGCGACAGAAAGTTGAAATAAAATACGACAAGGAAAACTTGGAGCTTTCATTACCGGTAGAGCTTACTTTGCATGGGGAATGGGAACTGCTGGATATCGTGGATGCAACTATCAGTAGCGCTGGATTCCTCTGATATGCACAAAAAGTATGAAGTAAAAAAAAAACTTGGCAACTTTATAGTCCATATGGCCTTCCAACTTTCCAATACAAACGGGGAAAAGCGGCAGTTCTCCTGACTATTCGATAACCTGCTACAGCTGCTCAAGTTACATATCCGTGAATTACGTAACAGCTTATTGCTTCCGAACTTCATTCATTACCATTATCACCACTATCATCATTAGCGAAATACATATTGCATGCAAACTAATTTATAGGGTTACGATTTTTAATACCCGAAAAATGACCAAAATATGCAGTATAAAATATGCATTTATGACCAAAAATTCCAGAAATAAGTTCTATAACATAAAAAATGATATTTTCTTTAATTCTCACCTATAATCCGCAATGACCTGAAATGATTTCTAGACGCTTTACTTACTGCATGTGGTCTACTGACAATATGGCCTACTGGTAATCTTCCTACCGCATTTCGCGTACTGTAATTTAGCCTACTGGTATTTACATAAAGATTAATGTTTGGTCCTAAAGAATTGATCTGTTATGGTAACAATTGTTATTAGAGGAGAAAAATTCGCTCCGGCGCCGGGGATCGGACCCAGGTCTTGGTTCTACATACCAAGTGCTCTAACCACTGAGCTACGCCAAAGATCAATCCACGACACTGGATCGAATACCTCTCCTCTAGTGTTTTCCTCTTTGTGGCCTTACTCCATGTCAGATATATTACTTACTGGCTTTTAAGGAACCCGGAGGTTCATTGCCGTCCTCACATAAGCCCGCCATCGGTCCCTATCCTGAGCAAGCTTAACCCAGTCTCTACCATCATATCCCACCTCCCTCAAATCCATTTTAATACTATCCTCCCATCTACGTCTCGGCCTCCCCAAAGGTCTTTTTCTCTCCGGCCTCCCAACTAACACTCTATATGCATTTCTAGATTCGCCAATACGTGCTACATGCCCTGCCCATCTCAAACGTCTGGATTTAATGTTCCTAATTATGTCAGGTGAAGAATACAATGCGTGCAGCTCTGTGTTGTGTAACTTTCTCCATTCTCCTGTAACTTCATCCCTCTTAGCCCCAAATATTTTCCTAAGAACCTTATTCTCAAACACCCTTAATCTCTGTTCCTCTCTCAAAGTGAGAGTCCAAGCTTCACAACCATATAGAAGAACCGGTAATATAACTGTTTTATAAATTCTAATTTTCAGATTTTTTGACAGCAGACTAGATGACAAAAGCTTCTCAACCGAATAATAACAGGCATTTCCCATATTTATTCTGTGTTTAATTTCCTCCTGAGTGTCATTTATATTTGTTACTGTTGCTTCAAGATATTTGAATTTTTCCACCTCTTCGAAGGATAAATCTTCAATTTTTATGTTTCTATTTCGTACAATATTCTGGTCACGAGACATAATCATATATTTTGTTGCTCGACATGTTATGTTGACATATATTAAGTCAACTGCCAGTATACAAGGAGCGCACGCAACTGAGTGACTTGGTGGCCGGGATTTCACAGTATATGCACTGTTGGGCGAAGAATCTACGTAAAGATTAATTTTTTGTTCTACAGAATTTATCTGATTATTAGAGGAGAAAAATTCACTCGGTCATTTCCCATAACTATGGTCCTGGAATACAACTATGGTCCACGATACAACCATTCAAAGAACATTGTAGAAGTAACATAGACCGTTCGTAGATAGCTGCAGTGACTTGACTTCAAACTGCAGTACAAAATTTGAATGGTTGTATTTGGACCATAATTTGTTCGCAGGATTTATAGTTACGGGAAAATGACGGTAAAATATTGGCTTTTTCAATGGGCGCTGAGTTTATAACAGAAGGCATGTATAGGTAAGTATTTACGGTAGGGCTAATTTTCTATACCGGTAACTTGTCTCTAATCCGGACAAGCATTGTTAAAGTAGCGGAAAAAGCAGGTACTTCAGTTGCTGGTGAATGACCAATTTAAAAATTCTGCATTAACTCATCCAAAACTCCCAACTAAAGATCAATTTGAAAAGATCGAAAAGTGAAGTTCCTGACGCTTTTCTATCTCAACTAAAAAAGAGGCATCAAATTACCTTGGTTCAAACTGCAATCTCCAAACTCTGAAAACTTGGCAACATCTATAAACAGTAAAGAGGATAACGAACTTTGTTCAGTGAAAGTCACTTTAAAAATTTTTTGTAAACAAATTTGGTTTAACTTTTATAAAAAAATAGGGATTGTAAACTTTTTTAGCAACTCTAAAAATTAAATTTTCTTTTACAAATGTTAACTTTACAACTCAATTTTTCTTTATTTTTTGGAGACATTTTTTTTTCAAATTTAAATAAACTGGCGGACAATAACAATAAGGGCCAAATTAATGTTGACTGTTCAAATGCGGTTGTTATCATGTTATGGTGTTTGATACTTTAAACATAATAAAGCTTTAAAAACCCACTGATCGTCCTGACATTAGTAATACAGTTAATTTTGAAACTCAAATTTATGAAGATGAATAGGTTCAAGAAAAAATTTGGCATAAAACATTATAATATGTTTCATTATTATGAAGCAAATAACTATAAAATATAAGATATTTGTTCAAGAAATTGAAAATAAATATGATAAATGTTTTATTTGAACTTGTCATAATGAATTTTAGTTTGCAGCATTTGCTGCACAAGCCAAAATAATACTGAAGGTATAGAATCCCCATCCCAAAATAATTCTAGACTTTACAATTACTTTGAGACAAATACTAATCTCAGATAAACTTTATACAACACAAAATTCCAAGTTCAGCTGAAATAAGGATCAATTTAATCTCTGATCTAAGATTAAATGGTTTATATTAAATTTTTCTGAAAATTTTCGAAAATTTTCCTGAGCAAAAATAATTGGTCAAAATAATCCCTATATAATTAACCAAAATACCCGAAACCGAAAATCGCTTTTTGAAATTTTTGTTTGAATGTCTGTCTGTCTCGTCTGTCCGTATGTTTGTTCCCTTTTCACGCGATAATGGCTGAACGGATTTCGATGAAAATTGGAATATAAATTAAGTTCGTTGTAACAGATTTTAGGCTATATGGCATTCAAAATACATTATTTAAAAGGGTGTTAAATCCGTCCTGAATAAAAAAATTGTCGAAATATCTCGTTATTATTGATTTTCCAGAAAAATGTTACATAACAAAAGTTTCTTTAAAAATAATTTGCGATAAGTTTTATTTCTTCTCAAATTTTGATATGACTGATATTTAAAAAGAGATAAATGAGTTTTAAAACGTAAAATAACTGAGTTTTTTAAAATGCAAATCCTGAAAACTTGGAATTAAAAAACAAATGACTAACGAACTATAAGAGAACCTTGGACAGCAACAATCGAAAGCTATGAAAGATATTTGCCTACAAAAAATGTTTCATTGTGTTTGTAATTAAATGTAAAATGTTGGAAGCTAAAATTAACCTTTATTTTTATAATTTGGTTATTAAATTTACATTGGAAAGTGTAGTTTCAACTAAATGGAAATAATGCTATAATGTTATTACAGTAACATACTGAGTGAATCGAGGACAGGTAAGATTAAAATTTCTTATGCACAGAAAACCTGATAGGTTATTCTGTGTATTCGTTTGATGTATTTCTTAAAATAATGTTTATGAACATATTCATTTTTATCTCAGAGAATTAACAACAACGAGAGTGTATTGATTTAGTATGCAGTAATAGTACGTTAGCTTAGCAAGTCCATTATTGTGTAATTCAAATTTTAACTATGGCTCAATTGAATCGTGTTAAAATACATAAAATGATTTACGCATATCATATATTATTTAATTTCGGTACATAGTATTTATATGCAATAAATGCAATGGATAAAATTGCAATGAGCCAAAACAGATTATGTTGCGCTGCCGTAAAATTTGTTCTCCTGTTCCAGAGCTCCCACAACAAATTAAAATTTCTAAATATCATAGTACATCCGTTATCAACACACTTTTATATCCATAATATTATAATATAATATAATATAATATAATATAATATAATATAATATATCTGTAGCCAAAATTTTTCTGTTAAATTTTCGCTTTTCCAAAAATAATTCCTAAATGTAATAACAATTAAGAAAATATTGTTAAACTAACATGTAATTGTCAAACATCTGTAACACTGAGTGGTCTCTGGATCAAGATACTTTATTTTAATATTTTAAATACAATTGAAATTAAGTAACATATTAAACGATTTATCCTTCTATCAAACACGAAAGTTCCTGGATCAAATGTCCAATTTTAATTATGTAATTACTTTATAATTATTTCTAACGGGTGCAGCCCCAGCCCAAAAAAATTCTAGACTCTAGTTATAACATGAAAGGACAATTTAAAATCCAAAATATTTGTGTTTCATATTTTGAACACACTATAATAAAGAGGATATACATATTAGCCACTCATTTAGGTCTACAAACCTCTCTTTACATAATGAATTAATTAAATCTTTCTCCACTTACCTGGCGGAAGTTGTACTCGACGTCTGTGTTGTAAATCGGAAGCCCATCTCCACCTTGGAGCAAGATGAAGGAATTCTTGGCCACCTTACTCTCTTCTTTCAGATGCTGGCACAAACGGTTACGGTTTTCGGCAAACAATGCAGAGGGAACAAAGAAAGTGTTTCCGCCCATCGAAAAGCCTCCACTGAAACGAAAACAAAAATTATATTCCATATGACACGAAAGTTGTATTAGGTGCATGTGCAATTCATAAACGAAAACGACATGTTTCTTGTATTTTATATGTTTAACCTATTACAGCTTGGATCAGAAGAGTAGGTCTAATTGCATAGCAGGCCAGATCCCCTGATTTGGCGCTTCTCGGTTAAGGATAGTTCACAATAAACCGGAAACGAGAATCGGAACGAAAACGAAAACGGTAAAATTGATAAATTTGTACATTTAAATGTAATGCATTCACAATTAACGAAAAGCTTGCCTGAGCCCGGGCTCGGGAACGGAGATTGGCCAGTTTCAACTTTGGCGTTCAGTTTCCGATCAAGCCCACTAGATTCATTCTATTGCCATCTAAAAGCTATTTTGTCGTCGTATATTTTGTATCAAGAAGACCGTGACATAACCTATGCATTATTTTGTTCTGTGCTGTGCATCATGGAGCAAGTTTTATTTGATCAGATTCTAATATTGGGTGTTGAGGAAAATCCTCACGTTTACGATAAGGGCGCGCCTCGTATAAAGATGAGAAAATGACGGAGAATACGTGGCTTTCAATAGCTGCATCTTTAACACCGATCTGAAGGAATCATATTTTATTACTGTATTGATTGTATTACAAAAATACATATTCATGCTTCAATTCAATAACTACTGTTGTGTTCATTTTGTTCTATTACAAATGTTTCTTCTTAATTATTTTACGTTATGGTAGACTTAAAATAGGTTGTGATAATAAAGATGTATGGACATATTTATAGTACCGTACCTAATGAAATGTTTCAGTTGAAATTTCGAAGTTGGTTAACCTGTGTTTATTGTGAACCAGCCTTTACTTCGTTTGGGCCCATATCAAGAGTCTCGTGTATCGGACAACGGTAGACGACTCGGAAACGTCAGTGTCCAGGAATACCTTCAGCATCTGATGTGATTTTGGTGATGCCTGGGATACTTGGGAGAATACACCAGAATTTCCTTAGAAGCTGCAATGCCTATGTTGAAAATTATGATTGCCATTTTACATTAATTGTTACGTTTATACAAAATCTGTACACCTATTTTGTGCAATACAGTATTTAGTATTTATTTATTTAACCTCGTAGAGATAAGGCCATCAGGGGATTACAACTATAATATGAAGAATAAAATTACAATTAATATTAAATTTACAATTACAATTACAATACAAATTAAAGTACGACAAGATTACCTGATTAATGAAAGCTAGACAATTCATCATAGAAGTTAAGAACAAAGAATATTTTTGTATTTACTGAATTACAAATTATACCTAGAATAACAAAATTCTATAGAGATGAAATTACCATATATTGAGATATTTTGTGATAAATTAAGAGAACTATTTACAAGAAACCATGTCTGAACGAGTCTCAATTACTGACCAAGTGCCTAGTAAGTTTGAGTTTGAATTCAATTTTATTTCGACAGTCCCTGATGCTAGCAGGTAACGAATTCCAGAGTCTTGGCAGGGCTATTGTGAAAGAGGATGAGTATGAGGAGGTGCGATGGGATGGTATTGTTAGTATTGTTTCATGGCGAGAGCGTGTGTTCAGATTGTGGTGGGAAGAAAGGTAATGAAGCATAGACGACAGGTACGAAGGAATAGAAGAGTTCAAGATTTCGAAGAGAAGGAGAAGTGAATGTAAATTTCTTTTCTTATCTAGTTTAAGCCAATCTATTGTTTCCAGGGATGGAGTAATATGATCATATTTACGAACATTGCTTACAAAACGTACACACAAATTATGAGCACGTTGAAGTTTCGTTTTGTTGGCGCTGGAAAGGTCAGTCAGTATTATTACTTCACTGATATGTTGTCCATCATGTACTTTCTACTGACTTAGAACTATTTCCCAGACCATGGGTTCCTAGTCGATAAAGGTTATATATGGACCACTCTATATGCCCCGTAAGTTTGGCCAAAACTATCTGATTCACCCTGTATTTTGTCAGAAAAAATATATATTTGTTCAAGCTCGAACTCGCGATTCTTGAGTCTGCAATAACATAGCTAGAGCCCGGACGAGAAGTTATGGCATCGGCGCGAGGGACGCATTTTAGTTCGTTTGCTTGGACTCGCCCTCACACTCAACTGGAGGGGTGTTGGGTTAGTTGGTTACTAGCATTCCGAGTGTTCAGATCGTTCTGCTACTACCGCTATTGCTAATACTGAAAACATTGCCCTTCTGAGCGCCCTCATTATGGCATTGTCTAAGGTGTGAAATCATAAAGTAGTTCATAGTCAAGGACATGAAATGGCATACAACATATGGAAATTCATGTCAGAAGAGTTTGTAAATGAAATCCCAATTCCATTGAAAAGCGTGTGTGCAAGAGTACTGGCTGCCACTGGTATTTCAAAGCGAACCTTGGCAAGAATCAAGAAAGAAGGGGAAAGTATTGAGGCAGGAACAGCAGATTCTTTCTCCAGTCCGGAAAAATCACAGCCGAAGAAGAAGATTGTTGCAGCTGTAGACAGTTTTGATGAGGAAGTCCTACGAATACTCATCTATAATTTCTATGCTACGCATAAGCAGAGGCCGACTCTGCAATCGCTTCTTCCAAAAATGGATATCAGTGTATGATTATGTGAAGAAAGTAGAGAACAATTACACTGAAAGTGAGCACGTGATGGACAGTATTTTGGAGAACATTTCCATAAACTTAGGGACATCTGATTCCAGCACAGATCAGTCGTCTGATTCGGACGGAGAATAAGAATATAAAGATGGAATAGCGGGCGTAATTCCATTAGGTATCTTCGGACTCTTGAGTAGGAAAGTGGTGATACTAAGGAAGATGAATGTTTTTAGAAAGAGATGAAACGGATATGCCTGCCGCTCTGAGCTTGAGAACCGTAACCCGAACAACCCCCACTCCTCTACCCTGCTGGCCGGCAATTTAAAACTTCGCGCAGGTTGGTGCCATAACATCTCGTCTCAGCTCTACCATTACATAGTAACACATGTTTGAGTGCTATATACGTTAGTCTGTTTCTATCAGGAGTAAGATTAAGTCAACTTAAATATGTTAATTCTTTGTTTTTCACCTTCTGTTGTCCGAGTCCGAAGATTTACTTCGCTTGGTGTGACATCAAACATCCTGTGGGATTATCTAGCTAACATGCGAGATGATACTATGCAGTACACAGCTCTGAAGGTGACATTATTTGTTTTCAAAAGAAAGTTAAGTGGTTTTGTGAATAAATGAGCTAATCTAAACAGTAAATTAGAGACATCAACTACGTTATAAAGCTCACAAGCATCATAAAAGAGAGTACGGCTGTATATTTGTCTTTAAATAGATTCTACGATGCTTAATTCGATAGGAAATGCAAATGATTTAGGTACTAAATATACCGTGTGTTTTTCTGAATATAGGACGTACGGATTTGACTTTGCCAAAAGAAACCTATGTATAAAAAAATGAAGAATCAGTAGGCCATGTTTAAAAATTACCAGGCCTTGATAATTTGTAAAACAAGAGAGCATCATCTATAGTTGCTAAGTCAAAGCCTGATGTTCTCTTGTTTTACGAATTGTCAACGCCTGCTAATTTCTAACCATTCAGTTATTTCTTGATTATTTTCATACATAGATTTACGAATTGTCAAAGCCTGCTAATTTCTAGCCATGGCCCACTGACTACCTTATTTGTTCATTGTTTTCACACATAGGTTTGTTATGTTACATTCCTATGTCCTACACTCAGAAAAACACACGGTATGTGTTTTAGTTCATTATATAAGGCTTTTAATAAAAATGACGTGTGAAACCGTAGCACACATTCTACGCCGTGCAGGCACCGACAATTAGAACCTAGGTTCTAGTTGGCCATGGTTTGCTGTTTGATTATATTCTTGGCTGCAGTCGATTGTTCGTTATGCGTATGTATCGTTTATTATTAGTGTTTTATTTAACGACTTTTTAGCTACAGAGATTATTCAGCATCAAAACTGAACGTGGGCAAGAATTGCAAGACTGCAAAATAACGTTCATTTTATTAATTAAATATATTTAACTAGCGGCTTGTGCAGCAAATGCTGCAAATTAAGTTCATTAGACGTTCAAATAAACATTTTTCAGATTTATTTTCAATGAAGAATACCAGACATTCTGAAAGTTATTTGCTTCCGTAATAATGAAAGATACTCTCTCTCGAGCCAATACTGAAGAGAACCACGCATATAAATATCTACACCACACCGCCATTAAATATATGAAAAAGACCCAACCCCACTTGATTAATAACTATAAAAATATTTGATTTTTAATAATTTTATTATCTTACAAGTTTTATAACTTTCAGTAACATATACTATATATACTATATAGCCGCCACTCAGTAAAATATAGAAATCAAAATCTAATTTAAGTTATTCTCTACATCTACTTATATAACCCCAAAAAGTTTCACTTTCATATCATCAATATAGCATTAATATGTATAATTAATTAAAAATAGTCACATCATGGCATTAACTACAATAATATTTCATTTCTAATGGTAATAATGTCATCAAACCACCTCAAGTTTTGTATTTTTTAATATCCAGTACACAGCTGTACCCAGAAAATTACACACCACAGAATCGAACCTGTAAATAACTTTTAGTAAGTTAAGTTTTTAATAACCAATTTAATTTGAGCTCTAAATATGTCAGCATTCCTGCAGATCATGGCCTTCGTATAATATTGTTTACTGTAGTGTGTGTTTTGTTTTATTCTGAAATGCAATTAGCTAGTTCTCAAAACTGACGACAGATGGATTTTGGAAAATAGGAAAATTATGTTGAAAAATTGACATTTCACTGAAAACTACTATTTTTCTGAAAAGCTTTGAGTTCCAAGCTTCAAAATGAGGAGTCATTTATTAAAATCCGTTCAGCCGTTTTCCCGTCATTTCCATTACCAGTTCAAGTTATATATATATTATTAGGCAAGAATAATTTTTAACAACGAAGCCGGTAATGTGCCAAATTTGAATGTAGTTACAAAGTTATATCAATCAATCAATCAATCAAATTCTACGCTTCCCGCTGGAATAAAGGGCTGCAATAAATGTTTGTCCACTTTCCCCCATTTTTGGCCAGCAAGTTTAGGTCTGTTCAGGATTTCCTAGCCTCTCGCATCTCCTTTTCTACGCCTCTCTTCCAAGTCTTCCTAGGTTTGCCTCTGTGACGACTTCCTAGCGGGTTCCATCTGAGGACTTCCTTCTCCACTGCATTCTCTTTCCTCAAGCTATATCCTATCAATTATATTTTCCATGTTTTATTTGTAGGACTACTAGCGCTTCTTGTGTTGTCTGTAGAAGGGCTTCATTGCTGATGATCTCTTGTCAATAAATGTGGAGAATTCACGAAGACTTGGAGACTCTGGTGATTTCCGTAGTCACTTTCCAGATTTCGCAACCATACAGGAGAATCGCTTAGACGTTGCTGCGGAAAATTTTGAGTTCAGTTCTGACTGGAATATCTTGTGCTTTCTATAACGGCTAAAGCTGGACAAAAGCATCGTTGGTTTTCCTTGTGCGACTTTTAAGATCTTCACTGGCTCCTCTATCCAGCCCAAATACTGAAACTCTGCCACACTTTTTAACAATTTATATATCGATGATGCTATTTATTCGCATCTCATTTGTTTTCTTGCAGTTAATTTCTTAATTTCTAACTTGACGCCTTCTATTTGTAGGCGATTAAGCTTGTTCGTAATATCCGAAAAGTTCTGGAAGAGTTCACTCACGTCGTCGGCGAAGTCTAGATTTACCAGACGCTGCATCAATTTCCACTGGAGTCCAGTATTTGCTCCGAAAGGTGCATTCCTCATCACCAGTGATTAAGAACATGACTGGGGATGGATGAATGAATGAATGAATGAATGAATGAATGAATGAATGCATTAATTGAAATGGGTCAGGCCCTTTCGGTACCGTGCACGTAGGCCACTTAAGGGGGGAGGTACACCATTGTCCTACAAAAATTTAGTGAAATTCATTTTTTTGATATCTCAGCTACTATAAAAACTAAATGAACAAACCTTGTCAAGCTTAATATACATACATTACACTTTATAAAACACTATTCAAAATATATATATATATATATTTTTAATCCAATGCCACCAGGTTGTCTTTTCGACATTTCTGGTCTTCTCTCCTGGCTGTGGCTTAGTTGTAACCCACTTCTGAGGTTGGGGCGCCTGGAAGGCGGAGTTACATTACCCCGATGATGTGATAGGATGATTATGATAATGTATTGCCAGGAGAGGTCTTAAATCTAAACTTAACCTAAATTCCAGACCATGGACGAACACAGGAATAATCCCCTTTAAGGAAAAATTCCTGTGCTCTAACCGGGAATCGAACCCGGGACCTCATGAACTACAGCCAGAAGCTGAGGCGGCCCTATTCAAAATATTAAAATAGCTAATAATTACCTGCAAAAATAATATAAAATTTACATAATTTTTTACAACCGTAAAGCATTTACATAATAAAATCTACAATTAATTGAATATCTGCACGATTATTTTACTGGAATGTTTTAAAGACCTGCGGAACTCGCAAGTAGGGGAAATATGACGTCAGCCTCACTCCACTTCTATTGGGGATGATCGACTTCCGCCGCGAGAATGAATGTTGATGCAGCCGAGCGTAACTAGAACGCCGTGACCGCACAGGTAGAAAAGGTGGGTGGGGTAAGAAAGGGGAGGAAAGCAGTCGCTCTCAAGAGCTACAGTTCTGCAGGTCTGGTCTAGGACTTTTTACCTATTCCTTCAGGAATTTTTTATCCGGAATAAGGGCGTAATCAGAGAAATGAAAATGTTTTCAGGGGCATATTTACTAGCAGAACCACTTGACTAATTAAGGATACAAACTTATTCAGCAATTGGCTGCAATAATTTAGTGTTCCTTACTTACTTACTGGCTTTTAAGGAACCTGTAGGTTCATTGCCGCCCTCACATAAGCCCGCCATTGGTCCCTATTCTGAGCAAGATTAATCCAGTCTCTACCATCATATCCCACCTCCCTCAAATCCATTTTAATATTATCTTCCCATCTACGTCTCGGCCTCCCCAAAGGTCTTTTTCCCTCCGGCCTCCCAACTAACACTTTATATGCATTTCTGGATTCACCCATACGTGCTACATGTCCTGCCCATCTCAAACGTCTGGATTTTATGTTCCTAATTATGTCAGGTGAAGTATACAATGCGTGCAGCTCTGCGTTGTGTAACTTTCTCCATTCTCCTGTAACTTCATCCCTCTTAGCCCAAAATATTTTCCTAAGAACCTTATTCTCAAATACCCTTAATCTCTGTTCCTCTCTCAAAGTGAGAGTCCAAGTTTCACAACCATACAGAACAACCGGTAATATAACTGTTTTATAAATTCTAACTTTCAGACTTTTTGACAGAAGACTAGATGACAAAAGCTTCTCAACCGAATAATAACAGGCATTTCCCATATTTATTCTGCGTTTAATTTCCTCCCGAGTGTCATTTATATTTGTTACTGTTGCTCCAAGATATTTGAATTTTTCCACCTCTTCGAAGTATAAATCTCCAATTGTTATAGTTCCATTTCGTACAATATTCTGGTCACGAGACATAATCATATAATTTGTCTTTTCGGGATTTACTTGCAACCCTATCGCTTTACTTGCTTCAAGTAGAATTTCCGCGTTTTCCCTAATCGTTTGTGGATTTTCTCCTAACATATTCACGTCATCCGCATAGACAAGAAGCTGATGTAACCCGTTCAATTCCAAACCCTGCCTGTTATCCTGAACTTTCCTAATGGCATATTCTAGAGCGAAGTTAAAAAGTAAAGGTGATAGTGCATCTCCCTGCTTTAGCCCGCAGTGAATTGGAAAAGCATCAGATAGAAATTGGCCTATACGGACTCTGCTGTAAGTTTCACTAAGACACATTTTAATTAATCGAACTAGTTTCTTGGGAATACCAAATTCAATAACAATATTATATAAAACTTCTCTCTTAACCGAGTCATACGCCTTTTTGAAATCTATGAATAACTGATGTATTGTACCCTTATACTCCCATTTTTTCTCCAATATCTGTCGAATACAAAAAAATTTGATCAGTAGTCGATCTATTACGCCTGAAACCACACTGATGATCCCCAATAATTTCATCTACATATGGAGTTAATCTTCTGAAAAGGATATTCGACAAAATTTTGTACGACGTCAACAAAAGTGATATTCCTCAAAGTTACTACAGTTAGTCTTGTCCCCCTTCTTAAAAATAGGTAAAATTATGGACTCTTTCCATTGTTCTTGTACAATTTCCTTTTCCCAAATTGCAAGTACAAGTTTATAAATTTCGCTAGATACTGCCCTTCCACCCTCTTGTATTAATTCTGCTGGAATTTGATCAATACCTGGAGACTTGTACTTTTTCAGATTTTCTATCGCAATTTCGACTTCAGAAAGTGTGGGTTCCGGTATAAATGGCTCAGCAATTTGTATTTCAATTTCGTCCCGATCATTTCTATTTGGCCTATGTATATTTAGTAGTTGCCCAAAATAGTTTTTCCATCTGTTCAGGATTGAATGAGAGTCTGCAAGCAAGAATAATTTAGTGTTACAGATGAATTCTTCAAAATTACTTTTTCCCCGAAGTCACATATATCATTAATTTGACGTTACATCCTTCTTCCGGGAAGATCTTCGATTAAATACGCGGTTTGTTAGTTGACATTTCCTGAACATTTTATATCAAAACTAAACAGTCAAGTCAACGCCACAGACAAAATAAAACAAACACAAGACAAGGGACGTAGACATTGCTCCTGTGACTTTAGTTCCATGAGCCCGGAGCCCCTGGATTTATAACCGGATACGCTCTAATTTGCACAAAGAACAAGGAGAAATAAATATCGCTAAATGCAAACATCCAGTTGACTAATGAGCAATTAAGCAAACCTGTGAGCCACGTCTGTGAATCTGTTTACTCAACAATTATTCTTCCCAGACGTCTTCGTCTGTTTGATTTTGGTTACAAAACTTATGTAGTAATGTCATGGTTGGATCTAGTTCTGTTATGGGTGGGTTGTTAGGAGCAACGACCTCGTGTATACAGAATGTCACGAAAGCGTATCAACAAGACATTCACTACAGCCTACTAAATCACTTTGTCACACAATACTTCACGAAACAGACATACTCTACCTCCTCTTTTTTCTTTATAGGAAATTTATTCCTTTTTTGGTCCTATCACATATTTTATTCCGGTTTAATTATATACGTATTATTGCTAATAATGTATCTTGCGTTCTACGTTCCAATCAATTACTAAGTATTCATAAAATATGCTATTATCCCTAAAATAATAATAATAATGATTTATTTTAGCTGGCAGAGTTAAGGCCCTAAGGCCTTCTCTTCCACTCAACCAGCAAAAAGTATATATTCATATGCATGAACTTACAAAGAATTCAACAATTTGATTTACATGAGAGTTACATGTATACAAGAGTTATTTACGAATTAAACAACAAAATACTATGAACTATTAATTAAACACTGAAATAAACTGTGTAGCAGAATTAAACTAAAATACATAGAATGTTAATATATATCAAATAATATTATATAATAGAAAGAGATTATTACGAGACAATTTTGAAAATACAGCACTATCAGGATGATGTCTAAAGAAAGAAGTAACAATGTAGTCTGTGATAGTTTAAGTCAGACATTTAAATAGACATTAATAAACACTATAAAACTATTTTAATTGATTTATTTTATCTTTATCAACTACGATGTTTATCTATTGTCTGAGTGAGATAAAAGTGGTAATGCCAGATAAATCAGTCCAAGATCCAGCGCCGAAAGTTACCCAGCATTTGCTCTTAATGGGTTGAGGGAAACCCCGGAAAAAACCTCAACCAGATAATTTGTCCCAAATAGGATTTGAACAGCGGTGGACACTAAAACTTGGGCAGGTTCTTTTAAATTAAATGTTCTAACATGGATTTTGGATTAAGTTTCCCAACTTAAAAAACAAGGAATATAATAAGAACAAAAATGTCAATGTTCTAGCTCTAGTAATGACTTCAATGAGTAAGATTCCAGATTTTTCACGTGAGGACGAAGATAATTTCAACTTTCGAAAAGTTGTGAACTTTTAATAACATATCTTTACTTGGGTACTTCATCAGTAATGGAAGAAATATACTCTAAATACAAATCTCTACTGAGTATACTTTTTGGTCATAAACTTGTTACTCCAGGGAACTTTATGGTGATTTATAAAGTATAATGATGAAAAATATAATTCATTATGTCCGAGTCCTATTATAAAAGCG
This sequence comes from Periplaneta americana, assembly GCA_025594305.2. NCBI lineage: Eukaryota > Metazoa > Arthropoda > Insecta > Blattodea > Blattidae > Periplaneta > Periplaneta americana. The sequence goes on from JAJSOF020000005.1 coordinate 189,285,614, forward strand.
CAAATCATGTAACTGTAAATAGAATTTGAATTTAATTTATTGAAATTACAAATTTTCATGTCCTCCTCCAAACATGAAAATTGAAATGAACTCTATACTAGCAGACATATGTCACTATCAAGATAACTGACGTCAGCATGTAAGGCATATGTCTAGGACTAGAATCTCTCGTGCAATCCTGCATTACCAACCTAGAGGCAGGAGATCAACTGGACGTCCAATGAAGAGATGAGCTGAAAACTTTTGTGGACTGTAACAGTCCTGGGACTAAAACCTGTATGGATGATGATGATGATGATGATGATGATGATGACGACGATGATTATGATAATGAGTATTTATTTTTTTATTTTATTGGGTTATTTTACGACGCTGTATCAACATCTAGGTTATTTAGCGTCTGAATGAAATGATGGTGATAATGCCGGTGAAATGAGTCCGGGGTCCAGCACCGAAAGTTACCCAGCGATGATGATGATGATGATGATGATGATGATGATGAAATTACAATTTACATACAGGATGGAAGTGAAATAGTCTTTTAGATTTTCAATGCAAATAGCTCATGTTGTATGTAACAAAAAACTACACTCAGGGACAAAAAAAACCGGACACTTTAATATTTGCTGGTATTTTGCAAAACATTATCTTCTCATACAATATTATGGTAGCCATCTGTTGTTATGGAGACGTGTATACATTGTTGATTGTTTTTTGTTTTATAAACAAGCCATTACAACCAAATATTCAAATTTTGCTTTCGGAGTCTCAGCTATAACAATTTTGTCTCAAACATTTTGTGCTTCATTATCGTTATCATTCGTGATTTCTTTATTTTTACATTTTGTGAGTTTAAGTGGGGTTGTAACATTTGTCTTAAAACAAGCTGCGACCTGAAGATGTGGCTCGAGCTGTAGCCCTTTACGATGATGGACGCAGTGTACGTTACATTGCAAATGTTATGAATATGGCTAGAAGCACAACCCATGATGCCATGAAACGGTATAGAGAGACCCTAGAATATACCAGAAGACCAGGTTCGGGTCGTCCAAGAGCTACAAATCCAAATAAAGACAGGTATATGGTGTTGAGAGTTCTTAGGGAGCGCAACCTGCCAGCTACTAGTGTAGCCCAGCAATTTGTTAACATGCATGGACGCCCAATTTCGGCCAAAACAGTTAGAAGGAAGTTGAAAGCAAGTGGACTGGTATCAAGTAGACCTGCAACTGGTCCCAGACTTCTCAGATGCATCGAGTTGAACGACTGCGTTTTGCAAATGATCACAGGGATTGGAGAAATGGACAGTGGAGCTGTGTTCTGTTCACCGATGAGTCCCGTTTCAATCTGTGCTCACCTGATGGACGTGAAAGAGTTTGGAGAAGGAGGGGAGAACGATTTTCACAGTGTTGCATTTCCGAAAATGTGCCGTATGGAGGTGGTGGAGTGATGGTTTGGGCAGGAGTGTGTACGGATCCTCTCACAGAGTTGGTTTTTGTTGAAAATGGAAGACTAACAGCTGATAGGTATATAAATGAATGTTTGGCTGATCATGTTGTGCCATTTGGCTAATTTGTAGGCGATAATTTTGTTTTAATGCATGATAATGCACGGCCGCATATTACCCATGCGGTCGGGGATTATCTCCAAGAAGTGGGAATCTATGTTCTTCCATGGCCAGCAAGGAGTCCAGACATGAACCCAATTGAACACGTGTGGAACATGCTGGGACGGCGTGTTAAGAATAGACGACCGAGACCAGAATCGTTACAAGAGTTGAGGCGAGCACTTGGCGAAGAATGGGAACTTATTCCTCAAGAAGACATTGCTAACAAAATTGAGAGCATGCCAAGACGTATGGATGCAGTTATTCAAGCCAGAGGGGGTAATACCCGTTACTAAAGAGAGTTTTTAATGTTTAAGGCACCATAAAATGAAAAAAAAAAACAGTTAGACCAAACGATGCCATAGTTATACGCCCTTTGTAATTTTTTGTAAATTTTCTCATCAGAGATTTTTTTTTCAAATGTTGTCGTATAAGGTGCTAAATGAAACATTATTTTGTTTAAATGGGTATGGTTTCATTTTGAAATAATTGGCAACAAAATACAAGCAAATATAGAAGTGTCCGGTTTTTTTTTGTCCCTGAGTGTATATCATATTGGTGGAAAGTTGTTTTTTTTTTCTCAAATGTTGAACAACTTCTTATTCGGTAACTATTGCGAGTAGGATCGTGATTTTTGTCCATATCCATAGGAAATCTAATAAATAATAATTTATCCCTCTGGCGTATTTTAATAACGTGGATGGTTTTCGTGTAAATTTAATTTTAGAAACCTTCCATTTCAAGCCACTGCACGATGCAACGTAGCGCCAGAGAACAGCTCGCCTAGCACTTACATCTATATCACGAGAAGATTGTTTAGCGGCGATGTTGTCGGACTGCTGAAACTTTAAACTTAATATTCTAAGTAATCGTGCGTTTAATCACAAAACGTAGTATAGACTTTCTATTCATATAAGTGTACCCTATCATCCTTTTCAGTCAGGAAGATTATTTCACTTCCACCCTGTATGGGCAACATACATATAATACCGTCACTTCCCATAACTATGATCCTGGAACACAGCTATAGTCCATGATACAACCATTCAAATTTTGTACTCCATAACGTAGTATCTCGTTTATCTATATTTTTGCTGTACTTTAGTTTGAAGTAAAGTCACTGCAGCTATCTACAAACTGTCTATGTTACTTCTACAATGTTCTTTAAATTGTTATATCGTGGACCATAGTTGTGTTCCAGGACCAGGACCATAGTTATGGGAAATGACGGTATTATAGTTTGCACCCAAGAAAGAAATGTTCGTCTTTGGGACAGTTCAAGGTACAAGAGTTAAGTGATATAATGCCTAGATTTTGTATTGTATTTTGGTTTAAGTAAACGAGGTAACGTATTTCGCGTAGTATTATGAAATGTTTCTATGATCTTTATACTTATAATAGTACATTATGCAACGAGCCTATAATGATAGTAATTAAGACGCGAGTATGTTTGTTTATGAAACGAGCGCAAGCGAGTTTCATAATTTTCATACGAGCGTCTTAATTACCATTATAGGCAAGTTTCATACGACTTTTTATGCTCGACCATATTTCTAACTTGAAATTATTCAGAAGTATTCATTTTATTTGTATCTGACTGAAGATCGGAAGTGACCTTGTGCATAGCTCGTATATTGTGAGATGTGCGCAGACGCGAAAGTATTGATTTTTTTTCCGAGGAACAATAATGTCATTGACCTTGATGTAATGTAAAGAAAAACATGAACTAATTTTGATATAACCTGGAAATTGATTTAGAATTGAAAACCGAGATGACAAATTGAATTTATTTTAATATTATTTACAATTAACGCTAATTATTATAGTAACAGAACATAACCTTCTGCGACAGTATTGGATTTCCAGCCTCCGTGACGTTTCCCTTGTTGTCTTTCGATTGCATATCCGAGAATAATCGAAAACCTGAACTTTAATGAATAGGTGTACTTTAATGACATGCATTAAAGGTCTGCTACCAGGTGTATAATTACTACATTTCGGCATGGTCGAGCATAAAAATTTTTATGAAAAAATAGTTTTATTAACAGTTGAACTTATAAGCGACAGCGAAGAATACATCCATGTCTGGTTGACGTAAGTAAAAAAAGAAAAACATTTCGTCTGAGTTTCGAAACCTGATCAGCTACAGTGTGTCAATTAGTTATGACATTGGTAATTGGTGACTACAGAACTTAATAGTACAAGCAACAAATTAGTTAGGTTCTCTCTAAACATACCACAATTTGCACTTTCCTAGCCTAAAGCGGGGACATTAAACTGCCGTTAGAAATCGCTGAAGAGTTAGAAGGAAGGTTTGTTCAGGTCAAGGACTGCAAACAGATCGTATAATATCAATATACTCACCAAGACGTTGAGTAAGCTTTGGACCTTGATAGGAATGGTTGAGAGCAATTCTCTGAATGTTGCTGAAGCATATTGGACAAGTTCCATATCCGCAGTTTTATAGTTTCTTTATTAAGAAAAACGCATGATGATCTCCTCAGATGTGAACGAGTTCTCTGGCATTGGTTGAAGATGGAGAAGGCACGAAACCAAATGGGATTCCGAGTGTCAGAACCAGTGGCGTATCATGAAATTTTGAGCAGGGGAAGCTAACTCAAGTTCTCTTTCATGCAATATGAGAAAATGTATTACAAAAATACAGTCTTAAAATAAATAGTAGTCAATTTCAAGTCAGCAGTCGAAGATTGGTTGAAACATCGTAAGTAACACCAATAAGGCATGACCTCAAATGAGAAGAAATAAAATACGATTTCACGGTTTACACATATCTCTAACAAATAGACACGTATACGTATAACATTAGCTCACTCCCTGTCATACTTAGAGAAATCACAATATTAGTATCATTACGTAAGTATGCGTCTGTCTTTTGGTTGTGTCCTTCATTGACAGCAAGGGAGTCGGTCATTTGTTTTTTAAATCACACTTTTGTTCGTAAGTCAGTCTTGATAATACAATTGTCCTAAAAAATTCAAGTAAATTAGTGTCAGGAACTGTTATTTCGCTCATTATTTATTATATCAGCCACAATGCACACTAACACTTCAACTGAACACAACTGACGAATAGGGATAACTCGGAAACTACTTATTTTAAATGTTAAAGCTAGCTTCTTTTCGAGCCTTGCGACTAGGGTAGTTTAAAAGGGATGGAAAATCTGCGGGGTGGATTACACAGAAGAAACCGGTCTGCTTGGAAGCTGGTGTGTGCAGGCTTCTTGTTTGCTGCTGCATCACAAATAATCCTGAGCTGCCGCATCACAATATTTAACGCGTAAATATAAATTCTATTAAAATTAATAAATAATTTTCTCCGTAAACTGCAGGTTTATTATGAAATTATTATTAACTGGGGAAGCTAAGCTTTTTAGCTTACATTGACGCTACGCCACTTGTCAGAACTTAGTTTCATTGTTTGATGTGTAGTAAATTGTTTGACCGTTGCCAACAGCTGAGAAGATCGCAAACACCTGAATACGTAAAAAAAAAAAAAAAATTCGTCCCACCAAATGTTGCACAATAAACTTCCTATGTATAACTATTATGTAAGTTAGAAATTATTAATTCATGCTGGTGTCAAACTGGTTAGGCATTCTCACAGTTAATTTTTATTGCTCTGTAGTCTATGTGAACAGATGAAGAATTTTAGTGTTCAAATCAAGCTTTCAGGTATAACTCCCTGTAAAGTTGATTTGAATAATTTCGAGGGAAAAATTGTTCCGCGGCCGGGCATCGAACCCGGGACCTTTGGTTAAACGTACCAACGCTCTACCAACTGAGCTACCCGGGAACTCTACCAGACACCGATCCAATTTTTCCCTCTATATCCACAGATCTCATAGTGGGCTGACAACCGTCAAGCAATCACCATTGAGTGCACACTAACTACAGAAAAGCACAATTTAAGTCACACAGAGTGCACTCAATGTTGGTTGCTTGACGGTTGTCAGCCCACTATGAGATCTGTGGATATAGAGGGAAAAATTGGATCGGTGTCTGGTAGAGTTCCCGGGTAGCTCAGTTGGTAGAGCGTTGGTATGTTTAACGAAAGGTCCCGGGTTCGATGCCCGGCCCTGAAACAATTTTTCCCTCGAAATTATTCAATTTTAGTATTGTTCTTTAAATGTGAAGAAATTTGATCCGAACAAATGTATCTTTTCGTTCTGTGAAGGAATTTTAAATGTTACATTTGTTCGCATAACATTTCTGCATATTTAAAGGACAAAACTAAAGTTCTTTCAATCATTTATTATCATAATAAACTGCTCTCTTAAATTTAAAAAAGCATATTGGTAAATAAATCATTGGATTTCCCAAAAGACGCTATGAAATGTTTCATATAAATCAATTTTTATCTCGAAAAGGAAGCAAAAACGAGGAAAACGAGGAACTCTGTTTGAAATTTCTCAAATAATACCTTCTTGAAATTAATGGCATTATATACGTTTCACTTTATATATTTTCATTAATAGTTCTACATCTCTTGTGACCTCTGAACTTCAAAAGAAGTTTCCGCAACCTAACATTCGACATACACAGACTGTGGGACTCAATAATGAGAAGGCAATACGACACCGGTACTATAGGCTATCACATTAACAACGGACAAACATCATGTTCTAGGAGGGAATGAACCTTCCTGCAGAGTTAAAGCTGAATTCCTTAGCCGCTGAGATCTGTCACACAGGTCCACACATACATAGAATGAGGAAATACAATTTCACATCATCATTTATTTTATAAGCTATAGAACAGCGTTTCTCAAACTATGGTCCGCGGACCATCTGTGGTCCTCGAGTTCTGCCCTTCTGGTCCTTCAAAAAAAAAAATAAAAAGACAGAAGAAAAAATAAAATTCAAACGAATTGCGTATCACACTATAGCTGAAAATCTCAGGGTTTAGAAATGACACATGGCAATTGCCTTTCACTTTTTCTCCCAGTACTAATAATTTATTAAATTTCTTACCCTACCGGTCTACCCACTTTCCACTCTACTCTCAGCAATAAAAGAGGGGTTTAAAGCACTATGAACGTGGCGTTTCTCGCCACCTTTTCCCTGCATATTTGGCGCCGAGCCTGTAACCTAGCCAGGGACCACCCGAATTCATAACAGAGGACCAAAGTACCGAACCTTTTGTATTCATGACTTTCTTAATAGTTTTGCTGACAGCCAGTATGCACATTGATATAAGCACGGACTGTACGTCGTACACCAATAATACAACGTGCCAAATTACATCTTTACTTGTTGAAAATCGGGCATGTTACTGCATTAATTTTTTTATTTGTTTTCCAGATGACGATATAAGAAATTTTAGACTCCGCCTATTTTAAGATCCGACAGGTTTACTTTTTACACTTGCGTGTTTCGTCTCTAAATGCCGTTTCAATTTCGCGGGTTTCATACACTCGTTTGAAAGGACTTCGTAACAAACAGCGTACCGAAGTTTTGGTTCGCTCTCATTGCCACACCAAGTAAATCCAAGTTCCAAACAATTCTCGTCATATTTACGAAAGTATTTTTTTAATAGTTACCACTAGGACTAGATATTTCTTTAATATCACTATAATCCTGTCAGCATGGAGAACTCCTGAGAAATTCACGCCATCATAACATCCGAAAACTAATAGCACAAGCCCTTAGAAACAAATCCTTCGAGGTCCATGAAGAGGTGCACTGCGTTGCGTCTGAAGGCGGCGGAATTAGAAGAGCGGACATCGTGGCTCTAGACAAGACTAATAGTAAAGGCTTTATACTGGACTCAACTGTTAGATTTGAGATGAGCCAGACCCAACCATCCGAGGTCAACAAAGAGAAACAACAAATTTATGAGCCTACTATTCCGTATTTTCGAGAAAAATATCAGATGGAAGGCACCTGGGAAGTACATGGTTTAATGATCGGAGCGAGGGGCACCATCCCACGATCAACTGTAAACACTATCAAAACATTTGGAATCCATGACATCATTCCAAAAATAATTACTTCAACCATTAAAGGGTCTGTGGCAATTCTGAAAAATCATTTATACGGAATATCATAATACCCCCCCCCTTTTCTATTCTTTAGTGTGTGATTGTTACAAATATATGTACAAATTTATTATTTCTTAAACTTAAGCTCCTAGTTCACATTTAAATTTGGCTCATCTATCTTACTGTAATCATTACTATTCTTATATGTGTGTTATTCTGTGTTTTTGGCAACCCAGGATGCCTGGGCAGACTATTTCTTGAAATAAATTATATATATTTCTTCACACACAGCTTCTGAACTATTAGCATTGTCTAAATGAAGGGTATCTTCACGTTCCTTTCTTTTCAAAGATCCGAATCGAAGCCAGTTTTCAATTATTTACAGACGTGGACAAATTATTAACAAAATTGACGATTTTTATGATAATTCTGTTTACAAAATTTGATATTTCAATTTAGACTACAGTTGACAATTTTGCATATTTCTATCATTAAAATAGACAGAAATATGCAAAAATGTCAACTGTAGTTTAAATTGAAGAGTTAAATTTTGTAAAAATATATAATAAAAATCTTCAATTTTGTTAATAATTTGTAAATTAGCAAAAATTTCAACTACAGTCTAAATTGAAGAGCCAAATTTTGTAAAACTATAAAATAAAAATCTTCAGTTTTGCTAATAATTTGGAAATATCCCAAATGTCAACTGTATTCCAAATTGAAGAATCGAATTTTGTAAAAATATATAGGCCTAATAAAAACCTTCAGTTTTGCTAATAATTTGTAAATATGCAAAAATATCAAATGTAGTCCAAATTGAAGAGTTAAATTTTATAAAAATATACAATACAAATCTTCAATTTTGCTAATAATTTGTAAATTAGCAAAAATTTCAACTACAGTCTAAATTGAAGAGCCAAATTTTGTAAAACTATAAAATAAAAATCTTCACTTTGCTAATAATTTGGAAATATCCCAAATGTCAACTGTAGTCCAAATTGAAGAATCGAATTTTGTAAAAATATATAGGCCTAATAAAAACCTTCAGTTTTGCTAATAATTTGTAAATATGCAAAAATATCAAATGTAGTCCAAATTGAAGAGTTAAATTTTATAAAAATATACAATACAAACTTCAATTTTGCTAATAATTTGGAATACGCAAAAATGTCAATTGTAGTCTAAATTGAAGAATCATATTTTGTAAAAATATGTAATAAAAATCTTAAATTTTGCTAATAATTTGTCCACGTCTGTATAATGGGTACTATTTACCGAAGACATAGAAAACTACTAGCGTGTACCACATAAGAAGGATTTCAAACAAGTAACTGCTAACAGGCATGCGATAAATCAACAATGCATAGAATTTGTTATAAGTTACTTGTGATTGGCTACAAAAATATAATTACAAAAGTATTATAATTAATTCTATTTTAAATTATAAGTATACTGGTATTAAAATATGCTATAAAAATGATAAATTTGCTTTCGAAGGGGACAAGAGTAAGGTGGTCCGCGGAACTGTTCTGACTTAAAAAAAGCGGTCCCTACTTCAAAAAAGTTTGAGAAACTATGCTATAGAGGATTCCAGGTTAAGAGAAAAACATTGGTTTTACAGGCCTTGCCTAATACATTGCAGAAGCTTTGTGGTAGGTAGGCGTTTCTAAGGCAACTGGTCATTTGATGGAATAGCCCCATATGTTCAATGTGTTTTTTTTAAGAGGATTCCACATTAAGACAAAAGCATTGAGCATATGGGACTATGCAATCAAATGACCAGTTGCCATAGAAACGCTAACCGACTACATAGCTTGTACAATGTACTAGGCAAGGCTCATGAAACCAATGCTGTTTTCTTAACGTGGAATACTTTACATTTTAGTGTCGCAAATTTCCATTGCTTGAACTAACCCAGAACTCATTAAGTCACTCGAGGTTTAAAAGCACGGCATGATTAATTAGCCGTCAATCGCATGACCTCGTCACAAACTTTTCGGTGGCTTCCATCTTGTTTGAAGATGATGGATGACCGAGCTATAATATGAATGTATGGAACCACCAGCGAACAGAGAGTGACTTAACTGCTGTAGACCGCGGTTTGTTCCCGGGTCGTAGTTCTCAAATTAATCTTCATCATCCTCTTTTCCGAGGCATCTAAAAATGTCTGCTAATTTTCACTGTACCAGAAAATTCTTTAGCCTCCGAGTAAGTACATGCAGTTATTCACCCTTGCTATTGGCGCCAAGGTTCTCGCTTTCAAATCCCACAGGGAGTAATGTACTGTACTTCTAATGGTGATAAAAAAATTCCCTACCATGATTTCAAAGGTCTCCAAACAAAAGTACTAAGTTAATCATTTTATTTTTAACTTTATAACTTTTGAGACAAGATAAACTTTTGTCAAAATAAAGGAATGCTTATATTTTTGCAATATGTTATAGGCCTGCCTAAAAAAGTACAAACGATAATCAAAACGTTTTTTCAAACAAATTATAATTATTCGTTTTTGTAGTAAATTTAACGGACTAATATTAATTTTTGTACTTCCACCCCAAACAATAATGCCAAATACTCGGAATCACACAGTTTTGCACTAAAAGATCGGACATATTTTTTTACATATGAAACAAGCAAAACATTAATTTGACCAAAAAGTAGAGCCACCCTCTTTTTTGCATGGAGCCCTTCAATTACACTGTTCTACAAGGATAATTTTTGTTATATGAAAATATGTGTTTCCGAAGGATTTTCATATGGCAAATTCAAATCTGAAAACAGAAATTCGCTATCAGTCACAGTTTTTTAGTTATACGAGAATATACGTCTCATTTAACTGACATTTTAAGTTTGTGATAAAGATGATGATCTTTTCTTAAGAACAGCTGGAAACAGTTAATTTTGTTCTGCATTTGTTTTCATTTTCAGATTGTGGCATTCCTATTGCTAGTAAAATTTTATGTTAATAAGCAAGTCATTGTTACAGGATTTAAAATTGAGTCTTACAGAGTGTTAAACTGGCATTATTTGGATGGTGAAGACATTCCTTATCATGTGAGTAAATATTCATTTTAACCATAATATTCCGACACCTGTGGTATATAAAATATGTAAAACTTTAGATATTACGTAAAACTTTACATATTTCTCTTTTACAGAAATCTCTTAAATCATAGAAGTAAAATAGACAGATTCTAACAGAGAGAGAGAGATCTTGAGTTTAAACTGGAATTCTTGCTAGAGGAAGTGAGTATTGTTTGTTTACAAGAAATATTGTTTCTGTATACGCACTTATTCAACTCATACATAAATAGACCTACATAGCGTGGAAACGAAAATTATTTAAAAAATGAAATTGCATATAACTTGAAAACTATGCGTGACACAGAGAAACTAATTACAGATTTGAATTCAGGAGCTAAATTTCCACATTAATCAAGACTGTTATACCCAGAAAAATGAATTTCATTTTGTTTGTAGAATAGTGTTCTTATAGAAATCACACATGTCAGTTCTTTTGTTCTCAATCATTGTAAGTCTTTCTTACAGAGGTTTGTATAACATTCAGTTCTAAATATTCTCAAAGCATTGGAAAATGCTCCATGAGTTTTGTATTAATAAAGATACGAATTCGTGTCTTCTGAAACAAGAACATTAGGCCTACTTCGACACGTAGATTTGTGAAAGAAAAACATAATAAACCTACACAGATATAGCTCGAACAACTGTCATTTGTTACGTCTGGAAATAAACGTTGCCAAGCAACCGAAATGAAACAGCTGAATTACACGGTAACGTCAAATCACATTCTTCTGAGGAAGGAACGGTACCACAGCTACTGTTATGTAGGCCTAAACTTTATTATAACAAAATTTGAGAGGTTTTAAAATCACTCCGATTTGTGAATGAGTATATATTATATAGGCCTACTGCATATATTTCAAACTATAGTAAACCATAATTTAATTTTTACCTAACATACGGAGCTCTTGGCTTCATTTCCCTACCAAATGAAGCAATTGTATGAATTTGTATCACCCTAACAAATCCACCATCCACAGATATGTTGGCAAAGAGAATAACTTTCGGACGTATGAAATGTAGCATACAGTCGCTGGTGAAAGCTGCCCTCCTAACTCAAACGGTGAATGGTTGATGAATTAGTACAGTATAATGTAAATATGTGACGTGCGTTAAGACCTGGATTAGCATACATTAACACATTTCGCCAATGCATACACCGACTCAGCATTGAAAGATGCACATCACAGAAACAAATAAGAAACGTATGCAGTGTGTTGCGATTGCTGAAAATAAAAGAGGAAACTAATGTGGATTGTTCAGAAAAAGTTGACAAGGAATTTGAAATTACTACAGAAGCGCATTATCTAGCAAAATTTATAAGCTTGTACTTGCTATTTGGGAAAAGGAAATTGTACCAAAACAATGGAAAGAGTCCATAATTGTACCTATTTGAAGAAGGGGGATAAGATTATCTGTAGTAACTTTCGAGGAATATCACTTTTGTTGACGTAGTACAAAATTATGTCTAATATTCTTTTGAGAAGATTAACTCCGTATGTAGATGAAATTATTCGGGATCATCAGTGCGGTTTTAGGCGTAATAGATCGACTATTGATAAGATTTCTTGTATTCGACAGATATTGGAGAAAAAAATGGGAGTATAAGACTACAGTATATCAGTCTTCATAGATTTCCAAAAAGCATACGACTTTGTTAAGAGGGAAGTTTTATATAATATTCTTATAGAAACTGTTATTCCGAAGAAACTAGTTCGATTAATTAAAATGTGCACATAAGAGTTCGTATATGCCAGTTCCTGTCTGACGTTTTTCCAATTCACTCCAGGCTAAAGCAAGGAGATAAACTATAACCTTTACTTTTTAGCTTCGCTCTAGAATATGCCATTAAGAAAGTCCAGGATAACAGAGAGGGTATGTAATTGAACGGATTACATCAGCTTCTTCTCTATGCGGATGACGTAAATATGTTAGGAGAAAATCTATAAACGATTAGGGAAAATACGGAAATTTTATTTGAAGCAAGTAAAGAGATAGGTTTGGAAGTAAATCACGAAAAGATAAAGTATACGATTATGTCGGAATAATGTACGAAATACAAATATAAAAATTTGAAATTTATCCTTTGAAGAGGTGGAAAAATTCAAATATCTTGGAGCAACAGTAACAAATATAAATGACACTCGGGAGGAAATTAAACGCACAATAAATATGGAAAATGCCTGTTATTATTTGGTTGAGAAGCTTTAGTCTTCTAGTATGCTATCAAAAAATCTGAAAGTTAGAATTTATAAAACAGTTATATTACCGGTTGTTCTGTATGGTAGTGAAACTTGGACTCTCACTTTGAGAGAGAAACAGAGATTAAGAGTGTTTGAGAATAAGGTTCTTAGGAAAATATTTGGAGCTAAGAGGGAGGAAGTTACAGGAGAATAGAGAAAGTTACACAACACAGAACTGCACGGATTGTATTCTTCACCTGACATAATTAGGAACATTAAATCCAGACGTTTGAGATGGGCAGGGCATGTAGCACGTAAAGGCGAATCCAGAAATGCATATAGAGTGTTAGTTGGGAGGGCGGAGAGAAAAAGACCTTTGGGGAGGCCGAGACGTAGATGGGAGGATAATATAAAAATGGATTTGAGGAGATGGGATATGATGGTAGAGATTGGATTAATCTTGCTCAGGATAGAGACCAATGGCAGGCTTATGTGAGGGTAAAATATATAGTAAGGGAAGAGGTTAAAGAAGGCCATGATCGCACGCATCGGAAAAGTTGCCCATCCGAGAAACGTGGACGGATTTGCCGAGAGGCGATGCGTGCGATACGATGTAGTGAACGCAGTTACATAACAATTACAGCAAAGATAGTCTTTTTCCGATCCGTGCGATTCGTCCGACGAGTGCGATACGATGTAGTGAACGCTTACCTTTAATCTTCCCTAAAAAAATTCTACCCCCTCCCCAAGAAAATACTGAAATGACGACCCCCATAGTAGCCATAGGGCAGGATGCAGTCGTTACTGAAGCATAACAAGCGTTATTCCGAAGTTCAACCTACGAACGGAAAAACAGATCGCAAGTGATGGACGGGAACCTAAGATTCCACAGGCCAATATTCTGAGATACTGTTATCTAATTCAGTCTTGAGTTTGGAATGACAGACACACCTGTGAAGCTGTTTCTTTCGCAGTATTTTTACCAGTGCTGAGGGAAATGTCCTCATTCTAGGCAGCTGCTGTAGATGGCCCTACCGTAATAGTCAACGGACAAACGACAGTGCCAAAACATGATCGTTAGCCCGGCTCCAGTTCATCCACCTGCGTGTGTGTATTTTAGCAACACCTAACTGCTATTTGCAGCGCACTTGCAAACAAACGTTTCCGTTTAGGCATTATTTACATCAAAGATCAAAACTTCTGAAGAATCACAGATCGCTTCATACGAAGTGCAAATGTTACACTACAAATTTAATCTCTGATACATTGGACACAAGTATCAATAATATACCTCTACTAGAAACATCAACAACCAAATTTCTTGGTTTGCATATTAATAATACAATACATTGGGAAAGATATTGGAGAAAAAAATGGGAGTATAAGGGTACAGTACATCAGTTATTCATAGATTTCAAAAAAGGCGTATGACTCGGTTAAGACGGAAGTATTATATAATATTCTTATTGAATTTGGTATTCCCAAGAAACTAGTTCGATTAATTACAATGTGTCTTAGTGAAACTTACTTAACTTTGAGGTAAGCGCAATAAATAATAATGCTTATAGAGTTGGGAGAGGAAAGAATAGACCAATTGTCGTGAAATTAAACAGTTATTTCATCAAAGAACACATTATGGCTAACACGAATCAACTTAAAGGATCTAAGATTTACATCGAGAATGACTTCTCGAAAGAAATAAGAGAGAAACGAAAGAAATTAGTACCGTTATTAAAAGAAGCCCGCTTTAAAGGCTTTAAAGCAAGCTTAGTGAATGATAAAATAAAGATAAATGGGAATATAGTCGACCTAGAATTCCTCAAAGATAAAAATATTGAGGATGTATTGAGCAGCTGCAAAAATAATAGAAATACGAAAATGGTGACAGATAGTGAAACTTACAGCAGAGTCCGTTTCTATCTGATCCTTTTCCAATTCACTATCACCTTTACTTTTTAACTTCGCTCTAGAATATGCCATTAGGAAAGTTCAGTATAACAGAGAGGGTTTGGAATTGAACGGGTTACATCAGCTTCTTGTCTATGCGGATGACGTGAATATGTTAGGAGAAAATCCTCAAACGATTAGGGAAAACGCGGAAATTCTACTTGAAGCAAGTAAAGAGATAGGGTTGGAAGTAAATCCCGATAAGACTAAGTATATGATTATGTCTCGTGATCAGAATATTGTACGAAATGGAACTATAAAAGTTGGAGATTTATCCTTCGAAGAGGTGGAAAAATTCAAATATCTTGGAGCAACAGTAACAAATATAAATGACACTCGGGAGGAAATTAAATACAGAATAAATATGGGAAATGCCTGTTACTATTCGGTTGAGAAGCTTTTGTCATCTAGTCTGCTGTCAAAAAATCTGAAAGTTAGAATTTATAAAACAGTTATATTACCGGTTGTTCTGTACGGCTGTGAAACTTGGACTCTCACTTTGGAGAGGAACAGGGATTGAGGGTTTTTGAGAATAAGGTTCTTAAAATATTTGGGGCTAAGAGGGATGAAGTTACAGGAGAATGGAGAAAGTTACACCACGCAGAGCTGCACGCATTGTATTCTTCACCTGACATAATTAGGAACATAAAATCCAGACGTTTGAGATGGGCAGGGCATGTAGCACGTATGGGCGAATCCAGAAATGCATATAGAGTGTTAGTTGGGAGGCCGGAGGGAAAAAGACCTTTGGGGAGGCCGAGACGTAGGTGGGAAGATAATATTAAAATGGGTTTGAGGGAGGTGGGATATGATGGTAGAGACTGGATTAATCTTGCTCAGGATAGGGACCAATGACGGGTTTATGTGAGGGCGGCAATGAACCTCCGGGTTCCTTAAAAGCCAGTAAGTAAGTATCTGATACACGTTTATCTAGAGTCGGTGGAATTGGTAATGTTAAAATGGTATTTGGCGAGATGAATGCAAGGATTCGCCACTAGATTTACGTGATGTTCGCCTGATAATTGGACAAAACCTAATTAAAAATACCTAACCTAGTAATCGTCCAAACGGGATTCGAACACATGTCCGAGCGCAAGTTTGGATCACGAGTATCATTATTCGTAGACTATGGAGGTGCTCGTCTGAAAATGATAAACATATGTACCAAAACATTTTTATAAATCTTTATTTGAAAAAGTAAGAAAAAAAAAAGCTCTCCAAAATAGACTTGGCCTACTGACCTTACGATATTCTTATCAAGATCACAACATACATGAAGCAGAATGTCTCCGGGAAATTTGGTAGAGAAATTCACTTTATACTATATTTACATAATTATACCATACTAAGATCAAATACTTCTCCAGAAAAAAATATTTATACATATAGGCCTATACAGAGTCTCCGAGAATGAACGGCGAGGTTTCATGGGTTCATTGTGGAAGTATAAATGATTAATTCGATAATTTAAAAAGATTGTGTTCATGTGTTTTTATTTTCTGTTATTGTTGTTGTTGTCATAATATAGTCATTGCTTTTAAATTTATAATTTCTCTCCTTAATTAAGAAACTCAAAAAGATTGCGTTCATGTGGTTTTATTTTCTGTTATTGTTGTTGTTGTCATAATATAGTCATTGCTTTTAAATTTATAATTTCTCTCCTTAATTAAGAAACTCAAAAAGATTGCGTTCATGTGTTTTATTTTCTGTTATTGTTGTTGTTGTTACAATATAGTCATTGCTTTTAAATTTATAATTTCTCTCCTTAATTAAGAAACTCAAAAAGATTGCGTTCATGTGGTTTTATTTTCTGTTATTGTTGTTGTTGTTACAATATAGTCATTGCTTTTAAATTTATAATTTCTCTCCTTAATTAAGAAACTCAAAAAGATTGCGTTCATGTGGTTTTATTTTCTGTTATTGTTGTTGTTGTTGTTGTTGTCATAATATAGTCATTGCTTTTAAATTTATAATTTCTCTCCTTAATTAAGAAACTCAAAAAGATTGCGTTCATGTGGTTTTATTTTCTGTTATTGTTGTTGTTGTTACAATATAGTCATTGCTTTTAAATTTATAATTTCTCTCCTTAATTAAGAAACTCAAAAAGATTGCGTTCATGTGTTTTTATTTTCTGTTATTGTTGTTGTTGTTACAATATAGTCATTGCTTTTAAATTTATAATTTCTCTCCTTAATTAAGAAACTCAAAAAGATTGCGTTCATGTGGTTTTATTTTCTGTTATTGTTGTTGTTGTTGTTGTCAAATATAGTCATTGCTTTTAAATTTATAATTTCTCTCCTTAATTAAGAAACTCAAAAAGATTGCGTTCATGTGGTTTTATTTTCTGTTATTGTTGTTGTTGTTACAATATAGTCATTGCTTTTAAATTTATAATTTCTCTCCTTAATTAAGAAACTCAAAAAGATTGCGTTCATGTGTTTTTATTTTCTGTTATTGTTGTTGTTGTTACAATATAGTCATTGCTTTTAAATTTATAATTTCTCTCCTTAATTAAGAAACTCAAAAAGATTGCGTTCATTGGTTTTATTTTCTTTTAAATTTCATTGCTTTTAAATTTATAATTTCTCTCCTTAATTAAGAAACTCAAAAAGATTGCGTTCATGTGTTTTATTTTCTGTTATTGTTGATGTTGTCATAATATAGTCATTGCTTTTAAATTTATAATTTCTCTCCTTAATTAAGAAACTCAAAAAGATTGCGTTCATGTGGTTTTATTTTCTGTTATTGTTGTTGTTGTTGTTACAATATAGTCATTGCTTTTAAATTTATAATTTCTCTCCTTAATTAAGAAACTCAAAAAGATTGCGTTCATGTGTTTTTATTTTCTGTTATTGTTGTTGTTGTCATAATATAGTCATTGCTTTTAAATTTATAATTTCTCTCCTTAATTAAGAAACTCAAAAAGATTGCGTTCATGTGTTTTTATTTTCTGTTATTGTTGTTGTTGTTATAATATAGTCATTGCTTTTAAATTTATAATTTCTCTCCTTAATTAAGAAACTCAAAAAGATTGCGTTCATGTGGTTTTATTTTCTGTTTTTCATTGCTTTTAAATTTATAATTTCTCTCCTTAATTAAGAAACTCAAAAAGATTGCGTTCATGTGTTTTTATTTTCTGTTATTGTTGTTGTTGTCATAATATAGTCATTGCTTTTAAATTTATAATTTCTCTCCTTAATTAAGAAACTCAAAAAGATTACGTTCATGTGTTTTTATTTTCTGTTATTGTTGTTGTTGTCATAATATAGTCATTGCTTTTAAATTTATAATTTCTCTCCTTAATTAAGAAACTCAAAAGATTGCGTTCATGTGTTTTTATTTTCTGTTATTGTTGTTGTTGTCATAATATAGTCATTGCTTTTAAATTTATAATTTCTTTAATTAAGAAACTCAAAAAGATTGCGTTCATGTTTTTTATTTTCTGTTTGTTGTTGTTGTGTTTTTATTTTCTGTTATTGTTGTTGTTGTTACAATATAGTCATTGCTTTTAAATTTATAATTTCTCTCCTTAATTAATATAGTCATTGTTTTTATTTTCTTTTAAATTTATAATTTCTCTTAATTAAGAAACTCAAAAAGATTACGTTCATGTGTTTTTATTTTCTGTTATTGTTGTTGTTGTCATAATATAGTCAAAATTTATAATTTCTCTCAAAAGAAACTCAAAAAGATTGCGTTCATGTGTTTTTATTTTCTGTTATTGTTGTTGTTGTCATAATATAGTCATTGCTTTTAAATTTATAATTTCTCTCCTTAATTAAAAAACTCAAAAAGATTACGTTCATGTGTTTTTATTTTCTGTTATTGTTGTTGTTGTTTTAAATTTATTTTCTCTCCTTATTTTTGCGTTCATGTGGTTTTATTTTCTGTTATTGTTGTTGTTGTTGTTACAATATAGTGATTGCTTTTAAATTTATAATTTCTCTCCTATAGTCAAAAAGATTGCTTTTAAATTTATAATTTCTCTCTCTTAATTAAGAAACTCAAAAAGATTGCGTTCATGTGTTTTTATTTTCTGTTATTGTTGTTGTTGTCATAATATAGTCATTGCTTTTAAATTTATAATTTCTCTCCTTAATTAAGAAACTCAAAAGATTGCGTTCATGTGTTTTATTTTCTGTTATTTGTTGTTGTGTCATAATATAGTCATTGCTTTTAAATTTATAATTTCTCTCCTTAATTAAGAAACTCAAAAAGATTGCGTTCATGTGTTTTTATTTTCTGTTATTGTTGTTGTTGTCATAATATAGTCATTGCTTTTAAATTTATAATTTCTCTCCTTAATTAAGAAACTCAAAAAGATTGCGTTCATGTGTTTTTATTTTCTGTTATTGTTGTTGTTGTCATAATATAGTCATTGTTTTAAATTTATAATTTCAATTAAGAAACTCAAAAAGATTGCGTTCATTGTTTTTTTTCTGTTAAATATAGTATAAATTTCTCTCCTTAATTAAGAAACTCAAAAGATTACGTTCATGTGTTTTATTTTCTGTTATTGTTGTTGTTGTTGTTACAATATAGTCATTGCTTTTAAATTTATAATTTCTCTCCTTAATTAAGAAACTCAAAAAGATTGCGTTCATGTGTTTTTATTTTCTGTTATTGTTGTTGTTGTTACAATATAGTCATTGCTTTTAAATTTATAATTTCTCTTCTTAATTAAGAAACTTAAAAAGATTGTGTTCATGTGGTTTTATTTTCTATCACTTTTGTTGTAGTCCTAATAAAGCCTTGTTGTTAAATGTATAACTTATTTTGTTCATTCAATAACTCTAAAATATCCGTTCATATAATAAAGACACTGTTGTTAAATTTATAACTTAACTTAATCATTCAATAACTCAAAAAGATTACGTTTATGTGTTTTTATTTTCTGTCATTGTTGGTGTCGTCATAGTAAAGCTATTGCTATTAAATTTATACATTTCTCTTAAGTCAATAACTAAAAAAGATAGCGCTTATGTGATTTTTTTCTCTTACTGTTGTCGTCATAATAAAGCCATTATTGTTAAATTTATAACTTATCTTGTTAATTCAATATCTAAAAAAAGATTGCGTTTGTATGATTTTATTTTCCGTCATTGTTGTTGTCATAATAAAGTCACTGTTGTTGAATTTATAACTTCTCTTGTTAATTCATAACTCAAAAAGATTGCGTTCATGTTGTTTTATTGTCTATAATTGTTGTTATCTTAGCAAAATCAATGTTGTTAAATGTAGTATATGCTGAAAAAAATGCACTGAAAAATCAGTCAGAATAGAGGATGTGTTTTTGTGATTATAGATTGTTCTGCGATGTTTACCGTACAAGAAAAAGCTGCGTATGTCACGATCGGTGGAATATAAGTCCATGGTTTTGGTACAACGGCGATTCAAACGCAACCACCCAACAGGGATCCACTACATGAGAACAATATCCGGCGATGGTACAAACAGTTCCAGGAGTCTGGTAGTAGTAAAAAGTAAAAACTAAAGAAAAACCCAGAACATCAAAATAAAATGTGGAAATAATCCGGCAGTCTGTGTTCGGAGTCCTTAAAAAAGTCATTCCGAAATTGTTTGCACCAAAGCAAGACAACTGTGTGTGTTCAGGTATGTACTACCTACACAATTTATTGTAACGTAGTGTCATCAATAAATATAATCTACAATAGACTATTATATTAGTATCATTTAATCCTCATAAACCTCTCATTAAAATAAAATGAAATAGTCACCAAAGAAATAAAGACATAGCCACGCAATGGAATCTGAAATCCTCTTTAACTTTTAATTAGGGAAGGAAATAATGTTGTGGTCATTTATATACAGTACATATTTCGACCTGTTTCAAACGAAGTTTCTGAGAAATTATTTAGTAGTATTTTTTTTAGTAGTATTTATTTATTTATTTATTTATTTAACCTGGTAGAGATAAGGCCGTCAGGCCTTCTCTGCCCCTCTACCAGGAGATTCCAACTACAATATCAACAATAAAATTACAATTAGTATTAAATTTACAATTACAATTACAAATAATATTACAGTTAGTATTAAATTTACAATTACAATAAAATCAAAGTACGAAAAGATTACCTGAATAATTAAAGCTAGATAATTTATCATAGAGAAACAAAGAATATTTTATATTTACTGAATTACAAATTAAATCTAGAATAACAAAATTGTATAGTGATGAAATTACTGAATATTGAAATATTTTGTGATAGATTAAAGAAAATATTTACAAGTAATCAATTACTGACCAAGTGCCTAGTAAGTTTTCGTTTGAATTCAATTTTATTTCGACAGTCCCTGATGCTAGCACGTAGCGAATTCCAGAGTCTTGGCAGGGCTATTGTGAAAGAAGATGAGTATGAGGAGGTGCGATGGGATGGTATTGTTAGTATTGTTTCATGGCGAGAGCGTGTGTTCAGATTGTGGTGGGAAGAAAGGTAAGTGAAGCGAGACGACAGGTACGAAGGAATAGAAGAGTTCAAGATTTCGAAGAGAAAGAGAAGTGAATGTAAATTTATTTTCTTATCTAGTTTAAGCCAACCTATTGCTTCCAGGGATGGGGTAATGTGATCATATTTACGAACATTGCTTACAAAACGTACACACAAATTATGAGCACGTTGAAGTTTCATTTTGTTGTCGCTGGAGAGGTCAGTCAGTAAATGTCCGCATAGTCGAAATAGGGAAATGCAAGTGTCTGCACAAGGGACTTTTTTAAGCAAGAGGGAAGATGAACATTTATCCTTTTTAGCACATGGATAATAGAATATACTTTTCTGCAGGTTTCTGTGATTTACATATCGACTTTCTAAAATTTAGAATCTAAATCATAAGTAGACATGTTTGGAGTGATAAATTTTATCACAGTCAAGTTCATAACTCTAACCACACGGGCTTGCTTCGGGCAAAACAACGTGATTCAGCTTCTCTTATCTACACTGCAATGTGCATAACTTATTAAAACTATACGACTGAAGGTCTTTGCAAATACACTTATTTCTGCATAAGGTAAACATGTGTCCAGTTTTGAACAGGACTGTTCCGTTCTTTATTGTTTTCCCGGCCGTCTCCTCGTCGGTTTCACCTACAGTAAAGTGCTAAGGCATGTGGACGTGAGGTCAGCAGCCGACTGGTCGGCCATGGCCCTTCATGGGATATTGCGCCTCAAATGTGTTGGTTTTTTAATGGTAAAGGGACAAAGAGGAACTTCACGTCTACACTAAATTTCTTTATGAATAGTTTTATTCCAGTTTTTTAGTCCTTTTACGCAATTAACAGCCTTATCATTCACTGAATTAACTACATTATTCAGTTATTTAAGTTTCGAATTGTGGTGTGAAGATGATGATCATGATGAAACGGTAATTATTAGAGATAGTAGAATTCGGAAACTTAGAATTAAACATTTAGCAATTTAAAAATAAAATTTAGCATTTTATAGCACTTTTAATGTTAGAATTTAGAATTTTATAGCACTTTTAATGTTACAATTTAGAATTTTATAGCATTTTTAATGTTAGAATTTAGAATTTTATAGCACTTTTAATGTTAGAATTTAGAATTTTATGGCACTTTTAATGTTAGAATTTAGAATTTTATAGCACTTTTAATGTTAGAATTTAGCATTTTATAGCACTTTTAACGTTAGAATTTAGCATTTTATAGCACTTTTAATGTTAGAATTTAGAATTTTATAGCACTTTTAATGTTAGAATTTAGAATTTTATAGCACTTTTAATGTTAAAATTTAGCATTTTATAGCAATTTTAAAGTTATAATTTAGCATTTTATAGCACTTTTAACGTTAGAATTTAGCATTTTATAGCACTTTTAACGATAGAATGTAGAATTTTATAGCACTTTTTGTGTTAAAATTTAGCATTTTATAGCACTTTTAATGTTAAAATAGCATTTTATCAGCAATTTTAAAAACCTGTTATAATTTTAAATACGTGGGAAAGGAAAATTTTAAGAAAAATTTATGCATTTTATGATAAGGGAGAGTGGAGAATTAGGACCAATCCTGAACTACAAAGACTATATAATGTTAGAATTAGCACTTTATAGCACTTTTAATGTTAAAATTTAGCATTTTATAGCACTTTTAATGTTAGAATTTAGCATTTTACAGCAATTAATTTTAAAGTTAGAATTTAGCATTTTATAGCGCTTTTAATGTTAGAATTAGCATTTTATAGCAATTTTAATGTTAGAATTTAGCATTTTACACCACTTTTTAATGTTAGAAGTTAGCACTTTATAGCATTTTTAATGTTAGAATTTGACATTTTATAGCACTTTTAACGATAGAATTTAGAATTTTATTGCACTTTTAACGTTAGAATTTAGTATTTTGTAGCACTTTTAACGTTAGAATTTAGCATTTTATAGCACTTTTAATTTTAGAACTTAGCATTTTATACCATTTTGGGAAGAAACATTTTTATGGAAAGTTTGGGGTTAGAAATTCAATGTCAACGTGTTAGCAGGTGCATTTTCTACATTTTCAGTTAAAATTCTTGAAAATAATAAATAAGCAGCGGAACATATAAATCTGCAGTAAAATTGTGAACATTAAAAAAACATATAGCAAAAGATGTGATGTGATTTTATCCCGACCCATCTTGTTACTCAATCACATTCACCCGCCACCACATAGGCTATAACTTGTTTGTGAGTGAACAGTGAACCTAAAGAGATCGGATAGGGAGCCAATGTTCTACCACCAGCACCAGACAGATTAACTGAAAACTCGAGATAACAGTATAGATAACAACAAAGAGGGTATCAGGTAGGTTACATTCCTCTGCTATTCCTGCTGAAAAAGCTAACATGGAGGGGTGACCAAACTATTTGAAAAAGTGTAAGAATCTATATGTGGCGAGCCTTTAGACCAGTGATCGCCAAAAGCTGTGTCGCGACATATGCCCCTGCATCCACTCAAGCGTAACCATGACATCATACTCCCACCCTCTGTTGACTGCCATCACTTCGATATAAGTAAAGACATTTATCAGCAGCGGACGTACACATGTAATGTTGCAAGTGTGTAGGATAATATGTTTCGATGTCTTTTCGAAAACAGATAGTAAGTAAAAACTTAATTTTAAGGAGCACGGGAGGAAAAGTATTTATTTTGTGCAGATAGTAAAAATATGAGATACTTAATTTATTGTAAAATTTTAAATGATGCATAAAAGAACAATGTGCGTTGTCATTATTCTTCTTGTTATGAAGACTACCACGCCCTTACCCGTAACTTGAATATTTCATTAATAAACGAACAATAAAAAGTATCGGCTTCTATGTCTTAGTCGGGGTAAAATACTTCGACGTTTTTTTCGACGTATGTAGTGTAATTTGAATATTTCATTAATAAATAAATAATAAAAGTATCGGCTTCTATGTCTTAATCGGAGTAAAATACTTCGACGTTTTTTTTTTAAGTATGCAGTGTAATTTACAACTTCGTGACCAGCCTGGTACGTTTTTCTAATTTCAGATATCTGCTGATGTAAAGTACACGTATTTTTATGATAAATAACAAAATAAATTTATTTTATGTGTGTAGAAGAATATTATATTGCTTTTGTTTTTTGGTCACAGTCCGTCTCTGCACTGTTATTCACTGCATTACCTGAGGTGATACCCACTCCACCCCTCTCCCTACGATAGTGGTGTGCGGGTTGCATTTCTATTACGTCACAATCTCGTGGTGTTTGGCAACCACTGGTTTAGACTGATTCTATTTTTTTTTCACAAAAACATAAAAATGTCTCATAAAATGTAATTTCGCTCTTATTTCGCTCTTATTTCGATTAGATTAGATTAGATTTATTTATTTAACCTGGTAGAGATAAGGCCGTCAAGGCCTTCTCTGCCCCTCTACCAGGGATTACAACTATTCAATAAGATTACAATTTATTAAATGAATTTCGTGCTTTATCAAGGAATAAAAATGTAGGCTACAGTAATATACTTAACGTAATTTTAAACATAAAATTACTTATTTTATAGCATTTGTAAACATTTTGCATTTTATTGTGATTGCAAAATCCATCATCTCTGATAATGAAATGATGATGATGATGATGATGATGATGATGATGAAACTTCTTGCAGCAGCTTACATTACTTTGAGTAAGAAGAAAAGTAACAAGAGGAAATACAAATTTTGTATAAGGCAAATATTTTTTGTGCGCTGATGAACTCAGTTTCTGTCTATAAGAAATTTCAGATATTTATACAGGTAGGCACTCCACTTATGAACACTGATCTTTTGTTCACGATAATTTCTTGTCTCTCTTTCTGTTTGTAAAGCGTGATGTACAACAAATATTATTTCTCTCACTTATTAAATTAAATTGTTTTAATTAACGACGCTCGCAACTGCCGAGGTTATATCAGCGTCACCGGTGTGCCGGAATTTTGTCCCACAGGAGTTCTTTTATAGTGAGGATAGCTAGTACAGGGGCACAAATGACTACATGTCAATGTGCACGCCGTTAGATTTAAAAAAAAAAAGTGTGATGGGGAATCCCGCCAGTAGTCAACAGTCCAATGTGGCGGAGTGCGGATTAATTGGTTGCGTGTTGTGTTTATTTCAACATTATTTGTGAGTGTTGTGGCCAGTTTGTCCAAGAAATCTTTAATTTGGCTTAACTAGAAGATGCGACGAGCAAGAAACGCTTCCTCACGTCTTGGGTTTCTGCCATCATGGAGAATTGCTCCGAATCAACAGACATAATACGGTTCGTTCTCTCATCGCAGCTTCAATCCGTCAGAATGCTTCCTATGAGGTTTATGAGGAGGTTGGTTGCATCTCTTCTGATGGCTCTACTAGACGGGCTGATATCATCATAATTGATCGGCAGAAGGATAAGGGTGTCATTCTTGATACCACAATCCGTTTCGAGATGCATGAGCAACAGCCACAAGAGGTGTGTCGTGAAAAACAAGTCATCTATGAGCCTTGTTGTCAGCATCTCGGAGCACAATACCACATCACACATTGGACAGTTTTTGGGCTCATGTTCGGTGCCCGTGGCACGATCCCACGTGAAACTTTAAATCAACTTAAACAATATAAAATTTCTGATGCAACGATTGATGCCATAGGATCTCACGTGTTAAAATCATCCTTAGCTATAATTAGTAATCATTTGTACCCAACAAAATTTTTATTGTAAATGATTTCCTACGTTTTCTTATCTTAATGTTTTTTCTTTTTCTTTCCAAGTGTCACAAAATTGTTTTGTTTACTTATTATTCTTTATGAATTGATTAGTAGGCCGATCTTTCGAACCCTTATTTAGGGCGGCTTTTGTTTCTACAAATTATCTATCTAAATTAACAGCCTGTTTATTTCTAACGTTTCGTTAATGTATTTTCC
This sequence comes from Periplaneta americana, assembly GCA_025594305.2. Classification (NCBI taxonomy): domain Eukaryota; kingdom Metazoa; phylum Arthropoda; class Insecta; order Blattodea; family Blattidae; genus Periplaneta; species Periplaneta americana. The sequence continues at coordinate 189,311,838 of JAJSOF020000005.1, forward strand.
ATTTCTTCAACATCGTTTTGTTTAAAACAACCAATACTTAACAGTCGTTAACACTATTTTAATCACTCAATATCAGTTGGTAATGATTTTGCACATGTAAGACAATTTTTATTGGCTGATATTATTCTTTAAATTCTGTATTATAGAGTAAGTCATGAAAAATGTATAAAATCATAATCTGATACAGTAGGCCATGGTCGATAAAGAAGAAGACAAATGAAAGTTGTAGGTGACTACTACTGATAATATTATTACAAAGTAAGGTTATAGCACTAATGCTAACATGACTCCTCAAAGAAGCAATTTTTGCTGAAACTTTTAAATATAATACTCACTGTGTATTTTGAAACACTATTGACATTGGCTATAGCTAGTTGAAAAGAGCCAGTATCATAGAATCAAGAGTAAACAGTAGATGCTGAACTGGAGTAAGTGGTCTGTTTCTGTTCGTAGTATATTCAAGTCTGGTTTAAATTTCTTGTAAAATTTTGAAAATCTATATCGTCACAAACTGAGTATCATGCATAGTATATAAATCATAATTTCTAGTTACCTTGCCACATTAAGATCCCACATTTTCTAAATATTCAATAATAACTCAGTATCAAAATAAGCAGGCAATATGATAATAATAATAATAATCAGTTCGCTTTTGAAGATTATCTTCCCTATATTAGCTTTCCAAAGTGTCTTTTAAATGTTATGTTATCAGTCATTCACCAATTATTCCTTAAAGAGAGACATAAAATAGGCTATTATTTTCACAACTTCTGTTTGAACAGCTGTGGTGTCATCTGCCATATTTAACTATCTGTCAAATGACTTTAATGCCTAAAATCCTATATTTAAAGTTAACAAACGCTTAACAATCTGTTAAGCCTAACTAGAGTTGAAGATATGAAAAAATTATATTAGTGCGAGATCGTGCGTATTTGCTTGGTTTCCGCACAAAACCAATCCGCGGAAAGTCTAAAATTCCACATTCAGTATTCCCAACCTAACACAAATAATTTCCCTCTTCTTACCGCTTATATGACATATTGATTTTACTGCAATTTCACCTAAATTGCACTGTTAATTATTGTTTTTAAATATTTGCAAAAATTAAGTAAACTCTACAACTCCACTAAAGTTACTGCATTCGTGATGCAAGTAACATTAAGGAAGCCGTGAAAAAATCAACGAGATTCCAGACTCATCATAGACTGGGGGAGATAGACGTATATCACGGCCTGCTGGAGTATAGTAAACACAGAAAACATTTTAAAGCAACAATGTTGAAGATAGATATTTTTGTTTTGCAAATTTGCCGTCATTGAACAGAAACCAAGATGGAAATTTCATTGCAACTAATTAGAAATTCCTCTTTCAGGTATGTAATAAACGATCTTCGCACAAAATAATGTACGATACACGAGCGGTATGTTTTCTTTCAATTCTCGGTTTTTCAAACTTTTCCTCGAACATGAAAACTTCAACATACCGCTCTTGTAACGCATATTACTATTAACAAACTGTTTAGAGTTTAACATTCTTTAAATATTGTAACAATACTTGGAGAAACCGGCCATTAGTGTGGCAAATAAAAAAAGTGGCTTTCACTGTAGCATGGAGAATTTTTATTGTGGAACATTTAAAGGGAAAGAAATGTTACAAGAAACTGAAGCGAGGTTTATTTTAGGCAAGAGTATCCGAAACACGAGTTCCTTCACAAGCGTGTGTTTATAAGCTTTTTCATAAGAACGGCGGAAAAGAGGGAAAATCGGAGAATGCTGGGTTTGCAGCCATTGGACAGAAAACATTAAGTACATGGTTGGTGAACATGTGTGGGGACGATGACGTTAATGACCAGTATGAAAACATTACATAGATAAACAGCATAAATAACGTGAAGTAAATAAGGTGCGAAAATACAGCACTGCAACACGTGTACGTAATTTATGTGTTTGTTTCTTGACACTACAACCGTAAGTTGATTGTGAAGTCAAGTTCGCATGTAAAACTCTACAAGGAAGCAAGGAGTGCATGGACTTTCCTGTTTACAGTATAGCCTAGTCCAGTGCTTCCCAAAGTGGGGGTCGTGTAAAGTGTTGAAGGGGATCGCGAGATGATATACAAAATAAAAGAAGAAACACCGTATTAACATACATTATATTGTACTTAAGAAATATAAGCATAAACAACGTTGGACATAAAAATCGAAAAATGTTTCAGAAGTTATAAAGTAAAAATAATAATAATAATAATAATAATAATAATAATAATAATAATAATAATAATAATAATAATAATAATTAATGCAATTACTTCGTTTATATGACGTCATTCCTTTTTCGGACAATAAAGTGTAATGAAATTTTAAATTCCAACCAATCACAGTCATACATCGCGATAATTTCTGCAGCTCGATTTATCACTATCAATTTATCGCATGGTCGTTCTTTTGTTTAGTCAGTGTTGCCAACTGTTTTCAAGTAAATCGATGAGCATGAATCCATTGTACTAAATAAACGTTCAACATCTAAATTATTTAGCGTCTGAATGATATGAAGGTGATAATGCCGGTGATTTCCACATCTACATCTTCATCTTTTCTAATTTACCATGTCCATTGTATCTAAATGAAATCTACATCTTCATCTTCTAATTCCATGTCCATTGTATCTAAATGAAATGACACTCCTTCATAACAATTGTTCATTTAATTAATGTATTTTTACTTCATTTCATTACTCTTCAATGTATTTTCATCTCATGTTTCTCCGAAATCAAATTGTACTTTAAATTTATCATTTTTCCGTATTCTCTCCGTAATCATATTGTATTTTTAATTTAATCTGTTTTGTATTCTGGATCCTAGTGGTCAGGCGTAGATTTCGACCAGATGTCCCAAATTGTGGAATTTGTATGTCAGGTTATTTGTAATTATACTACAAAATGTTTAAATTAAATTATGATTTCAGCAGATAATGAAAACATATTTCTGTTATAATAACAAGAGAAAAGCGCAGTGCATGCAATTAACATTTTTAAACCTGTATTTCGCTTTTCTCAATTGGCATTACTGAATAACATTCAATTTCTTTGTTGCAATAATCGTTATTCATCTATTTCGATTTCACAATGTCTGAATAGCTTAAGTATTCATAAATACACAATTATTAACATTTTGTGAGCGAATTTTAGGGATATATTATTTACATTTTTATTTTATTCACGAAATAGTCCTCGCTTCGCTCGTGGATTTATCGGCAAATCTCAGACCTCTTGTGACATTACTATAGATAAATGTGCCTATTTTTATAAAGTATCTTCTAAAATCTGAACTCTGTATTTGACACACACGTATTGATATTTGAATTTCAAGATTTTTTGATTTTGTTTTGATAGCAATCATAGACAAGAAACTTATTCTTTAAAAATACGAGGTTACAAATGCTATAAAAAAATTTAAGAGTTTCTTTTGCAAACTCGTAGGTATTCATGCATTCTTTTGATCCAAAACTGCCCTACACTCTACGGAAAAAAAGTAGTTTCAAGATTCCATCAGTAGGTACAAATTTCAATAATTTCCTTAATATTCTGTGAAATTTCAGGCAGTTGAATGCAACTGTATAAAAACTGGTCCAGTATCCTTCTGTTAGTGACATAACTGTTTTGAGTTTCTTTCGAAAAGTTCTCAAAACATATATTGTTTAAAAATGTGTAAATTCAATTGCATGTTCGTAAAAACAAACAGATTTTGTCGCATCATACGGTATGTGCGAGCTAAATTTTCCACGAGTTTTTTAATAAATCAAATTTCTTTTTGTCAAGTGATGTCGACCAGAAATCAAGTTTCCTTATAAATTCGTCGATTTAATCTATGCCTATTATGTTAATGTCTTCGTCTTGCAAACTACTATTTACAGTATTTAAGTGCTCTAAAAATATATCAGCAAGGAAGTCAGCCTAAGATTGCCCGGAGATTGAAACTTTAGCACACGTCTTGGGATTCTGTGAACAGGGATTGCTCTTGAGGAACTCTAAACATCATCTTGTAAGATCCAAAATTGCTGCCGCATTAAGAAATAAGGGCTGGATAGTAGAAGAAGAAATCTCCTGTCTAGCTGAAAATGGGTCAACGAGACGAGTAGATATTTTAGCGTACAATGCTGACACTAAACAGGGCATCATTGTGGACCCCACGATACGTTTTGAAGTAGAATGTCATCAGTCAGCCAAGGTCCATCTTGAGAAGAAGTCGATCTATGAGCCTACAGTCAACTATTTCAAGCTGAAATATGCCTTAATTCACGTTGAGGTATTCGGCTTGCTCATAGGTGCTCGAGGAACTATACCAGCTTTTTTCGAAGAATTTCGACGGCAGTTTGCTCTGCCAACATCTCTGAGGGATGACATTGTGATAATTGTGTTAAAAAAATCCTGCCAAATCCTAATTAATCACATGGTGCCACATTAATAGCAATTGTAATTTTTCACGCCCTTTTCTTTGTTTCCCTTTTTTAAAATTTAATATCTATGTTTACATATGTATATTAATTTTTTTATGATGTACCGAGTCTTTAAGGGCTACCCTCAATAGGGGGCCGTTCAATATTATTATTATTATTATTATTATTATTATTATTATTTAGGGAATTGTAAAATTGGTTTGCATATTCCAATTTCTAGTCTTGCAGATAGTAATACAGTAGAAGTTTGCTGGTACCCATGCGGTGGCTGAGTGGTCAGACCTTCAGGCGGCCTGAGTTCGAGTCCCGGTCAGGTCTGGGATTTTTCATTGAGAAATCCATAGTGACACTTGTGGCGGGCAAGGTTCTCGGGGTTCTCCCGTTTAACCCCATATTAGGCATCTACATAATTCGTCAACATTTCTCCATTTCATAGAATTCGGAGGGGGCTGGCCTGGGAGGGGGGTTGCCTCCTCGAACCTTAGTGTAGTCAGCCGGTATGAGTTTGGGAATGCGCCTAGCTTGAGGGATATCGCAACAGATCGTAACAGGTCGCAGTGCTGGGCCATAGTTCCCCCTTCCCGTAAATTTCATTCCATTCCATTGGTAGTACCCGCTGAATAAAATTATCGTTGTTTTTGATTTTACAAGGATTTGTACTTTTTCAAATGGGTTAAGTACCCGTATGGTAGTGAGAAGTCGCAAACAAAATCCTCGTCCAAAAGTACGTCACGCCTTCAAACAGTTTGGGTTCCCAAATTTCTTGAAGGGGCGACCCAATTTTTAGGGACACTTTTGTCTGCGACCCCCTACTAAGCGTACTGGTATTTAACCCATTCGTAATTTATAAATCCCTGAAAAATCGAAAATAACAAAATTTTATCCAAAAGCACTGTGGATGATTTCTGATCTCTCTTGAAGGGTATATACCATTTTACAATAATTTAGTACACGAACACAACTATTACAAAAAATGTTCAATGATATTTGTAGCTTCAGCTTTAATCAACAGTAACAACAATCGAGGTTGCCAGGCAACGATATAAAACAAAAAAATGTGAAATAAATGAACGAGGTGTATAAACAATTGAATGCTCTTTCATATTAAAGTATAAAAATATAGGGGTGTCATTTGAAATTTCTGAAGGGAGGTGGCTGGGGGTGAAATCTATTATTATTATTTATTATTATTATTATTATTATTATTATTATTATTATTATTATTATTATTAATAATATATCAGTTATCACTATTACCATTGCTATCTCTGTTTTCCTTTGCTTTTTTTTCTTGTATTAGCTCGATGAGAGCTCTATAGTGTTCCTTTGACCCTGTTGACCCTCTACAGGGCTTTAATTTAATTGGTATTATTTTCAACAGTGTTTGTATTTCGTTTTTGTATTTGTATGTGCTATTTCATAGGATGGAAGAGAAGGCCTTACGGCCTTAATCCTGTCAGATTAAATAAATAATCTAAAATACAATTAAGCCTGGTTTTACACTTGCCCCTCAATATCTAAATTGACGTGTTTTTTTGTTTAAATTGAATTCAATTTAAATAATTATTTATTTAGACTGGGAAGTTTTGAAATGAAAGTCCTCCCGGGTAGTCTTTTGGCGAATCCTCGGACCTCACCTCATCATTGTAGAAAATTACTACATTGTAAAATTGTAAAATATTGTAAAAATTTGTAAAAATTGTAATTGTAATATTGTAAAATTTTGACTTGTTCCATATCTTAAAGCTTCATTGCTCATGTAAGATCTATGGAAGATAATAAATGAATGAAAATGAATGAATGAATGAATGAATGAAGAGTACATGGAATGATTATCTTCGAAGTACAAGATGAAAACCTTTAACTTCTAGTTAATTTTAAGGGCCATGTATTAGCATGTATGAAAGAGACGTGTTTTTATTTTTGATTTAGATCTAATTTATCGAAGTGTTAAAAGCAAAGTTAGCTTACTAAATAAATAATAAAAAAAAACATTGCATTTCTTACGAATACTGTAAAAATCAAATTCATGTTAGTAATAATACGAGTTATTTTTATTAGTTTTGTAATATTATTAATATCTTGATAGATAAACGGAGACATACTAGTATAGTAGATATTCGAACTTTCAGAGGTGCAGACTGTAATTCTGACCATTATTTGGTGATTGGAGAATTAAGAGAAAGATTATCAGTAGCCAAGCGAGTAGAGCAACAAGTTAATATTACTAAATTCAATATTTTGAAATTAAAGGACGAGGAAGCTAAGCAAAATTATCAGGTCGAAATTTCGAATAGGTTTGCCACTTTAGAAAGTTCCGACGAAGTTGAGAAAGAATTAGATGTTAATAGCGTGTGGAAAATATCAGAGATAGTATCAAAATTGCAGCTGAGCAGAGCATAGGTTATTATGAAACTAAGAAAAAGAAACCGTGGTTTGATGAAGATTGTTGCATGGTAGTAGAAAGAAGGAAACAGGCAAAATTGAAATTCTTACAGGATCCAGGTGAGGAGAAGAGAGATAATTATTTCAATGAAAGACGGGAAGCAAGTCGTACACTTAGGAATAAAAAGAGAGGTTACTTGAAGGAAAAACTGAATGAGGTAGAAACAAATAGTAAGAATAAAAACATTCGCGATTTATATAAGGGTATAAAGGAATTTAAGAACGGATATCAGTCAAGGGTAAACGTGATCAAGGATGAGAATGGTGACTTGCTTGCAGACTCTTCATCAATCCTAAACAGATGGAAAAACTATTTTGCGCAACTACTAAATGTACATAGGCCAAATAGAAATGATCGGGACGATATTGAAATACAAACTGCTGAGCCATTTATACCCGAACCCACGATTTCAGAAGTCGAAATTGCGATAGAAAATCTGAAAAAGTACAAGTCTCCAGGTATCGATCAAATTCCAGCAGAATTAATACAAGAGGGTGGAAGTGCATTATATAGCGAAATTTATAAACTTGTAATTGCTATTTGGGAAAAGGAAATTGTACCAGAACAATGGAAGGAGTCCATAATTGTACCTATTTTTAAAAAGGGGGACAAAACCAACTGTGGAACTTTCGAGGAATATCACTTTTGTTGACGTCGTACAAAATTTTGTCCAATATTCTTTTGAGGAGATTAACTCCGTACGTAGATGAAATTATTGGGGATCATCAGTGCGGTTTTCGACTATTGATCAGATTTTTGTATTCGGCAGATAATGGAGAAAAAATGGGAGTATAAGGGTACAGTACATCAGTTATTCATAGATTTCAAAAAGGCATATGACTCGGTTAAGAGGGAAGTATTATATGATATTCTTATTGAATTTGGTATTCCCAAGAAACTAGTTCGATTAATTAAAATGTGTCTCAGTGAAACATACAGCAGAGTCCGTATAGGTCAGTTTCTATCTGATCCTTTTCCAATTCACTGCGGGCTAAAGCAGGGAGATGCACTATCACCTTTACTTTTTAACTTCGCTTTAGAATATGCCATTAGGAAAGTTCAGGACAACAGGCAGGGTTTGGAATTGAACGGGCTTTTCTTGTCTATGCAGATGACGTGAATATGTTAGGAGAAAATACACAAACGATTAGGAAAACACGGAAATTTTACAAGCAAGTAAAGCGATTTTGGAAGTAAATCCCGAAAAGACAAAGTTATGATTATGTCTCGTGACGGGAATATTGTAAAATGGAAATATAAATATTGGAGATTTATCCTTCGAAGAGGTGGAAAAATTTATCTTGGAGCAACAAACAAATATAAATGACACTCGGGAGGAAATTAAACGCAGAATAAATATGGGAAATGCGTGTTATTATTCGGTTGAGAAGCTCTTATCATCCAGTCTGCTGTCCAAAAATCTGAAAGTTAGAATTTATAAAACAGTTATATTACCGGTTCTTCTATATGGCTGTGAAACTTGGACTCTCACTCTGAGAGAGGAACATAGGTTAAGGGTGTTTGAGAATAAGGTGCTTAGGAAAATATTTGGGGCTAAGCGGGATGAAGTTACAGGAGAATGGAGAAAGTTACACAACACAGAACTGCACGCATTGTATTCTTCACCTGACATAATTAGGAACTTGAAATCCAGACGTTTGAGATGGGCAGGGCATGTATATGGGCGAATCCAGAAATGCATATAGAGTGTTAGTTGGGAGACCGGAGGGGAAAAGACCTTTAGGGAGGCCGAGACGTAGATGGGAGGATAATATTAAAATGGATTTGAGGGAGGTGGGGTATGATGATAGAGACTTTAATCTTGCACAGGATAGGGACCGATGGCGGGCTTATGTGAGGGCGGCAATGAACCTTCGGGTTCCTTAAAAGCCATTTGTAAGTAAGTAAGTAAGTAATATTATTAATGATTTTTGTTTAAACAAAATTGTATTATGCTATTCGGTATACATTACATTGTATCTAGTTTGTAAATTGTTATACAATACTAAAATGTAAGAAAGAATATTAAAAACATTTGCCTTTACCAGTAGGCCTAATAATTAGGGCTAGGATTTTGATGAAATTGCATCTTTTTTCTAGTAAGCCAGAAACATAGCTGATTTAGTATTTATATGTTATGTCATAAACTGAGTGTTTTAAGACATATTTGTTAGGGCATTTTTTGCCTGTTTCAACTCATAAGAGCATCTTTTGTTTTATTCGGTCATTTTTTAGGCATTTTCATTTAATTTTGGCCATAAATCCCCATTATTAATGTAATTTTTCTCTCTCTTATTATGTATTTTGTGTATACATCTGTGTAAGCCACCTGTAATTGGAAGCATGCTTCTGTTGGTGGTGGATTTCAAAAAAAAAAAAAAAAATATTGTTTATTTCCTTTGATATTTTTTTACATATTTTGTCCATTAATACCCATTATTTTGTATGATACTTTAACCGTTTTTCTACACAAATATTGCCATTTTAACGTAGTACACCCCATGTAATGGATCAGTCCAACCACCCCTTCAATATAGACTCCTCTATACCTGCTAATTCCGGATAAGAGTGGCCTTGTGGTAGACTACATGGAAACTAAAAGTAAAGTAAATCCATGGCGCTACAGCCCATGTAGGGCCAAGACCGACCAGCTGACTGCTAACCTCACGTCCACATGCCGAAGCAGAGGTGAACTATCATACATGGAAACTACATCAGGTAAAATAATTAATTAAAGTGTACTACTTAGAAAAAATTATGTAAAATGTAATTTAATTACTAATCTAAACATTAAGTAGTACAAAACCTCTTTTCCTATTAAGCCAATTATGTAAGATCAATTTTTAGGGCATTTTTGAAAGATTTTTAGGTCATAAATGCGTTGTTTTTAGGACATTTTTTCATGATTTATAGGTCATCAAAATCCTAGCCCTACTAATAATCTACTCCCAAAACAATTTCAGTAAAAATGAGGTGAATAGGGACGAAGTTTTATTATTTTTTTTTATTTCTTTGTGTCGAAGAGTAAATATAATAATTGTTGTTTAGTCAACTGTCCGAAGACAGGTCTGAACCCCACAAGTAATACTAACATGGTATCACTTATGAGGCAACTAGGCCAGGAGATAATGAGGTAGGATGACCAGTTTCTTTTCCCCTAATGTAATAAGAAGAATGTTTATTTGTTCACTCATTATAAATGAAAACATAAACACTCTTTATTATTATACTAGCCGTACCCGTGCGCTCCGCTGCACCCGTTAGAAATAAATATAAAGTAATTACATAATTAAAATAGGACATTTGATCCAGGGAACATTCGTGTTTGATAGAAGGATAAATCGTTTAATATATTACTTAATTTAAATTGTATTTAAATAATTAAAATGCGGTCATTTTGGTCCAGAGAGCAATCATTTGGTGCAATGACAATTCCTTTAACATGTTTCTTAATTGTTATTACATGCATCCATAGTTCAATGAAGATTGACATATCATTTAGTTTTAATGTGTATACTTTATATTACTTGCTTATGTTTCAGAAGTTACTGTAATAACATTGTAGAATTATGTCCATCTAGAGAAACTACACTTTCCAATGGTGAAATAATAATTAAACAATTAATTAGCTTCCGATATTACTTCATACAAACACAGAAACATTCTCTTAGGCTATGTTTAATAGCTTTTGATTGTTATTCTCCCAAGGCCCTTATAGACGAAGTCATTTGTTTTTATTTCAATACACCACCTTAGATGGCGTTGTTATTGTAATTTTAAAACTCATTTATCTCATTAAATATCAGTCCTATCGAAATTTTGTATAGAATGAAACTTATCGGAAATTATTTTTAAAGAAACTTTTGTTATGTAATATTTTTCATGAAAATCAATAATAAGCGAGATATTTCGATTTATTTAATTCAGGCCCCCTATAACCCCCTTTTTAAATAAAGTATTTTTAATTTCCATATAGCCTAAAATCTAAGTTATAACGAACTTAATTTATATTCCAATTTTCATTTAAATCGGTTCAGCCATTATCGCGTGAAAATTTTAACAAACATCCAGACTGACAGACATAAAATGTCTTAAAATTTAAAAGAGCAGAATTTCGTTTCTGCGTTTGTCGAATGCGCATCATTATATTTAAAATCGAAAATAACTTTTCAGTGCCAATAATTTATTTTCAGTAGGCCAAGGTTGGAATTTTGACAGTAAGAGGGAAAATGCAAAACCGTGTTCTGACCCCAGTTTATCCATAAATCAATTTTAACTTCCTATATGCTATATTTATTTTTCAACAACCGCTATGGCCCATGTATCTCGTTTGACATTTAATAACCTTAATTATTAAAAGGAATCCACTTTAGAAGGCGTATGTTTTTCAACAAGCCTACACGTTGAAGGAAAAGAGATATACAAGTTTTATGAGCATCCTACAACCCAATCATATGACCTCAATCAAAACAATGTCCGCCAAGTAATAATAAATAAATATAAACACACACAATTAATTGTAAACGAATGGAGAATTGTTTGTATACACCACTCTAAAAACAAATTGAAGTTCTGCTGAATAATAGTCATAATAAAAATGTAAACAATTTGAACCTTTGACCTTAAATGAGATTCCGCCATCTTGAATGCATACTTTCGCTCACACAAATGGCAAAGCTAATTCGCATTACATGTAGGTATGTAAACACAGTTTCAGCCTACTTAAATAGTAGTGTTTCATAATATTCTAATTTCTCCCTTAAAAAACGTTAAGTATCAGAGATATAACTGTCAACAGCTGCTTTTTTTTTAGCATATAAAACATAAACAACTTGAAGCAATCTTTTTTGCTTTTGTTGGGCACTAGACAATCGAAAATCCAGAACACTACTACAAAAATTGTATAACAGGTGGCATTTTTCATGATAAATACCACCAGAATTTAATTATGCTATCAATAATATTAATTCTTTACACCGGTAAAACATTTTTGTATGGTTTCGAGAAATGTCTTTCATACAGTACCTATGAACCAATTATGTAAAATATATGTAACCGAGGTAGTGTAATATAATTTTAAGAAATTTAATATAATTGGCTAATCTCAATATCACTACAATAGACTGTACTGGAGTTTGTTCGTTGAAATAAATTACAGTAAACTAAGTTTTTCACTCAATTTCTTATTTTGTGATGATGAAAACTACTACTTAATAACATAAAACATCAAATTTAATGTTAATATTTAAATAATGTGTAATCATTACCAACGCATCTTAACATGCATCATAAACAAAACAAATCTTTATTGGCTGAGAGAAAGTATCGGACACAATGGTCGCAACGAGGAAAATCTGATTCAACTACATTTTTACATTACATAATTCAATCTACAAACATGTCTTGAACATGCGCAAACCGTAACAGAACTTCTAAAATTATAATCTTTCATTATTCGCGTGATTTAAGTGCAATAACGAGCATTTAACATTACCTTGTCTTCAGAATAATTTCAAAACTATTTGTGTTTGATGATTAATGGATTTCCGGCACAAGACACGAAGAAATAACCATTAATTTTAAAATAAAAAAGTTTTATCAAGGTCCTATAGCGGTCACATGACCTGTGTGTTCTTTCAGACATGGTTTATGAACTTTTAGCAGAAATATATAATATTCTTACGAAGAATTATTGTCGTATGATAAATGTAATAAACACTTCACTTATAACCTATTCAAAATACAGTATCTAATATAAAATATAAATAAAAAGCTCTCTCAAATACGTACCGCGAGTAGGTTTCCGCCATCTTGATAATGTACTCTTGCTCACTCTACGAACAGCTGACTGACGCCGCTGAATTCGAACACAATTCACACACGCTGCAAGGACCACATGTACTTTATCACTGTATCCCGCCGATAAGATATCAATTCAAACACAATTCATGTAAACACTGTTTTAAATCCCTCAAACCACCCTTCATTCCTCCCCAGGCCCCCGGGATATTAAGGATAGTATAGGGTCATTAACAAATGAATTATGAACACACAATATAAATATTTTTAAATATTTTAATGACTTTTCTAACTGATCCATTATGGACAGTGATGACTCCTATGCATTAAAACATGCACAGTAAAGAAAATGCATGGACTCATTCATCAAATCCTTATGTACAAATGTCACTTGTCTTTTATGACAATTTTTGTAACTGAGAAAAACAATGTTCTGTTTCCACAAAGTGAAAAGTTGTACCATACATAATCCCTGAATTGTGTGAACCATGTTTAAAAATAAACATCCAATTACTTTATCGTTTGAAGATTTTTTTTTTCATCTACCAATATGCACACAATTACTTAAGATTCTGAGGGTACCTAACGTCCCCGTAATAGAGAACTAATTCCTCCCTTTCAACAAGTTAACAATGAACTTTCAAATGCTTTAACTCGTCTCTTCAGTATACAATAATTATGAAAAGAGATTACCTGTGTACTGTTCAGTCATACACGTACAACATAATGAAAAATTATACAAAGAATACTGCCTTTCCCTATGGAAAAAAGAAAAAACTCTAGGAAAACCACCCTGAATATTCTGCAACTATATCTGCACTTTCTAAAAAGCATCTCTTCCGTCATTATGCATGCCATTTCGCAAATACATTTACAAGTGCTCGATTGTTGGATAATATCCATTATCGTAAACCTATTTATGATGGAAATGACGTAACAATAATTGAGTTACAAACTGCAACTCAAGTGTGTTCATACAATAATTAGCTCAACTCAAATATTGATAGGGTACAACAATGAATTAATCTTTGCTTCAATACACCATTCCACTGCATTGACAAATATGAGATCAGAGGAAAATTAACATTATTTAGTGGGTTATAAATATCTTATCATAAAGTGTGACTTCCTGCATTACACATTTACAGTGGTTTAATCGTCAGAAGGAATGTGCTACTCAATGTATTCGAACGTAAAATCTGAAACATCGAGTTTCGAGAGAGGAAAATGTTTCCAGAATAATGTGCAAACGATTTCCAGATAGGTTTACACTGATTTACATAACATTCAGATTATGTAGAGACCATTCAAGACATTTAATTATATAACTGCATGCACTGGATTTACTGCCGTTTTATACTGATCGTGTTTATCTAACATTAAGATACTAAGTAGGGAAACAAAACGGAATTTCCATCCATAGTTATTTTTGTAAGCGTACATTCATTAAAAAAATTAGTTGTTGAAAGACATCACACAGAAAGTAAGCGTAATCCAGTTGTTTTGTTTCTTTACAGGCAATACGAACAAATTAAACTGTAGCATTACGAATGAACTAAACGTTCTTATCTAAGAGTGCAATTTTCTGGGTTTCGCGTAGAATTCTCTCTTGCACCGTAGTCGTCTTCATCATTGGAACACAGGAACTTCCTCCACAAAGAGGACCTTCGCACGCCAAATCCAGTCTCCTTACAACACTTCCACCACTTCACTCACAACACTTCCTCCCACACCTTTGTAGCAGACCACCGCTTCCGACACTTGATGCTCTCCGTAGAACTTCGAAGAGCGGCGAACTTCAAAAGGAACAATAATAATCTCTTCTCTCTTGCTTCAACCGATAGTTCACAGTTCCAAATGGCACATTCGTAGCGGACTACGAGTTTCCTCGTCAGAATCGTAGAAGTACCTTTGTTTTGGCGACAGTCCTCGCTGAAGTCGCCTAACAGCCTCTTTAATAAGACTACCGTCACGCAGCAGTTCCTGTAACATCTCGTACGGATCGTCACTAGCCGTCGCCGATTCTGATGATTTACTCGTCAGTTTCTTGTTCACACTGATACACGAATGTCCACCACAGTTGTTACTCGCTGAACGCAAACACGCATCACAAGATGGGTCGCCCCAACTCCTGCTGGGTATCCTGTAAGGTGATGCCCTGGATTTGTGATGAACTGAGAAAGCTGGTCTCGATTTCAGACCCGCAGACAGCCGTAGATTCTCCTTGATCTCGGACACGAGCTCCTCCATGTCTCTAGCGAGAAAGTCTTGTGTTGTATTGCTATTGCTGGTCGCCAGAATACACTTTTCTTCTTTACTAGGCATTGCGACAATTGAGGTATCCGACAGTTCTTCACCTCAATAAAAAAACTTTTTGCAGACAACTTCACTAACACGTCTTACACGACTCCACAGCTCTTCGATAGTGAATGGGTCAACCATGAGACGACTGTGTTATTGTTTTCCTTCTACATTTAGTACGTAGTAATACTCTTCCGCGGAAAATAGTCCATGTAAACAAACACGTATTTCTCCTATTTTATTTATTCTTTTCAATATCTACGTATTATTTATTAAATATCCATTAAATGTTTAACCATTTTTTTGTATTATTTAATATAAATAGTTTTGTCAACACTAATGTAAACAAGGAATTTGGAACAAAGGTTGCGGAGTGATACACGCTCAAGGTTACTCCGTCCGTAACGTCATCCTGTAATGACGTCATACTACGAGAGTGTAAAGAACGTGGCGGGTCGAAATCAAACGGTAGTGCTCTACAAATGTAGGGTGGAGGGGGAAGGCAAAGAGGGGAGCGGGGATTTGCAGAAAGAGAAAATACGGGCGTCGAACCTAAACGAACGAATGTACGGTATAAAAACAATTGTCATGTTGTTTTCTCAATATGAAAGGATATAGAATTGAGAATAACAAATGTTTCGTACCACCAGCAGGACTTTACACCATATGTGGTCAAGAAATCAAAATACTTCTGTTCAATTAGGTCTATTTGCTTCTTTCATTTTGGTGAAGATTGTTCAAAATTTGCTATACGTATGAATATTATAACTTTACAGCACTAGTATTGTTAAAATACACAATTCTGTATCATATAGTTCCTTTCAAACTACAGAGGGATTCAGAAACGACGAAATGGACCAATTAATGCAGACGGCACCGGAAACTAAGTTTTCAGGAGGAGAGAACTTATTTCAAAATCTCTTGTCTTCATCTACAAGATGTTTCCAAATTTACAGGAGTACGGGGAGAGGGATTTACCACTATGCTATCTTAAATTATAATTTTAATTGGTTGATTTTACGACACTTTATCAACTGCTTTGGTTATACAGCATCCGATATTAAGGTGATAATGCCAGCGAAATGAGTCCATGGTCCAGCGCCGAAATTTATCCAGCATTTGCCCTTAATGGGTTGAGGTAAAAAAAAAAAACAACAAAGTTCCAACCAGGTTTTGAACACGGGTCTGCTCGTTTCACGGTCAAACATGCTAACCTCCACAGGGTGAAGTCTTAAGTTACAGCCTAGGGGCGGTAGTCTAGAGGAGTGCACAAAAATTTGGCGCTAATGAGGCAGAAGTGAAAAATCCTGTCTAATAATAATAATAATAAAAAGACCTCAAGAAATCGCAGCGTAAGAGAAATATGATTTAAGCATGAATTGTTTTATCTCTGCCATTACTTCTTAGTAATTACGAGAGATAATCGAAATTTGTATCACAGAATTAGATAATATCACAATTTAGTCTTAACGTATTTAGTATGAATTTTATTGTATTAAATTACATGGAATTATATTTGTTTATGAACATACCAAGTATGCTAAACAACTCAATTTTCATTATAAAGTAGCTTACGAAATTTCGCTTCTGTTTACTAAACCGCCATTCCAGTTGTCATAGATGTTACATTTTTATTATTTTCAAACTCTATATATTGAAAATTAAATAACTTTTATTATTAGAATCAATTTAGAAGATCAATATCATTTTACAGAAAAAAAGATGTTTGAATAAAATGTATTATTATTGCAGAAAATAAAGAAAATGTTCCGTCACGGATGTTACAAGATTTGTGAACTCACTTCACATCTTATTAACAAAAAGTGTAAAATTCAGGTCTCTGCCTCAAGCAAAAAGAGATTCATTCTCATACATAGTGTCCATGTGAAACCTATGCAAATCTCAAGGCGTCCAATTAGTTCACAAAAACAGAAGCTATTGTTGAAGAAATATTTTGATATACTGTTAATTCTTCCAGAGCTCCAGGATCAAGGAACTTTTTACTCTGTACTATATTCTTTCTGCCATTTATTTTCAGTAGTTTGGCTAAATAACAATATTAGCAATCTTACAGTTCAAGTGAATGTTTTGGTTTCGAAATGTCAGTCGTTTTGAAACTGGAAAAATGAAGGACATTAACTCATCTGTAATATCCGTGACATGGAAAAACAGCTGTGAAATATTTACCAGAGCTTCTTGAAAAACGGATATAAACAGATGATCTCTCTATGAATAAGTGCTGCAAACTTTAGGGAAGAAAGAGTTCCCATTATCTAGCCAAGACCACTTAGATTCAATGCCTATAAAACTTGTAAAATATTTTCCTTTCGAAAAAAAAAAAAAAAACATTCGAATATTTAAATTTAGAGCCTTACACTAATAATAAACTAATAATAAACAAATATTTCTGAAAAAGACCTTTCCATTGAAATTCCCAGTTTGCCTGGAATGGCTGTAAACGAATTAAATATTACTTAAAATAATGACCGTAATATACATGTGTGTGTGCGTGCGTATATACACTCATATAGTGTAAATATATACGTAAATAAATATTAAATGAATGAATAAATAAGTAAATGAATGAATAAATAAGTAAAAGAATAAATAAGTGAATAAGTAAATAATAGAATGAGCAACAACGATTTCCAAAGGCAATTTTAAATTATCGACAGAGAGGGAAAAGATCCATTTGCAGACATCAAAAGAGATGGACAGAAAACAAGACCGTAATAGGCCAGTCGGGCTAAAATTTGTCAGGATGATTATGATGATGATGAAATAAATAAATAAATAGTTCCAAGACTCTTTCATATACGTACGGATTTTTATCTACAAAAATAGGATAACATGCAGGCCTAAGAGGGATGCTTAAATTTTTTGCGAAGAATATATTCGTAATTAATTCCTCCTACACTTTATTTACATACATTATAGTGTTCTAAATGCAACTTCATTATATACTGAAGTGATTTATAAACTGTGCAAAATCAATTTATAGGTATTCTGTTCAAAACAATTACATGAATGTTATGAATTACAAAAATATTAGTAACTTATTGAATAAGAATAGCAATGCATTGAGAAATGCATTATTTATAACACTATTTAACACCATGTGAATAAAAACAAATGAATAATTATGATAAGTGTTTCTCTAATTGTTTTGAGCAATGTATTTAAAGAAAGAAATAATAATTTTACTATTGGTTTAGGCCTACTGTATTAACAGGTGTCTGAATGAGGTTAACTGCAGAAGTAGTCCCTTTATTTAAAACAGATAAAACGCGGTTTAAAAATTATCGTCCTTAACTCTGGTATCTGTGATCGAAAAATATTTAAATCAACTGCAAAAGCACAGATTTGTACATTTTTTTTTTATAATCGTGACAGTTAGCTTCTACAATGGTAGATGTACCATTGATGCACTTGAGAAAATTATTAATAATGTTAAACAAACTTTTGAAGATAAGAATCTCACACTAATTACAGCATGTGACTTAAGCAAGGATATCGATTGTATTGATCATGCTTTTACAATATGGAATCTCTGAGCCTATACCACAAGGATCTGTATTGGACTCAATTCTTTTCATTATTATGGTAAATGATTTATATTAAAACATATTACTAACTCTTATGCTATCATGTTTACAGATGACACTACTTTTTAAAGTATTCATGCTGAATTGAACTGCCTTGAAATAACTATGAACAAGCTTGGAACTGGTTAAGAGCTAATGGTCTTGTAATTAACAAGGATAAAACCTAACATCATATATATTTTTAAGTTGAATTACGAGAATGATCATGTAAAAATTAATAATATTAATGAAGTCAAAGTTTTAGGTACTGATAAAAAAAATTGACTTGGGTCCCACATACTACAATGGATGTATAATGGATGTTTTATGCATTAAATTGTCTAGAGTTATATAATTAGACTTTTGTTGAAGAGCCTAAAACATGTTGTGCATGATAATTATGTACCTACTGTGTGCTTATTATGCATTTTTCCAATCAGTTATAAATAAATTATGGCCTTACGTTGTGAGGCAACAGTAGCAATATTAGTGTTATTACAAATAAAAACGCTAGTAGGATTAGCTATATGCAAATAAAACACATTACAAACCAATTTTTTATTAAATTTAAGATTCTTGCAGTTATTATTACTAAGTGTAAAAAAAATTAATTAACCATATGGTTACAAATGAAATTCATACATATAACACCACAAGTCAATCATTGCTTGATATACCTATTATAGGTTAAGTAAATACCAAAATAGTTTTAATATTATTTGATGAAAATTGATAGGGTGAAAAGATTAAGCATTTTGGTTATATTATAACATACCCATACCCATACCCATTTTCAATTAAAAATAGTAAAGTTTTAATCTATTATTCCATATTGTAATGTATATTATATTTTGTTTGCTGTATAAAACAATGTCTACTGCAATTTTGTAATTTATTGCTTAATGATTAAAATGTAAACAAATAATAATAATACCTGCTTTTGTTGAATTTTTTTGGTACTTCTAGTGGCACCGTCAATGACTCAAAAATCACTTAAATCTGATGTATATATAATTCTATTAGACTACAACAAATTAGCGATTATTGTAAAAGTTATTACCTGTTTCTGTTCTTGGCAGTTGTTGAAATAGTAGAACAGCCCGCATTTTACAATACCCGCATTTTTTCAGTCACTGTACGCCATTATAAAGTTTGCCGACATCTTTTGTTGAAATGATGTACTAGGTTTCTCTACAGCTTTAGCTTCAGGACCATGTGCAAGCATCATTCAAAATGCTATGGATCTTAAACAAGTGACACTCATGTCGCGCAAGATAAACAAAAGAGTAACACTTCGCGTGGCAGTTATTTACCATAGACTTACTACATAACCACAAATTTTTACGCTTATCAGAAGTGATGGCTATGAATTGTAATTTAATGTGAATTGCAAAATTACCACAATGGCATTTTCTACCGCTCGAAGATGTATTTTACGCTGCATAAATAATTCGCATGATCCAATAATTCTGCTACACAATGAGGAAGTATTTATTGGTAGAGGACCGAACACAAAAATCACGGACAAGAAATGTTCAAGAAATCAAGGTGGTATATATTTGAATAAACCAAACTTTTACAGAACTTATATCTCCATTGCCGAATTATTACTATCTATGAATCTAATGCACTTAATTTATTTTACAGTAACCCTGCGAGCCGATTTTCAGTCCATGGAGGTGACAATAAAACAGATTGGGGCAAACACTACCGGTGTCAATGGGTTAGCACTGAAAAAATGTGAAACAAATATTTTAAAACATGGTGATAGGCTAGAGATTTTACTTGGACAGCATATTCATGAAATTGAATTTGATCCGCCACCCGTTACAGAGGTAAACAAATGTGAAGAAAATAATAAGAAGAGAAAATTAGAGGAAGCAGACAAAGTAATGAAGAAGAAATGTGACGAGTCGTTGATAAATGATACTCAAAAAGAAAATAAACCTTGTGATGTTGAACCTAGTGCGGAAAGTAAGTGGGAAACGGTAGATAATGGAAAGCTTTTAATCTACACAACAAAGAATGTAATTTCGAGATCAAAGGTGAGACCCAACAGCTATGTGATACTTTAAACTTGAAGTGTAGCAGTCAATGGGCTATGTTTTTATTTCTTTTCCAGATTGCTGCATACGATCTTGATGGCACTATCATAGCTACACAGTCTGGCCGTGTATTTCCAAAAGATTATAATGACTGGAAAATTATATATAGCGAAGTTCCTGGAAAATTAAAACAATTACATGACAATGGCTTTAAAATAGTGTTTATGACAAACCAAGCTGGAATCGGACGAGGTTCTGTTTCTGTAGGCAGCTTTAAAGATAAAGTGGTGAAAATAGTGAATAAACTTGGAGTGCCAGTACAAACTTTCATCGCAACAGGGAAAGGAATTTATAGAAAACCAGCACCTGGAATGTGGAAAACACTCATTGAAATGGTATAGAAGATCAAACATTTTCTGTAGTCCTATCATTTAAAATTCTAATACATGTTATGCTGCCTGAATAATTCAGCTACCTCTTTTTTCAAGATGGTTAAAGGAGGAATCAAGGAAGTCAAATATTACTTGATTTCTAATCGAATGACTAAACGATTAAGGCCGTATCTCAAAGCTACAATTTCAGCTGAAGTGAATTAGATTGTTGACTAAATAGCCGGATGTGACGTCAGAAGTCATGATCCAAAGTTACATAGTCCATAGCAATCAAGTCCGTAGTAATTAGTAAACGAAAATGCTTGCTCGATTGTTGACTTGTTCACTAAACAAACATGGATATTTCATCAGCAATTGGGGTTATGAAATCTGAAAATGCTTTGGAAGTGAAATAATGTAAATATAATGTAGAATAACACATTAACTTCGAACACTGACATTGTTAGTACCTTCTGTACAATGTTTAAACATTATTATAATATATTAAGCCCTAATCTTTTTCACATAATTCGTAATGGAACTGCATTAGGACACTGTCTTCTTAATTTAGTGCTGCACCGTGATGTCGTGGTTTTTAGAGAAATAGTCTATGAAGAAGGCCATGTTGCAAGCATACATGTCCAAAGCTCCCTAGTGTGTAGTTTACAAGTCACCTAGTTGCACCTTAGTGTGCTGGGCTTTGAAGGCCGGCCGTGTCTCAAAGCTACATTTTCAGCTGAAGTGAACTAGATTGTTGACTAAATAGCCGGATGTGACGTCAGAAGTCATGATCCAAAGTTACATAGTGCATAGCAATCAAGTCCGTAGTAGCTAGTAAACGAAAATGCTTGCTTGATTGTTGACTTGTTCACTAAACAAACATGGATACCTCATCAGCAATATGAAGATGCTTTGGAAGTGAAATAATATAAATATAATGTAGAATAACACGTTAACTTTGAACACTGACTCTGTTAGTACCTTCTGTACAATGTTTTAAACATTATTGTAATATATTATATTAAGCTTATCTTTTCCACATAACTCTTAATGAAACTGCATTAGGACACTGCCTTCTTAATTCAGTGCTGCACCGTGATGTCATGTTTTTATAAAAATAGTCTATGAAGAAGGCCATGTTTCAAGCACACATGTCCAAAGCTCCCTAGTGTGTAGTTTGGACTTGAGCTTTGAGACACGGCCTAAGTATCCTTGATCAACAATTTTTTTTTTTTTAACATTTCAGAAAAATGATGGTATTATGGTGGATATGGCAGCTTCGTTTTTCTGTGGAGATGCAGCTGGAAGAGAAGCCAATTGGGCCCCTAAAAAGAAAAAAGATTTCTCAACTGCAGACAGACTTTTGGCAATCAACTTAGGTTTAAGCTTTTTTACACCAGAAGAGCATTTCTTGCAGCACCATCGTGCATCGTTCAAGCTTCCAGACTTCAATCCTTCAGCCCTTCGGACTGATGTTCCTCTAAGTGAGCCAAGTGATGCTTGTATCATTTCAGACAGGAAAGAGGTACTTGCAGAATATGGACGAGGAGATATGTTCCCACTCCACTTCCCATGTTCTTTGATTGAAGATCGACAGCAAATCTGCTTCCCATGTTTTTTTATTTCACTTTACACTTCTGTCCATCATGTTCTTTTCTTCCCAGGTTCTCCTTGATCTAGAGTATGGTCTACCAGTGGATCCTTTCATTAAATCTGATATTCAACATTCTTCATAAATTCTTTGTGATTCATAACAAATCTTAATACACAGAATCACTGTAAATAGGACATGCTTTTTCATACATTTTATACAGTGATAATCACCATTTTATATCTGCAGTGCCTGGGAAAAGTGATATGTTAGTTTCACAAACATTTTTTGATAATTTATTGACAACTTAATTCAATTCAATTTATTTGGCCATTAGACATACAGTTTTAGGCTTCGTCAGAATACATTAAAAAACATATAAATACATTTTTAAAAAACACTAATAAAAGAAACAGTAAAATTTAAATAATACAATGAAAACATGAAATAATTTGAAACTTTTAAATTTAACTAAATTGCAATTAAACTTATTTATTAAAATACAATTTCATACAAATTTGTGTTGAAAAACTCTGCAACAGAATAAAAAGGATTATTTAATAACCAATTGAAGCTATTGATTCGTAATTTATAATATTGACTTGTGAGCTTATTATATGATTGCATCCCCATAATTAAAACGTTTGTGTTGCTCTTGTGTAATCTAAAATATGGAATATTAATTTGTTCACTATTTCTAATTTTGTGATCATGTATATTGGCCACTAATGAGTAACTGTCGATATTTTGTCGAGTGTAAAGTACTAGAAGATCATATATATACAAATTTACAAATTTATGATTGTTAAAATCCATGATTGTCTGAAAAGTGGCCGACAATGTTCCAGATAGTTTGATTTACATAAAATTCTAATGGCTTTCTTTTGTAAAATCAAGACGCTTCCAATTTTGGTTCCATTTCCCCAGAAAATTAGGGCATATCGGATTATCGACTGAAAGAAAGGAAAGTAGGCACATCTTAAATAATTTTGAGAAACGCAAGTAGTTAATTTCTTTAGCAAATATAAAACTCTTGATAGCTTTGTCCATATGTATTCGATGTGCTTATCCCATGTTAAACTGGAGTCTATAAAAAGTCCCAGAAATTTTGTGTAGTTGAGTTTGTTGTCCTTATTTATTAGATAATTTAGGCTGAAAGTTATGTTGATAGTTCTTTCTTGATTAAGCAAGAAACCATTAGATTCAAACCATAAAGCCATCTGTGATAGTGTGTCGTTGTTGAGAGCATGTAATTGATTTAGAGCAGAGGAAGAACATAGGAAAGTAGTGTCATCTGCATACACTGATTTATGTCGATTTGATTTTTTTCTGTATGAATTATTGTAATGGGAGAAGTACTTATGTCTCTTTTTCCAAGTGAGCAGATGTTCTGTAAGTTGTCAATAAATTATCAAAAAAGTTATGTCACTTTTTCCAGGCACTGCAGATATTGTCAAACTGTTATGACTACATTCTTCAATATTTTTTCTCGATACAATATTTGCCACTGTAGGTAATTGTTTTAAGAAAGCATACTTCTGAATAGTTCATTAAAATTCTTTTACTCTTAAAACTAAAGAAAACTCGTGAATCACCCTGTATATTGCCCAGTACGAGCCTAAAATTAATGAACAATTACAATTCCAGGTTATACTAATGGTTGGATGTCAAGGCTCCGGAAAGAGTTTCTTTGCATCGACTTATTTGGTTCCAAAAGGATATCAGTGTGTGAACAGAGACAAGCTGGGCTCATGGCAGAAGTGCGTCTCAATCATGGAGTCTGCCCTCTCTTCAGGGAGGAGTGTGGTTGTTGACAACACTAATCCCGATAAAGAGTCCAGGAAGAGGTTCATTGAGGTACCCAAGAGACTAGGAGTACCATGCCGCTGTTTTGTGATGAAGACAAGCATGGAACATTCCAAACATAATAATAAGGTAAAGTGGATCATAAAATAGTTTTTTTACATTATAAGAAATATTGAGTAAAACCATCACGAAGCTTCTTGCTGGTCTCAATGAGTACAATAATTAATGGAATATAATTTAAAGTTGTTAAGAGGCAGGATTGACAGTAAGAGAATAGTTGAAGCTGTTAATACACTATAGTCGGACCATCGGATCTGTGTCCCGTAAGATATGCGAACTGAACCCTAATTCCTTCTCAGCCTCGGTAATTCATTTCTCTCCCTGCATTCCTATCTCTCTCCCTTTCTGTCCCCCACTACTCACAATTTTGGCCTTCTTGCGGGACAGTTTACAATATTTGCACTTGCAGTCCAGTGTTGTCAACTCAACATGAATACTGTAGCAAAGAAATATTACTAAGCAAGTACGTAATAGCATTTTGCGATGAAGAGAAACAAACAGGTCAGAACTCCTAATAAAGAAAATCAGGAGAGAGGGAGTCTGTGCAGATGGAAAGCTAGAATCACCAGAGAAGAACAGACCAAGGGAACCTTTAATTTTTGTAGATGATATGAACCGATGTATTTTAAGAAGAAAGATACAAGAATTTTATACTGTTCAGAAAGAAATTTCAACATTGAAGAAATTACTGAAGTTTGCGACAGAAGTAATAATTTCCAAGGTTGGAGAGAAAAACTACGGAAAGTGATTGGAGACATGGGATTTAGGTTTAAAAAATGTAGAAATACAAGATGTATTTTGACTGAAAGAAATGATATTGTAGCATGGAGGACCAGTTATTTATGACAACGTTTGACGGAAGTTTGGCAACATCCCTGTTCGGCAAGGTTCTTGGCCTGCTGTTTGACATGGTGGGAGGAAAGCGGGTGGAATGGAGTGAGTACAGGCGTTAACTTTTCCAAGAACGACGACAGCGCTGAAGGGACACAGATCCGATGGTCCGACAATACAAATGATTCAAACTTGAAGTTTACGTTTTTGTGGCAATGTCATAAAGTAAAGGGGTGGAGTTGGATGGGTGTACTTGAAAGATTTACGTACACAGCTCATTCTGTCTTTACCTTCATAGAATTAACATAGTTTAATCCTTGCTATGATCACTAAGGTTCGGATAAAGTAGGTATATCACGATAGGCATCCTTGGTCCGTGCATTTTGTTTACAAACATTAACAGTAGTGACAATGTATATTCAGTTCCTATTGACTGTACTGTCCATTCATTGATGTTTTAGCTAGGGGGTGGAGAATGCTCTTCCCAGGAGGTAGAGTTTTAGCTAGTGGAAAGGGATAGTGTTTACTTAGTCTGAAGCAAGTCAAGCCTTATCCTATACAGCTACACAGCCTATTCTGATGCAGCTACTTCATCCGAACCTTAATGATCACATTGCATCTAATAAAGTAATATAATGTCCTCGGTTGTCACGTTACCATTCTGGCTGTTTGATCTATGTTCGCCATCTATACCTATGTTTTCAGGCATTCACAGTAAAAACGCTTAATATTTCCAATTAATTTCTTTTCAGTTTCGAGAGTACACAGATGATGATCACGAACCAATCAGTGATATGATCATCAATATGTACAAGTAAGTTTACAAGTATCTTAAACTATTAAATATTAATTATGCAATTGAAGACATTATTATAAAAACAGCCCTAGCCATTTTTAATGAAATTGAGTTAAGGACACATCTGCTACTACTGTCGGTGACTCAGGAGAAGATGAGAGTGGACTGAGGAGGAAGGGATGTGAACAGATAACGTACGACGTGTGCAATATTTGTACTGCAGTAAGCGGAAACATTAGGTCTCCTTCTGTTCAACTTAGCTTTAATTTCATACGCATTGTTACACATGTTTCCTGCACGAGTAATAACCCGGCTACTGGGATGCTTATCTGAGCGATGTTTATAATAATCAGCAGCGATAGTCAAGAAGGTCACATTCTTTCCGCTCGTCTTCTCCTGAGTAACGGACAGTACAACAACTAGAAAGACACTCTTTCAGCTTTCCCAATAACAGGACTGCCACATTGGACAAAGCATAACAGAGTGAAAAAAACAACCACAAAAGAGAAATGTGGGGAACGAACCTAAAAAAAAAAGGGAAATTGAGTACAGGAAAAATAATAGCATACATATAAATGTTTATAGACTCCAAAAACGGCCCCTGTCAAGTGCAATAGAAACAAGGATAAAACACCAGTTGAACGGAAATAGCTGACATGTGTTATTCTATTATTTTTTGTTGTTTTCCTGAAAAACAGCAATTTTGACAAGGGTTGTTTATGTAATAATGTCTTCAATTGAATGTTCATATAACTAAATAATACTATTCTTTTTGCAGGACTAAATACGTAGAACCCACGATGGATGAAGGATTCAGTGCTATTGTCAAGATAAATTTTATACCGAAGTTTAGTGATCCTGAAATGGAAAAACTTTATAAGTCATATCTATTGGAAAAGTAATCATTGTACATGTGTAAGATAAGCATCTAATACCCAGTGAAATTCAGTTCCTGCTGTTGTATTACTCTTTTATTTTCTATTCATGTACTCAAAGTTTTAGAATATATTATTCATTGCAATTATTAAAAGTTTTCTTATCCCTCTCTGCCATTCTCCTTGTGTTCATTTCAGCCTCATTATGGCATGGCCAGAAACTGCCCATCTGTCTCTGAAATGACTAGGTCAACAGCAACATATAAAAGCTGATTGCTGGTACATAAAATGACAAATAACAAGATAACTTTTACCAAATTGTCCCAGACTTCATGTTGCCAATTTAATAGATTTGTTTTTGCAGCAGTTTCCAAAGTTTGCATCTGACATGAGCATGTTATATACGTGGTACAGTCATTAAGTTCTAATATTGAGCGCATAGTGGCGTTGTGGTGCACTATAGCGCATAGGTGACGCCATGGTATGATACCTTGTCAGTTAGTCTCTCGACCCAACAAGAGACAGTTGAGTGCATGCACTGTAAGCAGAACTACGGTCTTTGTTGTGACGGTGATTTGAATGCACGTGTCGGAACTCGAGTATGTTGCAGTTTGAGCAACGGGCAAACGTCACGTTGTCAGAAATTAGGCGAAACTGCTATAACCGGTCATAACTGGAGACGAAACATGATGTTTCCTTTACGATCCGCAACTGAAGCGACAATCCGCCACCTGGAAAACGCCATTATTTCCATCACAGAAAAATCCGCAACAAGACAGGTCAAAAGGCAAGGTGATGCTTTAACAGTTTTTTTTATTCAAATGGAATTGTTCACATTGAATTCATCCCACAAGGTGCAACTGTAGACAAGATCCTCTACAAAGAGATTCTTGGCCGTTTACGCAATTCAATTTGTCGTAAGCGTCCTGAGCTTTGGCATAGGAAGAATTGGCTGTTGCTACACGACAACGCCCCTGCACATCGCTCCATCCTTGTCCAAGAGGAACTTGCAAGGCAACAGGTCGCTGTTTTGCCACACTCTCTGTACTCACCTGATCTCGCACCATGCGATTTTTTTTCTCTTTCCCCTCATGAAATCAATCCTACGAGGGCGTAATTTTTATGCAGCCGAAAAGGTCATGACTGCCACAAGAGAAGCCGTACAGCATCTTCGTGCCAACATCTTTCAGCAGTGCTTCCAGCAGCTACACCAACGTTGGCAGACGTGCATAGCAGCCAACGGCGACTATATTGAGGGAGGATGTCGATCTGTTTAAGTGTACGCCATATCACGCGGCATCTTCTGAGACATCCAGATTCTTGTGGGTGCCTACCCTTCAGGCGTCAGTGTCAGAACTTAATGACTGTACCACGTATTTTCTAAATTATAGACATCAGCTCAAAGAATTTGAGTGACCACAAGGTTCCTGAATACAATAAACATGTACAATATAATGTTATGTGATACATTAAAGAAAAAGAAAGTTAATAGTTGAAGGCAAATATAAGTGGATTAATTGAAATACAGATGATGATGTAATATTTGAAGAGAATCCTTGATAATATTTATAAGGACAGACATTACATAATCAAAAGGAATGTGAAGTTCCTTAAGATAATTCCATGTGAATTTGGAAATAGAACCTCTACTGCCAAACAGCAAACCAATGACAGACCATTGTTTAAGAGGGACGTTGTACTTTTGACAAAGATAAGGAAGACAAGGTTTTCATATGGACTTCTTCTCAATATCAACCTCGGTGGCCTGATTTAGGTTTCTTTCGTAACGGATAGTAGGGTCAAGAACAAGAGCCCGTTTTAAGCATCCGTTAATAGCAATAATGTCTGCCCGTCTAAAAGAACCATTTGATGATACACAATGCACTTCCTCATGAATCTCCCAATTTAAAGTTTTTAACGATTTCGCCAAAGCATGTCGTACATGATGATGTCTAGCATTGATCAGCAGCTCACCTTTAGGACATTGTCCAAGCACGTGTCCAAGTGTTTCAAGCTCACTACAGTCTGGATGACGGCAGTGGGTTGTGCTTAGAGTTCTGCCCGGTAATGCACAAACCGCCGAAATATTGCTTGACATTTTTAAAGCATTGGTCCATTCTGAGGAAGATAGGCCTTTTCGATTGCTTACCCATGAGTTAGCCTTGGAGAGATCACTATAAACAATAACCCCTTTACTGTTTGTGCAGCGATAACTTTAAATGCTGACTACTTGCTGATTAAAGTCACACATTCTTGCAACACATCAAACAGTCACCAATTCATTTCCTGACTTGCAGATCAAGTACAAGTCACTGTCAAATCAATTGACGGATGCACATTAAAATAGTTGTGTTGCACAGTTATCCACTGGACTGGCTTTTGTTTTTCCATGCTTCTCTATATTGGTTACTTAAATATGCTGTCAAATTTAATTATGTCTTCAATATACCAGTAAATTATTTTACAGTACATGAGTGTTCTTGTGGGGCTGGTTGGAAATTAGTTTCAAACTGATCATGCACAATAGTTGAGGCTGAAGCAGTTTTTAAACAGCTGTCAAACAATCATAAACTTGCTGCAGAAACAAACAATGTTTTTGCACAGGAAAGCCCAGTGAATTTTTCAGTTCTCTCTCTCTATATGTGAATGTTGTACTCACCAACCATCTAGTCTGATTTTATTGCTTATAAAATTACTTCCTTTTGTCTGTTCTGAAAAGCAATGTAAAAAGCTATTTATGAAAACCTAGCAATCTGCTTTTCGCAACATCATGATACTTTCTCTATACTTTACACTAAGGGCAGATGGTCCAAATTATTGTAAGATACGCAAATACTCTGTGTATATTTTTTCCGGAATTTAGCAAAGAAAAACTGGGGTGTGCATTATTTGAAACACAAATTACAGCCAAATTTCTTTTTTTAATTTTCTCCATTAAAATTAGGGTGCGTGGAGTATTTGCATATATGCGATATTTTGTGGGCCTGAAACTTACAAAATAAAGACTGAGGAATGACCAAACAGAAAGAAACATGGATGCCCAGGGGGTTGAACCCACACTTTTTCAATAGACTAGTTATACATACATTGGCTGAAACTGATCAGAAAGAGGAAGAATCACTGGCTGAGAAGAAACTGCTTTTGAAGGATGCACTGGAAGGAATGGTGAATGGGAGAAGAGTTCGAGGCAGAAGAAGAATCAGATCATAGACGACATTAAGATATATGTATGGGAAACGAAGAGGAAGGCAGAAAATAGGAAAGATTGGAGAAAGCTGGGTTTGCAGTGAAAGACCTGACAGAACACTAAATGAAATGATATACATTGGTAACCTCCATAATATTACAATATGGAGACCACATTTACTTTGCAGGAAAGAGTAACAGTGCAAAATTACAGGCTATAAAAAAAAATTTTTTTTTAATGTTGTCCATTGACTGGAAAGCCTGCATGGTGTGTGGATAAGCAGTGCTTCTACCGCAAAAGTCTTGGTGACATAAGTCAGTTTCCACAAACCTTTTTGATAATTGAAGCTGGAACAACGTTGTAGCTTTACAAAATTCTCGATGGGGATGTTTCCGTGTAATAATGTTGTATGTCATGTTACCTTGCTATACTCCAATTGCAACTGTCCATCAATGAGTAGTGAAATTTGTCCACTGGCCCTCAAAAGTTTGTTACCCCATAAGAACAACGGGCACGTATCAAGGTCACACATTTTTGCAGGGCCTGTAAATTTTACCAAATGTAACTTATAACGTTCAACCGTTCCAGCAACGCTTCAATCAGATTGACAACTTACACCTTCAGTTTATGTCGATTTGATTTTTTTCTATATGAATTAGTGTAATGGGAGAAATACTTAGACTATTTTTTCCAACAACTGCTCTGCAGATGTTCCGTAAGTTGTAAATTAATTATCAAAAAGGTTTGTGGAAACTGATCCACACACCAAATTGTTCAATTTTCCATTGACTGGAAAGCTTGCAGACAGTTATTGTATTAAATGCCAAGAAATGACAAAATCTAAAAAAATTCTGAATTTACAGACCATTAATTTTATGAATTTATATTAAAAATTTGTATTTGAATAACAATAGTCTCTCCATTATGAAGTCCTTTGATATTTTGTAAATTATCTTAATTTATTACATTTCCTAACACGCATTTTATGCAGACTTTGCAAAAAAAAAACAAAGACCAAGGATCCATGGACAGAACAAACATTTTTAGATAGCGTGAAAGATATTACACAAACACAAATTAGAATAAACTATTGACTAAAGTTAGATCAGTTGATGAACACTCATTAAAGTAGACAAGTTCCATCCTGTGTTTCTTTTGGTGAGGACGATCATCCTGTTGTTAAATTTTGTAATGACAGGCATAAGAATCATATTCTGTGGAGAGAATGACTAAGGCATTTTGTCTCTCCTAATACAGAGTGCAATGTAGGAACATTTTCACACTTTCTAAATTTGAAAAATAACTTTCAGCTGTTGCAATTTATATGGGTGAAAGTATTTTCAGTAATTTTGCAATTTAAAATGTTCACGCAAACTTTTCCTAACCAGAAAATTCACACTTGGTATCACACATCTTGAATATTCATAAATTATTAATTTGGCATACATTTTAAGAATGGTTTTAACATTGTCACTGGTCATTCTGTATGGATGAAGTTAATTCCATGTTTGTATTATCTATTACTGTTTCTTTGTATTATAACTGTGAAATAAAACATTCTCAGTTAAAATAATACCAGACAATTTAGATTTAATATGATCCCTACATCACAAACCTAAAAATTTTACACTTACTTATTAAACACCGTTGAACACACCTGTATTAGGGAATAAAGAAAAAACAATTATGCACACAACAATTTATTGCATCCAACTTTAGAAATTATACAACAATGTGGTCACTGATGTTCTAAATTAGAGTGATCAGATGTTTTGTTGTGTCTCATTTGAGTTCTCAAGATATTTTACATCAAATGCAACAGGCATTTGTACTTGACAGTTCATGATGGAGTGTTAGTTGGGAGGCTGGAGGGAAAATGATCTTTGGGGAGGCCAAGACGTAGATGGGAATATAATATTAAAATGGATTTGAGGGAGGTGGGATATGATTAGACACTGGATTAATCTTGCTCAGGATAGGGACCGACAGTAGGCTTATGTGAGGGCAGCAATGAACCTCCGGGTTCCTTAAAAACCACAAATAAAGGTACAGTCACATGTCGCCACTATTGCAGCGATGCAGTACAAAAAACTGCGCAATCTACTGCAACATGGTTCCTTAAAACCTGCTGCTCGCTACTTTTTCATGCACAAATAAGTGTGAACAGGGTTCTCAGGGTTGCAGATTTTGATATCGGTTTTGTCTTTTGCTGCAGTTGTGACCAGTGTTGCCACCCAAATGTGCCAATGATACTTTTATTGTTTGGATATATTTTAATGTTAGATGTGATGAAAATAAATTACTTGTAACAGTTTTTAAATACACAACACAGTCTGAGCATATATGCTGACGATATAATTCATTTTTAAATTTTCTGTAGCGTAGTTTCAAACAGGAGGGTTGCCAACATTGATTACGTGAATATGCTGTTGGTTATCATTTAAGTATATAGGCGTTTTTAAAAGCTTTATAGTAAAAATAATGCCAATTTGTGAATACTAGTCAGGACAGAAAAGCAAATAATAGATAAGCTTTCGCATGAATTTCTTAATAATGCGAACATAACCACAAAATTTATATTGAGAAGTCAACACGGAGATGGAAACCTGCAGCATGACTGCGGCTGCAAAAGTAGCGTGCAGCGCTCTTTTCTTACGTGTGAACCACACGCAACTTTGCAGCTGCAGTACAAACAAAAAGTACCTTAAGTAAGTTCATGATACAAGGATCTCGTTTAGTCAGTCCTTCGTAATTGTTTCCACTGCATATTTAGATTAACTAGCAGAATATTATTCTTTCTTTACAGCTGCTATGCATCTTGCTTAGCATGTGAGAAAGCAGCAACAATTAATCGTACTTTTCTATCTTGAGAAATTAAATAGAATTGCAAGCTTTTCTTTTAACCATGGGTAAAACAAATACTATACCACGAGGCAACCAGCTATGTGCATTTTCACTGTACTTCTGGATCCTTGAATTATTAATACAGAATCGAGATAAGCTGTACCATGGGTAAGCTAAACACCATGTTATTAATACTGCATGACATAAAATTTGTGTTATAAAATTACGACTCATTACAAAGGTTTCTCACATATGAATTTGGGAAAAGACTTAAGGCTCATTCACAATGAAAATTAAACTTAACGTAAGTGTTAATTTAAAAATGTAAACGTTACTGTAAAATCAAGAACATTCATAAACATAACCTCAAAGATACTTGGTAACCATGGAAACATAACAACGACGTCATTTCCTCATATTCTGTTGTATACATCTGCGCTCCACGATTGTGTACTGTTTGCAAATCACGTAAGCATAAGTATGAAAGTTTGGAGTTTGCAAACTTTCATGTTAACATCTAACAGCAATGTTTATGTCAATGTTTATATGAATCATTGTGAATGATCCCATTTGATAACCTGAAATGAAAATTAAACATAACCGTAACATAAACACAGAAATTTGCGGCCAGGCTACCAAATGGGATCATTCACATAAACACTAACATTACCGTAAAACGTTAACATGAAAGTTTGCAAACTCCAAACTTTCAATGATGATTTTTAAACAGAACCATTTGATAACCTGAGGAAATGGCGTCGTTATGTTTCCATGGTTACTTGTTTGCTGTTATGTTTATGTTCCCATCGTTAATGATTTAATTTTACCGTAATGTTTACATTCTTAAATTAACGCTTACGTTATGTTTAATTTTCATTGTGAATGGTTCCCATGCATTCTGATAGATGTATCATGAGAAATAACACTTAATTTCATACCATTTTATGAGGCTCTGATAAAAATCTGATCACCCTATTTTTAATCCCTTTAAAATTAAGTTTTGATCCAAAGTTGACAAGCATAAGTGGCAATATTCAACAAAATCTGTTTCATGGATAGAGGCAAGCTGAACTGAAACCACCAGAGGAATAATGACAACTGCATTTCAGGAAAAATTCAATACTACTATTCTTTTATCAAAATAAGAGTGTTACCTTTAGTGTTTTTATTCTCTTCAGTAAGATTTCAGCTTATCTTACTTTTGAAGTTAAATATTGTTGTTTCATATTTCCGCTCTGAGTAGTTGGTAACCTTCTTTTTGTAAATTTTAACGCTGTATCAAATCTCATTTTGACATTTGTTTGTGATAATGCTAAATGAGTCCGGGGTCAGCAAAATTAAGCATTTGCTCGTATTGGATTGAAAAAACAAAAACCTCAACCAGGTAACTTTCCCGACCGGGATTCGAACCCGGCCACCTGGTTTTTCAGATAATGGTTACTATATTTGGACGAACTGTTGCCGTGATAGATAGAGTTTGTTTTTGAACTTCATACAAGAAAACATAATAATGTCTTATTGCTGTGTTTTATAATAGTTATTATCATTTACAACCTCTAGTTTCCAAGTCAAGTCTGCAAGTGGGGATACATGGAATGTAGAGGCAAAACACAGTTTCCACATAGGTCAGACTGCTAGATTTCAACGTGGCACATCATTTAAAATACACAGAGCTCACGCATTTTTTTGTCCTTGTCTTCAGATAAAGGCAACAGTTGAGTCCCAGCCTCCCAATGCAACTTTCTCTCCTAGCTCTGCTTTTCAGAAAGCCAAACCTCACTGTCAAGCAGAAGTAGAAGTACAGTCTATTTCAAAGCATCTTAAATTGTTACTGCTCTATGAACTGAAGCACAGTAGGAAAACTTTGCTGTCACATGAGACTGTACTGGTCTCCTCTCGTTACCGCCTCCTTTCACTACAGAACTGCCTCCAACTTCCCCTCTCGGCTCACAGACTTAACTTGGTCGAGCTGTAATTCAGTTTTGCAAAGACAAGCGATTGTCATGGATGGCTGCTACATCTGTCATGGAATCTGACTGGTTCTCACAAAGGTCGAATAAGAGGCTGTTTATGTTCTGTTCTGCTGTGTGTGTGTGTGTGTGTTATTCTGCTTGTGATTGGTTCTTGCAAAGGGCAAGAATTAGCAGACGAATAGGAACGCAGCTTCATGTAGATGTGATGAGGAAGGGGGAATCATGTGGTAGCGAGGCAGCAGTATTGGCAAATCATTAATTCTTAAAAAAAATTATATTTTTCGTGTTGAATAGAAATGCATTTTTATTTTTGCTTGGATAAATCGTAAAACAGCGAACGTCAGTAGGGGAAGTTATCCCCACCCTCACCGCTCGGCACCTCACTAACCTGCTCTCTCTCTCTCTACTGTCTCTCTCTACTATCTGCCCCACTTATGGATCACTGCCTTTGTGAGTGTTTCATATTTTATAACACATCACAACACAATAAAACCAAATTAATGTGCATTTCTGCAATATGTTATGGCAGTTCCCTTGAACATAAATAGATTCATTTTCCTTCTACAACCAAATGAGAGGTTAAAGCGTGCATAGGAAGATCGAAAATACTGCCCTCCGTAAAGTCATAAGAAAAAAAAAAAAAGGAGAGAGACATGAAGCAGATATTTCAGAGGGAAACAGGACAAGTTCTTTTGCTACATAGATGCCGCATTCATTTTTTGTTCCACTTTCCTCCACTAGATGTCACCCCATTTAAACCCCTATTTTCTTTCCCGCTCTGTGGTGAGCTTTAAAAAGTGGAAAAGGGTTTTTCTTAGCGTTCGCTGTTTTACGATTTACCCTTTTGCTTTAGTCAAGATTAAAAAAATAATTTAAAAACAACTTTTTATTGTAAAATGCGGATTTCACAGCAAAGAGAATAATGTTGAACTGAATATAAAAATACATTAATCATATGTAATAATTATTGGAACTGTGAAATTTCAACATTAAATGCGGAAAAAAACCTTAAATGGCAGCCGCCTAAAATCGGGGTTCTACTGTAACTGTTTACCATGGCCCAACTATTAAAACAAATAATAGAGATTGTACTGTCTGCCAATTCTAGCTGGCAACAAACTGTCATATAAAAATAAATGTAAGAAAAAAAAAAATCAACCTGCCTCTATCTGTGAAAACCATTATGATTCATTTAGAACAATATAGCTTTGGATTGCTGAATACTGAAATATACAGTAATGTCATATTTATACTTTTATTGATGCAGACATTTTAAAATTATTTTTGGTGCAGAGTTATCACAGACAGTGTAATGATATGTAAATAAATATTGAATTGGGATAGTTACATCCCACATACTCCTAGTTTTATAAATTGCACATATGAATGTTCATTAAATGACTAGATTCATTTAGGCAAGTGAGATCAGTTTTACCAACTTGTACATTGAGTTGCTTTACATTAAAATAAGTTAGGCAAAGATGGCTAAATCTAAATTACAAACAATTAAGCAATATGTTTCCCAATATTTTACACCATTATCCCTACTTACATATAAGACACATTTTCCTTGCCAGAAAGTTTGAATTAAGAAATAACGCTGTAAATATTGAAATATCTGTAACCATCCTGAAATGATTCAAGTTTCTGATGCATGAAAGCATGACTTATAGACACAGCACGTGTACACTAAAAAACCATGGACATGTTCTTAACTTTGTTACTGCAACATAAAATTTTATGACTGCTGAAATACATTTATAATGTCATGGGCACTTGTTTAGTACAGTAACAGATATAGATCTCTTATTTTTAAACCATACCTCCTTTCCTAATGTTCTCCTTTACTGTAGTATTGTAATCCTGAGTAAGTTTGTATACCTTTTCTTTAAGTGGTTCATAATCTGTTTCTGATTTCTTGGAAGCAATGAACTCTTGAATAGCAAAATTATTCTGTTCCAGTTGTGCCAATTTCCGTTCCAAATTGCTGAGCTGTGCATAGGTCTCATTTTCATTCAGTCGTTTCTGGAATAAGATTCAAACAAATATGATATAACTTTGTTTGAAGTATTTGTAATTAAAAAGGGGAACATTCACTATGTGTATTAAAGTGTCCAATCTCTTGTATATCTATTTCAAGTGAACACATTTCTTTTTAAATTAGACAAAGTAAGTTTCCTTCAATTGTTACTAATGTTTGTGTAATTAATTATATTATATTTATTACTTTTCAGCGATAACTGTAAAAAATTTTTTACGCAACTTTCAAATGACTATGAACAACGGTATAACCCGCACAACATGTGTGGTTTATCTTTGAATGCTGATATAACCCGTTTGAAGTATTTTTAATTAAAAGGGCTTAAATTCAGCGACGTGTGAACAGGGTTCAATCTTGCAGCCGCATCTATTTTTGATATCGGTTTTGTTGAAACATTTTCTTCAATGCTCACCAATGAAAATTGCCACCCAAATGTGCCAATGATACTTTTATTGTTTGGATGTATTTTAATGTTAAATTGATGAAAATAAATTATTTGTAACAGTTATTAAATGCACAACATAACAGTCTGAGCATATTTGCTCGATATAATTTACTTTTTTAATTTTCTGTTTGCAGAGTTTCAAATTGGAAAGTTTGGTTGCAAACTTTCATTGATTACGTGAATATGCTGTTGGTTATCATTTAAGTATATAGGCGTTTTTAAAAGATTTACAGTAAAAATAATGCCAATTTCTCAATACTAGTTAAGACAGAAAAGCAAATAATAGATAAGGAAGCTTTCACATGAGTTTCTTAATAATGCCAACATAAGCACAAAATGTATATTGAGAAGTCAACACGGAGATTAAAACCTGCAGCATGACTGCGGCTGCAAAAGTAGCGCCTTGTGTGTGAACAGACTCACAACCTCCAGTTGCAACTTTATGGTGTCACCAGTTATTAGTTATTAAATTATTTATTAGCATTAGTCTGTGTTTATGGTTGAAACAACACGCTTTTTGTCAGCTGCTCTCAAAAAAGTTGAGCAGCAAAAGTAGACATGTATAAAACAGTTAGAATATATCAATGTTCTTGTATGATGAAATGCGCCTGGTGTTCTGTCTAGCCTGCAAAACATGAGGGGTCACCACTTCAAGTTCGAACATTTGGGCATATGCTAGACGTTGACACATGTTCTCTGAAGGGCTGAATATACACCAGTTCTGCAGTTCTTCTTCATCCATAATTATTGAACATTAAATAAATTTATTGTAATTTAGTTACTTTTCTTATTTAAATCGATTATATCCAGTACATAATTAAAATTATATTATATGACATCGATTTTCAAGAATGATTTTATTTTTCACGAATTTCTGCTAATTGAGTCAGAGAGTTAAAATTTTTATAGGTACGAACAAAACTTGTTCTGTAGACACATTATACAATAATGATTTATCGTTTTTCCCGTTTTTTTTTAAATGTGGAAATTTTTTGCATTAAACACAATTATTTATTTTTTTAATATTTTGGTGTACTTCATTCACACAAATCCCAATTCTATTATTATTATTATTTTTTTTTTCGTCAATGAAACTTCCAAAATAAGTACAAAATTAATGGACTTGTCTTTCACGTTTCAGCATGTGGAACACAAGGCTGCTCAGCTGAGAACAATGAAAATGTGTGTGTCATGCATGCATAATACTTAGTTTCGTTACACACTAACACAATAAGAAGAAATGTGTAAAAGATTTGTACCACATTTTCAGCAAAAGTATGTAACAAAGACTAACGAATAATGTATTTTGAAAATTTGGCAGCCAAGTGGCCTGTCATGATTTGCAAATAAACAGAGGCCTGATGTTTTTGATATTCACGTGACACTTTTCTCCATCTGGAGTGTAACCAGACTTACTAATACCGGTTTGTTGTCAAGGTTGGCATTTTCCCATCAACGGAAATCCTCCATGCGTTAAATTTGAATTACTGAAGTTTTCTTCCATGCAATGATTGACAAAGTGATTTACATGTTTAAATATAGACTTTTTCACGATTTATACAGGATGTAACTAAAATGTATGTCAAAATTTTAGGGGCATATTTCTCTCATATAGAGGATGAAAAAATGTCATATGAACATTTATAAAAAAAAAACACTTTATTTCCTTTCACAGCCATTTAAAAAAAAATTATGCTTAAATTGTATGATGGATGCAGTACATTATGAAAAAAAAAATATATTTAAATAACGCTTTTTTCACGAATGTAAGTAGTTTTATTCACTGACTTTAATGTATTTTATTCACCATTTTATAGTGTCACTAGTTATAGTTGTGAAATTATTTATTACATTAATCTGTGTTTGTTATTGGAAAGAATAGTTGTAAATTCGTTGTGTGCGTGGAACTCTTTAATTATATTGATGAAATCTAAATTCAAAAAATCATCTCGCAAATTCTTAAGATTCCCTGCAGATTGTACAGTTTCATTTATACCACTCAGAAGGCCTTAATTAAGGATATGCTAATTTTAAATAAAATCTTTTATTTATAAGTATAATTTTATAGTCATCTTCTAAGATTCTATTTTATGATTGATAATCAGTGGTGCTTAATTATTACTTTTTATTTTTATAACAATATTCATATTTAATTGATTATATTTGTTTGGCTATTAATTGTTTATCACTTGCAGTCATCCTTAATTAATGGATTCGGAACATCTAAAATCTCTCTTCAGTGGCTCAGATGTTTTTGAGGGTAAGACGCAAGAGGTCAAATGACATTTATTCCAAAATGAGGCATTAGAAAACAACAACATACTTCTGATATCTTTGTACTGAACTGTTGGAAATGAACAGAGATAGGGAAATATAAACTTAGAGATGTACCTGTAGATTTTCATGTTTCATCTCAGCTTCCAGAAGAGCAAGCTGAGCTGGTCCCTTCAACTGCACAAGAACTTTGCTTTCTTCATCCAACATTGTCCTTTTCTCCTGGGCGTGGTCACGCAAAGAATCTAAATCAGATAATGTACCCATCTCTGACTGCATATTATCCATACGCTTTCTTAGAGTCTCCATCTCAACTTTAATCTTCTCTTCAAGAGCTTCGACCTGGAGAACAGAAATTACAAGAATAAATGACAATACTGAGCAAAGCTGTTGTGTATTCAAAGTGAAAGCTTTCTACAGCTTCTATCCTCTAAATCTATCTAACCTTTTGCAAATTCTGTTGTAGTTGTTGCTGTTCTTTTGATAGGCCTTCTACTGTTTTTCTGGATTTTTCAAGTTCTCCTTCTTTAAAGGCTAAATTGTCCTTCATAGTTGCGAAATCATCTACACTTGGAAGATGACCAGAATGAGCCAAATTGCGACTCATTTGCTGCAATGCTGTTACAATGCTGGATTCCAATTCTGTAATGCGGGCCATCTCTTGATCACGACTTTCATCGAAGGTTGACAGGAACTGCTCCATAGTTTCTTCTCTTCGGCGAAGCTCCCTGTATTTCTGGTGGCGCTCACTTTGACTTTCATCCAGGTCCTGAACAAAAAGAAGGATCAAATATCTTTTATCATTAAGGTACTCATTTACCCTTAATTTTTAATTTTCTTTCAAAAAATTGATCTTTTTTTTTTTTTTTTTCATCTGAAAGCTTGAACTTCTATTTTAAAAATACATCAGTTTTGTCTCTATGATGTTTGGTTCATTAATTAGCTGAGTTTTTATTGGCCCTTTCTTTAAATCGGAAGTACAGTTCTGCAAGTGTCAAATCATCTCAATTCTGTCAATTTTATATATTTGTTGTCAATAACAATTCGAATTTGGCGTTAGAATTTGACTGTATTATTTTTCATACAGTCAGAAAGTTCTGTGTTTGGTTTTACAATTTTTTATACCCTCAGGATATAGATAATTTTTATCCATCTTCAGTTTTATAGTATTTTATAACATTAATGTTAACACAAAGTCACTTAGAATTTTTTTGATGCAATTTAGGAAAGTTTATTGTATTTCTATTATTTGTATTATACAATCAAGCTTGGAATTTAATATACAACAATGTTTAACAGATTGACAATAAAAAATATATTGATTTAATACCATGTTACAAGATATGCTAATATTAAATTCATAATACTAAATACAAATATTTACACATAGAATACTTAATAAATTTTACAGAAGAAAGAGTTCGTCCAAAGGGCTGGATTCAGGAAGAGTATGTAAACGCTCATTGCATTTCCGCATTAAATAGCAATGCTTAAGCGTTGACGCAAATAAGTAGTGCAACGGCAATCACCAGTAATGGAGATCAAAATTTGGCCGATTTGAGATACCAAAACTTTAGCGTCATGACTCCAAGGATCGAAGGTCTCCACAGCAAAGGGGATAAAGATATAATTGTCTAAAAGATGAGCATATTTATTGACTTTTTTCTTTTCTTAGAATTGAGATATTTTCATCATATTTGAGCTGATTAACGTACCAGCAAAGTGCCAAACTACAAACAGTGTCCTACTGCTTAAGAAAGTTAATTTAAAACGCCAAAATTTTAATTGTTTTTTTTTATGTTTGAAATTTAAAAAAAATAAAATTATATTTTTTCCTTAATGGGATAAGATAGGCAAAATCTGTTTTCACAGTGTATTCTGTGTTCTTTTAGGAGTAAGACGGTGAAATAAATTTTGTTCTAACATAAAAACTGTGGGCCAAAGACTAAAACAAACAAATTACAGTTTTTGCAAAAATATAGTTGATCCCCAAAAATATTTGATGAGGTTTATTTTTTCAATTTTCTTCAGAATCAGGGAAAAATTTTTTAAAATTCTAAAAACTCCACCAAAATAGATAGCTGACAAATGAAAGTGGAACACAGAAACTTTCAGACTGTAAGCCAGACTAAATGCTGCCAACCAAATACAATTAAAATACTTAATTTTAAAGTATCAGGTATTTTAATTTTTATTTTTATTTTGAAAATTTTCAAAAATAAAATTACATTTTTCCCGAAATCGGCTAAAACGAAAATGGTAAAATTGTTTTCAATGCTTATTTTGTGTTTCTTTTTGCCGGAGCCCGGGAGTAAGACAGTGAAAGAAATTTTGTTCTAACATAAAAACTGATTCATTTTAATGCCATCTAAAACAATTTTGTTGTTGTAGTTTTTAGCTTTAAAAATGCATTATTTTGTTCTGTGCAGATCCCCAAAAATTATTTGATGAGATTTATATTGAGTGTTGAGGAAAATCCTTTTTAATTCTCTGTCAAGTAAAGATGAGAAAATGAAGGAGAAAACGTTTATTTTTTTGAACACCAGATAAAAAATCATATTTTATTACTGTAGGGGTATTAAACTACATATTCACGCAGCACAAAACTGGAAGTGGTTCATTTTTGTTCTAGACAAATGTTTCTTTGAATTATTTTAGTAAGTCAGACTTAAATAGGTTGTGAAATACAATCAAAATATTTATATTATTAATGAAATGTTTCAGTTGAAAATTCTGACTCTGAATTATGTAATTTTGAATTTTAAAATTCACCCATGTAAGGGAACATCCAGTAAAAAGAAATACGAATTAGACACACAAAATTGTCAGATCACAATAATATCAGTGCTTATTTTAATTCTGGTTCGATATTAACCAGCCTAAGACCTTAAGAACATCCAGTAAAAAGAAATACGAATTAGTAAAAAATATCAAATCACAATATCATCAGTGCTTAATTTTAATTCATCGATATTATAGTTAAGTTAAGAACACAGACATGGTGAATATGCAAGTCAATGTAACAGATTTCATCTGAGGACAATTACAGCCCTTCTGACAGAAAATTGTCAGCAGAAGTAC
Source organism: Periplaneta americana (assembly GCA_025594305.2). Taxonomy (NCBI): domain Eukaryota; kingdom Metazoa; phylum Arthropoda; class Insecta; order Blattodea; family Blattidae; genus Periplaneta; species Periplaneta americana. The sequence continues at coordinate 189,354,642 of JAJSOF020000005.1, forward strand.
CTGCTCAATTTGATCCAGTTCATCCCGTTTCTTGCGGATAAGATCGTGAATTTCTCCTATTTGCCGTTCCATCGTAGCCATTTCAGCATTATCATCCTTAACCTGCTGTAGTAATTGTTCTCGTTCCTGGGCTGGGGTGGACCTCGTCTTTTCTTCCTCCAGGAGAGATTCCCTCTTCTCTTCAGCTTCTTTCAACTTATGGTGTAAACGTACTGTCTCCTGCTTCACCTGTTTACAGAAATAATATTTATATTTTACTTTCAAACAATATAAATCTGATTTCGTAATGATATAACCAATTTAATACCATGTAGGAATGTATCAATAATTTGAACTGCAGTCTATATCAGCGATATTCATAGGCGGAGAGAGAACCGTTTCCTTGGGGGAAGCAAAACTGTAGAATCCCCATATAACGGGGTTACAGGGGACATAATTTATCTCATAGCTTGACTGTGATACAATATATTGGAATATGATTACTAAATTTTCAGAGCATGTTTCTTACAATGTTACATCCAAATCCGCGATGTTTCGGACTGAGTTGTATAGGACTTGAACTCTAGGTCTGCTACAAATTATAATACAGCATAACTTTAAAAAATCTCCCTCTTTTTCTCTCTCGTACAGAAACACATGCATACATCAATAAAATATAAATTCTATTTTATTTAATCTTGTCTTTAAGTTTACACATTATACCAGGATCACTTTTATTTTTTCTGCAATGTTGTGCAGTATGTTATTCATATTTCTCCAAGTGATGGCCTGAACATCTGTAGACTTCTAACACATGAGTACAGGTTGTTACAAAAGAAACATTACAATGCTTTCATTCCTTAAATGAGGTATAGAAATTCTTATACATTCAAAAATTAAAAATAAATATTATAGTCCAGACACATGATCTGGAGACATTAATTTATCATTTTAAGCATACAAACTTAATCCTAAACAAAAGCAAAAAAGATCTTTTGAATTCAAAATTTTCTGAAGTCAATAGAAAAAAAAAATGTTAATGTTATGTTTTATTTAACGATGCTCGCAACTGCAGAGGTTATATCAGCGTCGCCAGATGTGCTGGAATTTTGTCCCACAGGAGTTCTTTTACATGCCAGTAAATCTATTGACGTGAGCCTGTCGCATTCAAGCACACTTAAATGCCATCGACCTGACCTAGGATCGAACCCGCAATCTTGGGCATAGAAGGCCAGTGCTATACCAACTCACCAACCAGGTCGACAGAAAAAAAAAAAGTTTAGACAAGTTTGGGGGGGCAGTACCCTCTATAACTCTGCCTATGGTGATTTTAAATTTTTTTTTTTTTTTTTTTTTTTTTACCTACTCCCAAAGTAGTTTGTACATAATTCAAATTTTACGTAGTTCATACTCTAGGTACATTTAATATAAATTACACTCAAAATAAGGTATTGAATGAAAGAAAGGAGAATCGGGCTTTTGAATAATTGATGACGTATATATATTTTCAAAGTCCAGAAAGGAGGCACTGTGCATGATCAGGGGACGAGCAACAAGGTTCACAAGTGAACTACTAGCTGAAGTAATAACATTCATTCTGTTTCGTTGTATGTCATCCCTAAGTAGCTAGAACAAGTACCAGGAAAATAATTTAGTGTAAAGAAGTAGTGCGATACAGACTGTAAAGGAAACAAAACAAAAGAAAGAAGAAAAAAAAAACACAGTTATCTCAGCAATAAAAATGGTTGAACTAAAGATACTGTAATTTCGGCAATAGGTCATTCTAATAGATTATTTCTCCACCTACAAATTATATTTAAGTATGAATTTGGCCACATTTCAATCTAAATCCTTCCATTTTATGTTTATATGAAAATGTCTTTCACCATACTTTCCTTATATAGATGAAGCAAGTTGTATAGACTAATCTACGAACAGAGCCATTGTTCACGGTGCATCATGGGGAGTTGGTCTACGCTACACCCGCAATAAGATAAGATGATGATTTGTTGGGATGCCACAGGGGAACTGGAGTTCTCAGAGAAAATCCTTACGTTACCTGGACAACAGGCTTGCCCAACACAAGTTACGAGTATAAATTGCGGGTATGCCAATGATAGAACCCGGGTCCACAGGACTGTTTTTTTATTGGGTTATTTTACGACGCTTTATCAACATCTAGGTTATTTAGCGTCTGAATGAAATGAAGGTGATAATGCCAGTGAAATGAGTCGGGGGTCCAGCACCGAAAGTTACCCAGCATTTGCTTGTATTGGGTTGAGGGAAAACCCCGGATAAAACCTCAACCAGGTAACTTGCCCCAACCGGGATTCGAACCCGGGCCACCTGGTTTCGCGGCCAGACGTGCTGACCATTACTCCACAGGTGTGGACCCACAGGATTGTAAGTCCAGCTACTAGACCACCATGGCAGTTACTTTTCTTATATATGACAGCAGATTTCAAATAAATGTTACTTTAAATTAAACCTAAGAACTAACCTGGGACAATGACAACTGATCATCTAAATCAGTTTTCTTGTTAGTAAGAGCATCTAATTCCTGTTGTAAAGTTTCCATTTGCTGTTGCAGCTGATTGTTGCCTTGTTGAAGTTCTCTATAATGTTCCCTTAGTGGAGGACTCATGGCTGCCAATAGGTTGTCCGTCATATGTTGCTCCTTAAAAAAAAAAAAAAAAAAGAATCATTAAACATATTGTGAGCAGGAGCACTATGCCGTGTCAACTTTTGATATAAAGTACACACAAATCACAATGAAGATTTTGAGTAGCTTTCTCCACACTTATCCTGTACATTTCAATCTTATTTAAAAAAAGTACATGCTAACAGTTTAAAGAATTTTTTCAATCCATGAGAAACAAAAACTTATGACATAGTACCTGTTCAATTTCCTTCTCTAACTGGTTTATCTGTGCTTCTCTTTGTTGTCGTTGTGAAAACAGATGCTCTAGTTGAGTCATGGTTTGATCATTTTGTACTTTTAATTCACTGCACTCTGCATCTACATCACTTCTCTCGGTATCAGTGTTTACTTTGTCCACGACCAAGTTGTAATCTGCTAGCTGACCCTGTAACTCTGAAAGCAGATACGAAACTATCAGTGGCGAAGCTGAAGGGGGGGGGAGGGAACCCGCGCGCACGCACGCACGCACCCCCCCCCCGAGCATGCACAGGCACACACGCATGCACTTTTCATTAAACTAATGTTCAACAACACAGCCCATTCATAGAACACCAATATAGCGTGATGTATTATTACGATGTTAAGGTACGGTCACACGTCGCTACTTTTGCAGCAATGCAGTACAAAAAACTGCGCAACTCTCGTACTGCGACGTGTGAACAACGGTGCAACCCGAAAAGTAGCGGCTGCCGAACCTGCTGCCCACTACTTCTTCATGCTGCACGCAGCTTAGAAGTAGCAACGTGTGAGCAGGGTTCTCAGGGTTGTAGCCGCAGCATTTTTGATATCGGTTTTGTTGAAACTTTTGCTGCGGTTGCGACAATGATACTTTTATTGTTTGGATATATTTTAATGTTAGATGTGATGAAAATAAATTATTTGTAACAGTTAGTAAATACACAACACAGTCTGAGCATATTTGCTGACGATATAATTATTTTTTTTTAATTTTCCGTAGCGTAGTTTCAAACAGGAGGGTTGCCAACATTGATTACGTGAATATGCTGTTGGTGATCATTTAAGTATATAGGCGTTTTTAAAAGCTTTATAGTAAAAATAATGCCAAATTCTGAATACTAGATACGACAGAAAAGCAAATAATAGATAAGGAAGCTTTCGCATGAGTTTCTTAATAATGCGAACATAACCACAAAATGTATATTGAGAAGTCAACATGGAGATGGAAACCTGCAGCATGACTGCGGCTGCAAAAGTAGCGCCTTGTGTGTGAACAGACTTGCAACCTCCAGTTGCAACCTTTGCTGCACTCGGGTTGCACAGCACAAAAAGTAGCATGCAGCCCACTACTTTTGGCTTACGTGTGAACACAACACGCAAACTTTTGCAGCTGCAGTACAAAAGTTGAGCAGCAAAAGTAGCAACGTGTGACCGTACCTTTAGGCTACAAGACTAGCCTCGTTTAGCACAAGTCTCGCCTCCCAATGAACCTTCAGATCCTGGAATGACTGCCAACAGTGAACTTAATATATGGAAGGATCAGAGTTAAACCAAGTGTTACAATATTGGGTAGTTATTACTAACTTATAGGCTTAATTTTACTAGGTATAATAACTCAAATTTTTTGAGTAGGCTAAGCCTTCAATACCTCTTAAGGGGAGAGATAGGTGGAATTTTGGTCATTTTCAATCAAAAATCGCACTTTCGTTTTCTTATGAAAAATGAATCAGCAATCTCTTATTTATATGTTGAGCAAGTTTCAAAGCTCTGCGGTGCTCGAAAACATAAAAAAATACTCGTAATTGGCTGCCATCTTGAACTTCAATTCCATGCAGATTTTACATGCTTTTTTTTTTTTTTTTTTTCGCACTTTTTTTTTTCAGCACATTTCGTCAGGTTCGAAATGTAAAGGCTCTTACAATTTTGATGCTAAAAACATGAAATTTTTACTGCACATTCTATATACTGTGGTTAACAAAATAGTACATGTGTTTTATGATTAAATGAATACTTTTTAAAATAAAAAATAAAAAATTTATAGTCGCAATGGAAAATTTTTACTTTTAGGTATGCAGTGATTATAAAAAATTGTCCTCCTTCTGTACTAGGTTATTTTACGATGTTTTATCAACATCTCAGGTTATTTAGCGTCTGAAAGAGATGAAGGTGATAATGTGGATGAAATAAGTCCGGGGTCCAGCACCGAAAGTTACCCAGCATTTGCTTATATTGGGTTGAGGGAAAACCCCAGAAAAAACCTCAACCAGTTAACTTGCCCCAACCAGGAATCGAACTCGGGCCACCTGGTTTTGCAGCCAGATGCGCTAGCTGTTACCCACAGGTGGTAGTAAAGATATAGGAAAACTAACATGCAATGTTTTTCTAAATATGCCACTGGTCTTCCAAGTAAAATTTCAGACATTTTACTGAAAAACTGAAGAACACATTTCATTTTGAAATATGCGGATTTTTCAAAATATTTCTGTTAATAACTCAGAAACTAATTTACTCACACAAATGAAACTTCACCACATCATTATCTATTAAACTGTGATTATGTGTATAAAAAATCAAGCACGTAGGTTGAAAAAATATAGAAAGTAGAAATTTCACCATCACTCCACTTAAGAGCTTCAAAACTGGAAGTAATAGTCAATGGTAGGGCTCTGAACTAACTCTGATACTTTCTGACATGGATATCGTTCCTAAGCAGTGGTGAAGGGAGGCACTAGCTTTTTGTGGTACTTTGTTTATTTTTTAAATTACAAATAATTGCCGGTTACCATTGAATTTAAACTCGAATGTTCATTCAGTTTTAAACTTTTACCATAACGAATAGAAAGAAGTGGTGGTCGCACTCTGTTAATAAACGGCCGATACCACGCGTACAGAGTTTTCAGTCTGTTTTTTTTTAACGTAAGTTGCACTGTTTACCTTTTGCTCCATATACGTTTAACTGGCATTGTACTTACAACATTAAGACTATTTGAAAGAAAAACACATTCATTTAATCACATGTCCAAATAATAGTTTAATGTGTAAAACTAACTTTATTTTGCATTTACCAACAGTTACTTGTCAAACACATTGGAGAATTTACATTTTTGCTTTAAAGTTCTCGTCGGACAAGAAGAACTGACATTTCATATAGTGAAAAATTAGTTTCATGATATCCATGGCATGAGTTCAAGATCATCCTGTTTCCCTGGCTGATTACAATTAGAATTTTGTCATGCACTCGTGAAATATGTCGCCCCACTTTGTCGCTAATTTTTCTTTTATTGTCTGTTCTGTTTGCATAAGCAAATGAAACACGCACGCCCTACAACCCGAACAAAACACAAAGGCATTGAAATATAACACGACAAAAACATAATAATCTCGTCCTTTAATAAATAAATCATGAGAGCTACTCACTTGTCACTCGTGTACGAATAATTGCAGATTAGTGTATTGGCACTTAAAGTATTTCATCATCATCATCATCCTTCACGAATTAGGCCTCTGTAGACCTGTTTCGATAAATCTTCTTAACGGTCTTCCTGGTCGACGATGTCCTCTAGGTTTATATTGCATCATAATTTTTGGGATTCTTGAATTTTCCATTCTTCTTCACATGATCTAGCCAATTGAATTTGTATCTGGTGATTTTTTCTTCTACTGACTCTAAATTGTTCTCAAATTTCTTCATTCCTTTTCGGTCTAAAAGAGTATATCCTGCTGTTCTCCTGAAAAATTTCATTTCCGTTGCTTTGATTCTGTTCATGTCTTTTTCTTTAATGTCCAAATCTCGCTTCCGTATAGAAGGGTGGGTAATGCTAGTGTATTATATATTTTTATTCTTGTAGATTTTTGTACTAATTTAGCTTTTAATGTATTGTTTATTATTCCTAGAATTTGTGTAAATTTGGTAATTTTCTTGTTCACATCTTTTTCATTTTGATAAGATATTTCACAACCCAGATAATTGAAATTTTGCACTTGTTCTTGGTTATTGTGTATTATCTTACTTCTCACTGGGTCTTGTCCTAAAAATGCCATTACTTTTGATTTTTGTGCTGAAATTTCCATCCCAAAATCTTTTAATATTTCATTTAATGTATACAATCCTCTTTGTAAATTATCCTCTGAATTGGAAATTATGACTTGATCATCGGCATAGAGTAAGGTATTTAATGTTAGAGCACTGGTTATTTTGATTCCTGATGTGTAGATTTGGTTCCATTTTAAAATAATTTCATTTATATAAATATTAAATAAAGTTGGTGATAGTGGACAACCTTGTCGAACTCCATTATTAACTAATTTTCTTTCGGATATACAGTTATTTATTTTGACACTTATTTTGCTGTCCGTGTAGATTTCTATTATATTTTGGAATAGCAAATTTAATATTTTTTTCTTGTAATATGTCGAATAAAAGGTCTCTTCGGACTTTATCAAAAGCTTTCACAAAATCAATAAAAGCTATATGGGTTTCTAAATTAAATTCTCTTCTTTTTTCCAACAATAGTTTGATACTAAATAATGGATCTACACATGATCTTCCTTTTCTAAAGCCATTTTGACACTCCAGAAGGAAAGTTTCAGCATGTTTTTTTAATTTTTCATTTAAAATCCTACTAAATATCTTATAACATGTGTTGAGGATACTAATCCTCTATAGTTTTCAACATTCTGTTTATCTCCTGTTTTATATAAATAATTACACTATTTTTCCATTCTTCCGGTAAAGTGGCAGTCAGATATATTCTGTTTAGAAATCTTAGTAATCTTTCTTGAAATAGAGCTCCTGCATATTTATACAATTCTGAATTTAGGTTATCTTCTCCAGGTGATTTACTATTTTTCGTCTTCTTTAATGCTTAAAGTATTCTTCTTAAAGTATGCTTCTTTAATACTTAAAGTATTTAACGCACTTAATTACACTAAAAAAGCAAACGAAATTAACGAACACTCTACTGCTTCTTTTATGGATATTCGCTTCCAACTGAGCAATACCGCACCTTCCACTAATTCTCTTGGTCACCGTCGACAATGCTGAACAGATAGGAGTGCGCACACTTCTTTCTATTCGTTATGCTTTTACTATAAAATGGATCGTCCTTATTGTAGTACTTTTTTTTTTTTTTCCCATGGCTTTTGTCTTTCTTAGCAACATAATTGAAGCTACAGTTATTTAACTGGGATGTCCATTACAATTTAAGCTATATATTTTATTTTCATTTACCCTTTCAAATACATAAAACATTTTTGCTTTAAATACAAAAAACTGAAGTTGTAATTTCACATCTCCAAGTATAGTTCAAGATCATCAACATTCCCTTTATCTCAGTTAGAATCCTCATTGTCACCGAGTACTTTGTTATAGTCTGGTGAACTACTCCAAAATCTATTCACTAATTTCTTGACAATGAACGTAAACAACGTACCATCCCTGCAAGTAACAAAATCTGTGGTGCTCGGTCTACACAAAACAATTGAAGAGTTCGCGGGAAAAACGATGAATGTCACAGTTTTGTTAAGGTTGATGTCATTATCTAATTCAATTAATCACTACGAAATTTAATGTTGTTCTTACGAAAAATGGTAAAAAGGAGAATTATCATCACAAATATAGTAATCCTTTCCTTTATTTTCTATAGAAACAGCACTACATCTTGCAGTTATAGACTCAATTAGATCATTATCTAATCCTTAACAGAAATGTGACATTCATCGTTTTTCCCGAACTCTTCAATTCTTTTAATTTGAAATATCATGTGTTTGGCAAAGACTCTTTGAATTCCAAAGCAGTGTAAACTATAACTTTTAGGTCATCAAAATCCGGACCCTAATAATCACCTTTTCAATACAAGCAGAACAATTCAACTTACCTGTAAGTTCGGCAGCCATCTCTTTCACACGTTTATCGTAAACTAAAAATGTAGACTGCTCCCGTGACTGACTGTCAATCTCCCTCGAGAGACGTGTAATCTCTTGTGACAAATCTCGAATCTTCATTTGGAGGAGACCCTCGAAGTATCTCTTATCTTGTACTTGTCTCATCTGTGGTCCTCTGGTCCCGGTTCTTAAACCACTGAGACCTTGCTGTGTGATGGGACGATCCACAACACTCACCTGAAAAAGTAAATGAAAGCGTACAATAATGAATGGTGCAAACTAGAAACTGGTATAAAAAATGGCTGAACTTAGAACAGAAATGACATCTCATAGTGATCTACAATATTTAACCAAGCCATTGGAGCATCCAGTGTATCAAACACCCTAAGAAATAATACATGAAATTACAAAAAATATATAATGCAGTGGCAAGGAGGCTATGAACTAGCACCTTCACAAGTTGACTTGTACCCATCTTCACGCTGCCACCCCTACTCCACACACATATTGAATTAAATGCTGCAAATTCTGCAATGGAATGTATAGTACCATCTAAATCTCATGTAAGATATGAAGTGGAATATAAAAAATTTGAAGATTAGTGTTTCAAGAAAATTGTAAAAATGTTTTGAATTAATGTTTATAATAAATAAAATCAATTCGAATTTATTTTATTTATTGTGTGGCTCAATTTACGCAACCAGTTACGTAGTAGCAGTATCATTATCTAACTAGTTATGTAATAGAAATATCACCACCTAACTAGTTGTGTAATAGCAGTATCATAACCTAACTACATATATATATGAATGCCATGATACGTGAATTTAGAAATTTGGACAATTGAAACAGAGCTTCCGGGCTAAGATGCCGTGGTCTACTGGTGCTGACGGATGGAAACCGAAATCCTGCGAGTGCTGTCCGCAACGATATTGGAACACAACAACCAGCCCAAGGTCACCACACTAGCGTAGCGGACCGCCAACAACTGTGCGCCACGACCAGCCCAAGGCCACCGGGACCGAGCAGGTGCGGGCCGCCGCGACCAATCAATGCCACGGCCAGTCCAAGGTCACGATCTGACGGGCGCGGACCGCCGCGACAACGGAACACCAAGTCTCGGCGCTATAAATAAGGACAAGCAACCAGTCAGGTCATCAGTTGTACACGTATCCCGAGCAGAAGACTTCGACCGAGGATACCTAACCACTGAAGATGTCTGCCGTAGAAGTAGACGAAACGTCTGGTAACGTCAGCACCAGTAGACCACGGCATCTTAGCCCGGAAGCTCTGTTTCAATTAGACACCGGCCGTGAAAGCCTGCATGCTAAGATTAAATTTGGACATATTGGAAATATTGTTATCTGCAGATATTTAGCTTTGCTAGCCTGTTCAGAGGACGATTTACAAAGGTCCATTTATTTGAAACTCATGGCAAATAAATATTCTATGGAAATTTCTACAGACAAAACTAAAATTATGGCTTTTTGCGGCAAAGAGCCCATTCCTAGTAAGATTTATATTAATGGAAGTATTTTGGAAAGGCCCCACGCCGTGGCATCGCGGTCTAAGGCATCCACCTAGGACTCGCATTACAGAATGTGCGCTGGTTCGATTCCTCATGGGGGAAGAAATTTTCTCATGAAATTTCGGCCAGTGTATGGGACCAGTGCCCACCCAGCATCATGATGCACTTGGGGAGCTACGATAGGTAGTGAAATCCGGTTGCGAACACCAGCTATAACGGCTGGAGGGATCATCATGCTAACCACACGATACCTCCATTCTGGTTGAATGATCGTCCACCTCTGCTTCGGCATGTGGGCGTGAGGCTAGCAGCCAGCTGGTTGGTCTAGGCCCTTCACGGGCTGTAGCACCACGGATTATTATTATTGTTTTGGAAAGAGTTAAAGAATCTAAACATCTTGGCTACAAACTATCTTTCTTAGCAGATTTAGACATTCACGACAAAATCGTACAGTATAATAAATGAATGGGCATCATAAATAGAATCATGAAATCATCTCTAGTTCAGTGACATACCCGCACTCGTCTGTATATAACCTTAGCACAATCAGTCCTGCGCTATGGAAGTGAAGAATGGACTCTAAGGAAATGTGACGCAAATAGAATCACTGCTAATGAAATTAGATTCATCCATCGAACAGCTGGCTATACTAAGTGGTACCATAAAAGAAATGAAGACATCTTAAAAGAACAAGAAATCAACTCTGTTGTGAACGAAATTCCTCCATGGAAATGGGTGATTCCAGAACATAGCATACAAATTCCAGGAAATCATTCCAAAAATAATCCTCCATACATTCTTAAGTTAGATTCCATGGAACTCCTCTGCAGTACATATAAGGATCACCTTCAAATTTATACAGATGGATCTCTAAATCCTAATAATGGGACATCAGGAGCAGGGTATTATATTCCAAAATATCAAGAAAGTTATTTCTTATCATGTTCATCCTCCTCCAGTCTTGACACTGAATTGCTAGCTATTGATGCTGCTCTTCAGTGTGTTACTCAAATTTCTGAAAACTCTATTTGCATACTTACCGACTCCAAGGGGGTATATTTAATATAATTAAATATGTACCAAACCTATATGCACATAGAATTATTCCACTTCAGAAACAACTAAGTAAACTAAAAGAACTCCAAAAGGAAATAACATTTCAATGGATACCTAGTCATTGTGGTATACCTGGAAACGAGAAAGTCGATAATATTGCAAAACAGGCAACATATTTGCAACCAAAACCTCTTCAAGTGATATCTCTATCCAGTGCTTTTGCTTCAGTAAAGTCTCATTTTACAAACCTATGGATCAACAATTCGCTCTCTTCTGACAATGGCAAAATTCAAACATTTTTAACAAGAGCCAGAACAGGTCACATTGTCACTCAATTGTACCTACACCGATTTCACATTTCTGATAATCCTACTTGTCTGTGGTGTAATAATCATGATGAAGATCTGGAACACATTCTTCTATACTGTCCATCCATAAACCACAAAAGAAGTAAATTAAAATCATCAGTACCAGTTGCAGAAGACACAGCCCTGCAGTATATATTGACTACACCCCAACTCTGGCTACTAGCAACAGGCATCTATAATGAACACCGATCAAAATACCCCCCATTTCTCGTGAAAAACAACAACTGGATAGACTACAGTGGACTATAGTGGACTTTATGTTGTCAGCAAACAGCTGGATACATTAAGAAGATTGACTGAAATGAACTCTATACTAGCAGACATATGTCACTATCAAGATAACTGGCATCAGCAGATCAACTGGACGTTCAATGAAGAGCTGGGATAAAAACTTTTGTGGGCCATAACAGTCCTTCTGAGACTATAACCTATATGGTTGATTCTGATGATTACCTAACTATAGTCGCGTCGCTGTTATTTCTGGCGTGATTCCTCCTCTTTAACTATGCCTTAGGAAGTGAAGGCTCTATAAAGTCTAGGTAGGTAGTACCGTTTGCCATTTTTGTTCTTTCATTGCCAAGCTGCCAGACAAAGAATCTATTTGCTGCACCATTAAACATTATCATGTTGTAGCTCCTATGATAATAAATCAAATACACTGTAATTGAGCGGCAAATAACGTCCTCGTGTACTTTCCGCGAACGCCAACGAAAGAGCCAAAATGGCGTGCGATTATATTAAGCATTTACCGACCTTTAGGAAGTTCATAACGTCTTCAGTAGCAAACGACAAGACGCATGCGTTTAAATGTAGCCGACCTGCAATGTGATTGATTGCCGGAAATAAGAGCGAAGGAGCTATAGTTGCGTAACAGCAGTATCATTACCTAACTAGTTAAGTAATGAATGTGTTTACAACATTTTTATTAGTGAAGTAAAGTCCACATTACATAAAGTGGATAAAATACAATATGCATTTATGGAAAAATATTTACAAATATGCAAGATATACGAACTAACTTGTCTTTATTTGAATCTTTTTTTTTTAATCCAATGCCACCAGGTTGTCTTTTCGACATTTCTGGTCTTCTCTCCTGGCCGTGGCTTAGTTGTAACCCACTTCTGAGGTTGGGGCGTCTGGAAGGCGGAGTTACATTACCCGGATGATGTGATAGGATGATTATGATAATGTGGTGCCAGGAGAGGTCTTAAATCTAAACTTAACCTAAATTCCAGACCATGGACGAACACAGGAATAATCCTCTTTAAGGAAAAATTCCTGTGCTCTAACCGGGAATCGAATCCGGGACCTCATGAACAGAAGCTCTGACCACTAGACCATGAGGCTGATCTTATTTGAATCTATAGGATGAGATTAGCTAAGATATAGAAAGTTTTTAGATATATGCGCATTCATTAAAAAAATGCATTTACATATACATAAACTTCTGCAGTCTGTTAGTAAGATATTCATCAGGTCGTAGAAAGATCAGTTATACAGAATAATGCAACACACCTGTGCGCCTGTCAGAGACATGGCGGTGCTGATCCTGTTCACAGGTTGCTGCAGCATGGCAGTGGCAAGTCGTGATGCAGTGCCAGGTGCCGCCACATTCCGTGCAGCAAATGCCGTAGCAGACGGGGGTCTCATTGCCACGTTCCTACTTGCAGTCATTGGCCTCATACTGTTCTGTTGCGTGTATGGTCGTTCTTCCATGACGGGGCTCTGAAAATGTAATGAAAAAGATTTCAACTATACTTTACAAGTTTTATATAATAATAATAATAATAATAATAATAATAATAATAATAATAATAATAATAATAATAAAATAATAATAATAATAATAATAATAAAGAAAATTTTCGCTGGCAGATTTAGAAGAGCTTTAATCAATAAATAAAAATTTAAATTACAAATATTTAAAAAGGTTTCATTTTCTTCACCACATTTTATTTAAATTTAGATAAATCAGTAAAAATAATTTATGAGCAAAATTAATGAATTATAATTAATTTAATATTTGAAATAGCTAGTAAAATGATGAAAATTAATTTAATATAAGCTTACTAGGACTATGTTACAGGAGAATATATATATTTCTATTTCTATAATGAGAATATTAATGTAATTGCCATTAGAGGTTTTGTAAATCTATTTAGAGAAATTAATAATAATAATAAGAATGGACAGATGTTAGTTTCATTATAAGTAACAAATATTAATCAGCAATTAATCATTATAAGAACTTATGTTTTATGTCCAACAACCCGACCATGCCGAAATTTGTAATTATACACATAAAGAAAAGATTTAGAGAAATTAAATAAATTCAAAATTAAGTTTCATTTTCCTTTCTTTAATAGTACAGTAAAAAATAATTCAAACTGAATGGAAAGCAATATTAACAGAAGAATGAATGTCATGATAATATCACATACTTTCTCATATGTTTTATGCTCGGTCTTCAGTAATTATACACCTGACAGTCCTTTAATGCATCAGCACCTACTCATTAAAGTACAGGTGTTCAGCCAATGGACAAGTCAGCTTTGGACCGTTATAAAACCGCAAGTATCGATTATTCTCGGATATGCAATCGAAAGAGAATTAGCGAAAAGTCACGGAGGCTGGAAATCCAATACTGTCGCAGAAGGTTATGTTCTGTTACTATAATAATTAGCATTAATTGTAAATAATATTCAAATAAATTCAATTTGTCATCTCGTTTTTCAATGTCGAATTCAATAATCAAGATTATATCAAGTTTAACGGGATTACATCAAGGTCAATGACATTATTGTTCCTCGGAAAAAATCAATACTTTCGCGTCTGCGCACATCTCACAATTCACGACCTAGAACAAGGTCACTTCCGATCTTGTCAGACACAAATAAAATGTATACATCTGAATAATTTCAAGTTAGAAATATGGTCGAGCATAAAAAGTCGTATGAAACTCGCCTATAATGGTAATTAAGAAGATCGTATGAAAATTATGAAACTCGTTTGCGCTCATTTCATAAACATCCATACTCGCTTCTTAATTACTATCATTATAGGCTCGTTGTATAATGTACTATTATGCAACAATTCACTTCCTTTGTCCTTTTTTTTTTTTTTGTTTGAGTTATTTTATGATGCTTTATCAACTGCAATGCTATCTAGCATCTGAGTGAAGTGGTGATCATGCCACGAAATGAGACCAGGGTCCAGTGCCAAAAGTTACCCAGCATTTGCTCTTAATGGGTTGAGGGAAAACCCTGGAAATAAATCAAACCAAGATTTGAACCCTGTCCCGCTTGTTTCACCATTAACCACAGCAGTGGACCCTTTGTCATGTTATGAATAATATTACAGTGATATTTTATTTTCTTAAAATATAATGTAGGTACTATGTATCAAAATAAGGCTAAACTTTCTACTTGTGCATAAAATCTAATTTTACTCTATACTATAAATTACTATTATGTGCTCGTGGAAATTATCAACCTTGACTTCGCCTCAGGTGCTGAACTTTCCACTCTAATCATACTTTCTTATATTGGGTGTATTATGTACTGAAACTTTCCTTGATCGTTCTTTTAACGGGACAAGGGGGCTAGAGAAAACTACTCCCAACTTGCTTACAGCAGTGCTGCCAACCAAAAGGGAACTCAACACTGAATTAAACAAATAGTAAACAGATTGTAACCTGTTCCTAACCGTTATTTCTCTGCCTCACTGTGAACAGTTTGTTTCCAAGGAGGAGTTCGAAGGTCTTCCTGTGATATACATAGTATTTCCTCAGCCACTTACTTACTTGCTGGCTTTTAAGGAACCCGGAGGTTCATTGCCGCCCTCACATAAGCCCGCCATCGGTCCCTATCCTGTGCAAGATTAATCCAGTCTCTAGCATCATATCCCACCTCCCTCAAATCCATTTTAATATTATCTTCCCATCTATGTCTCGGCCCCCCCAAAGATCTTTTCCCTCCGGACTCCCAACTAACACTCTATATGCATTTCTGGATTCACCCATACGTGCTACATGCCCTGCCCATCTCAAACGTCTGGATTTAATGTTCCTAATTATGTCAGGTGAAGAATACAATACGTGCAGTTCTGTGTTGTGTAACTTTCTCCATTCTCCTGTAACTTCATCCCTCTTAGCCCCAAATATTTTCCTAAGCACCTTATTCTCAAACACCCTTAATCTCTGTTCCTCTCTCAAAGTGAGAGTCCAAGTTTCACAACCATACAGAACCTGTGATAAAAAAAAAAGTATTAGACCTATGTTCGAAAAACAAAATTTATTCAATTTTCCAATGTATTACTTTCTTGTGTCTATTAAAAAAACAATCAATAACCACAGTAGCAAAGACGTTTAGTGGTTCCCAAGTGAAGAGAAGGGAATAGAAGCATTTGAAATGTGGATATGAAGAAGAATGGAACGTATGAAGTGGACAGACAGAATAAGAAATGAAGCTCTGTTGGAAAAAGTGGGTGAAGAAAGAATGATGCTGAAACTGAAAAAAGGAATTGGTTGGGTCACTGGTTGAGAAGAAATTGCCTTCTGAAGGATGCCTGGAAGGAATGGTGAACGGGAGAAGAGTTTGGGGCAGAAGAAGATATCAGATGATAGACGACATTGAGATATAGGGTTCATAAGCGGAGACAAAGAGGAAGGCAGAAAATAGGAAAATTGGAAAAATGCTGGATTTGCAGTGAAAGACCTGCCACTGTGCAGAATAATGAATGAATGAACGAATGTATATATTTATAAAATCCAGGCTATGGTAATTATTACAACGGCATTTTGAATTAATGATGACGAAATGAAACCGAAGTCCAATGCCGGAAGTTGCCCAGCAATTCTGCTTCAATTGCTTGAGGGAAAATCTCGGAAAAAACTCAAACAAGTAACTTGTCTCAACCAGGATTTGAACTCCAATCATCTCGTTCCACGCTCAGACATGCCAACTGTCACTCCACAGGTGGACATGCTAAAAATTATTAGTATGTTGTGATTAAAACTTGTCAAAGATCAATCACGCTTTGGATGCCATTCACTTCCAAAGGCAGGTTTAAACATTTTATGCTATCGTTACACCTCAAAAAACCACTATGTACAAAAATCAAAACTTTTCGGGAGAAAAAAACATAACAAATTTTCAAAGCGTCATAGAAAGCAGTTTTTATTTTTCTTTTACATAAGCAAAACCACTGAATAATCATGTACTAAGTTACAAGGAAAAATTCTCAACAGTCTTCTGATCATTCTGCACCGCATAACTCATTTTGACCAAAATGTCACATAGTAGTTTTTCGAGGCGCAATGACGATGTACAACAATCAACCCATCCATTGCTCAAACCCTCTCTAACCTTGTCATGTACAGTCCTCCTGGTTTCCTGTCACTTAGCTATCACTCATCCAACTCTCTCAAACCTTGCCACAATCCTCAGTCTCCTGTCACTTAGCTATCCCCTCATTCAACCCACTCTAATCTTGTCACTGTACTCAGTTGTCACTCCCCTCATCCAACCCACCCCAAACTTGTCACAGTCCTCTAATTTCTACTCAATTTGTGTTGTATTTGTGGTTCAGGGAAAATACTTATGTAAAAAAGTCTTTCCTTCGTTCTTTTCATCTTTCAAATGTTGTCACTACTGCTGCTACCACGATAACTGAGATCCCTAACGGGAGAAGTTATGATTGATAAAAGCTTCGAAACTTTGTGTTTTAGGTATATAGCCTATATTTGTGATAAAATTAATGAACATTTACTTCTGTTATGTTATATGTAACAAGTGACTTCTGTGTTGTGAAGGTTGTATATAATAGTGATATAAAGTCATGATGTAAAATCGTTAGCCCTAGTGCTTTGTAATGGCCGTGATATACCTAACATTTAATGTCGATATCAAAGGCGATACAATATATTCATTAAACAGAATAACATGTTTTAAAAATTAGTATACTAATGTTCAATATATCCACGGAACCTCATTTCAGCACATTTAAAGAAAAGCAAAACAATGATGACACAAAATTATATTTTCCACTTCCATTGTGTTACAAACAATACTCACGGACACAAATTCCCGGCATCAGCGAAGGGCATTCACTACAGCTTCCTATATAGTAAATTTCACCTGTCTTGATAACATCCCGCGTCGAGAAACAGGTCTTTCTTCCCCTCTGTTCTTCGGGTGTTCGGCAATGTCAGAATAGTTATTAGCTACTGAATCTTTTGTCATGGGTCTATCTTCTCGTCTCCAACGTGTTATTGGCCGCTCTTGTTGACCTCTTGTTACTGGCCTCTCTAATTCCATTCAATTACCTTCAATTGCGACACAAAACGAAACAAGAATATCAATTATTGGACCATACATTTCTTATTTTAAAGATGGTACGTACTTGTACATACATATTCTATTAATCGATACCAGCGTTGCCAACATAAAGGATGAAATGAATGAATGTCTATTAATCGATACCAGGTTCGCCAACATAAAGAAAGGTTCGCCAACATAAAGAACGTAATGAAAATTGCAAGTTTTTTTTTTTGTTTATAATTAATTTATCTTTAGCGATATATCACACATTAGTACTAGCACGTACTAGGCTTCATTGAAGACGAGTTACCAGAAATGTGGTCCAGTATCTTGACGCCTGTTATTTGTGTTGTTTTTCTGTGTTGCATACGGTATGTACATAGCATAGACAAATAAATAGACGTACATACGTAGTCCACAATATGATAGCAATGAATTGTCGTCCGGAAAAAGAAAAGACAATGCAGTGACGTCATGAGCCTTTATGCCCCATTCACAATGAAAGCATAAGCGTTAACTTTGGAGAATGCAAACGCTGCCGTAAACTTAAAAAAATCATACCTCGATGGAAACATAAAACATACCCGCACAGATATTTGGTAACTATGGAAACATAACAAGGACATCATTTTCATCATAATAAATATTCTGTTATCTACTTCAGCGCTTCACGTAAGCATTAACGTTATTTTAAGTTTTGAGTTTGCAAACTCTCATGTTAAAGTCTTATGTTGAAGTTACCGGTAACACTTATGTAATGAATGCTTTCTATGTGTAATGTTTTATGTTTAATTTTCATTTTGAATGAGGCATTTATTGATCAGTTTGTGTTCCCTACGAATTTGGAATTTTTGTAATGGGCCATAATACACATACACGTGCAAGAACAGTACGTTTATTAATCATTCATATTTGACCTTTAGAAGGGCTGTGGACATTGTAAAATCTCGACTATGTAGTATTTATCTCAGTACAGATACTTTATAGTTGTAATTTTTTTTATTTTATTTCGTTATTACATCATAGGCAACGCTGAACGTTCACTTCCTTGTAAAATGTCATGTCACTCGTGGCGTTTATTCATTGGCAGTGAAACCGTCATTGTGCAACGCTTTAAATCTGAATGCTTTTATTCTATTTTTTTCGTATGATTACTTAAGCGTATACAAGATTATCTGAAACAAACACAATTTATGATTTTTTTTGGTACCTATACATAATAGAGAACGTACATCATATCGCTCCCCACTTTTTTCTTATACTGTAGAAGTTCGCCACTTTACAGCTGATCCGCTGACGCGGTGAGCGTGAGCGTAAAGTCCCGTGACAGATAAGTATGTAGAAGTCATACGATTACGAACCGGAATTCAAATCAACAAGAAAATTACACAACAGTGAGTTTCGTACGTATACTGGAGTACACTATGACCTATAGAACGAATCATGCTGATAAGTCTAAGAAAATTAATATGCGGATATGCTATTAATAATAACGCTCGATAATCACAAGATTGTAAGCAAAAGAAGAAGACTATGCACAGCCGCATATTTTACCGTTGCATATAGATCAATTAGGTACTTATTAATAAAACTAATCGACTTTTCGCAATTCGGATGTATGCACTGAATATACCTTTATCGTGCATGGTTGAAATGATTTAAATTTTGAGGTTATTAAAATCATATAAGCTTACGGGAGATGAATGCAGATTTAGAGGCCTACTACAAGGATCTTTCCTTTCCGAATATTGTTCAATGTTTAAATTGATTGTGGATAATATTTAATCAATTGCTAACAAAAAAAAAAAGCTCAGTTGCTCATTTTATAGAGTAAATCAGTCAAATCCCACAATAGCTACCAAAATTCACTTATTTCGAGTTCATGGACTAGAAAGAATGCAGTCTATAATTATGACTATACGTACCTACATGCCCAGTTTCACACTAGTAATGTATCTGCATTGATTGAAAAAAATACATAATTAACATTACAAAGAGCAAAACGATATTCCCAGCAGTTAAGATTTTTTGTAAAAATGCATAATTGATATATGCCTAAAACACATGAAGCTTCAATGATGGAACCCTCTTCGTTAACTCACTACCGTACTTGGAAATCACAAAAACTGTGGCCGTATAAACGCCATGACTCAATGTGGAAATTTAGTCTACGTAATAATTAAAAGCGTTTCTTAATAAAAACGATTCATTCTTTCTTCCGCCCTCTTCCTGCAGCCTGTGCGTGCTGTTTCACGTAGGCCTATTTTGCAATTTTTGAACGTGTTCAGTACAGATAGTGATGAAATCCCGTTATTTTGACATCATGAATGCATTGGGTCTTAGAATTACATAATATCGTTTGAAAGAGATTAGTGTCACAGTTCAGTAATGAACAAAGAAAAATGTTAATGAATACTCAGTATGTCTAAAGACAATAAATAGCCTACTTAATTTACTAGGCTAAATATAATTTATTGTTGTTGGTCATGTCTATATGTCAAAAGAATGACGAGTCATTTAATGGCTAAGCATTGTTTTTGCCCTGACTTGTCATATCGAGCTGATTGTGAATCATACTTAAGTAGGTAGGTAGCTAAGCTTACTATACATGGTATATATTAGAGGTTTCTAGTGTAGCAGACACAGAAGTGAAGTGTTCACAGAAATACTGACATCATACTGAATCTCTTAACAATGTCAACATTACACTTATCGTATTATAGAGAAGTGAGCAGCTGTTGCAGTGTGGATCCTGGCCAAGAATACGAAACACGAATGGTGAATTTTGGGAAGACAATGACCAAGAGCTTCTTATACTTTGCGTACGGAAGTAATCTTTTGACTCAGAGAATCCATATAAATAATCCATCTGCCGTACGAAAAGATATTGGAAAACTGATGGTAAGTTAAATTTTGATTCATTTTTCTAACACCATAAAAATTCTCATTGATATGTAGACTATATTTGGTAAAATTGGACCACAAAGATAATTGTCGTCACATTCCAATGTAATTGTTAGTACCGATATCATTTTAATGATTTTCAAGTTGAAAATATTTAAATTAATAATTTTCTGGTATATTTTGTTATAACTTATGTCCCATTTCAGTGTCTAGCCATAGTCAAGTAGCGTGCTAGGATTCCATTTACCCTCATACTTCACTAATAACATTGACGAAATATCTTGATGCAATTTTTCTCCATCCAGATGTCAGGGAAAATGAATGCGAAAGCATTTCTGATAGATATTATCCTATTCTCTTATAGCTTTCAAAAACTTCCCAGTCTAAATAACTATATAATTTAAATTCAATTTAATTACACAAAAACACGTCAATTTAGATATTGAGGGAGAAGTTCAAACTCAGTCTTAATCACATATTAGTTTTCACTCCCTCACCTCACTTTGAAATTTCAAATGACACCCCTATCTTATGATACTTAAATTTGAAAGAGTATTCAATTGTTTACTTGGAGTCATGATGCTTAAGTTTTGGTATCTCAAATCGGCCAAATTTTGATCTCCATTACTGGTAATCGCCGTTGCACTACTTATTTGCGTCAATGCCAAGTATTGCTATTCAACGCGGAAATGCAATGAGCGTTTTGGGTACTCTTCCGGAGTCCAGCCCTTTGGACGAACTTTTTCTCCTGTAAAATTTTTTATCTCTATGTAAATGTTTATATTTAGTGTTTATATATGTGTAATTGTAACGGTGAAAATATTGTTAATCCAATAATTTTTTATTTATTTATTTTTATTTTTTATTTTTTTTCATAAGTATATATTATTTTTGGGAGTGTTTTTGTAAGTAATTTTATGAGGTTGTTATTGATATGCTGATAACTTATTTGTAATGATATTTCAATCGACAAATATTTTACACACAGAATACAGATACAACAGAATGAGATTCAACAAATAAATATATATAAACATTGTTTACTTACATCTCATTAATTTCTTTTCGCTTCTTTTGTTTTCTATCATTGCCTGGCAACCTGTATTGTTGTTATAGTCAGTTGATTGTAGAACGAAAAAAAAAAAAACAGTTTTTGTGTAATTTCCTAAATTTAATCAATAAGGATGATTTGTTCTCTCTTGAAGGGTATATACAATTTTAAAATAATTTAATACACAAACACAACTTTTACATGAAATGCTCAATAGTCTTTATGGCTTTATTCTCTTCAGCTCTAATCAACAATAAGAGAAGTGACGCAATCAGAACATGTTAGGGCATGTCTTAGTAGGTAGCTACATTCTGTCTCACTCGAACCAATTGAGCCTAGAACATGAATAATTAAGCCTTCTTTCCACCAAGTAACTGACAAGTAAGAAATTACAGACAGGTACAAATTAATTCGTAATTTTACCTTGATTTTATACATTTTATCAAACTTAAAATGCCTCTCAGTTAAAAAAAAAGTATCTATGAAAGAAAAATAACTTACCTACTACGTTAGTTTTCGAATTCTACACTCAAAACAACGTTAAATTACCTAATAAAAACCTGTACAATAAATTAACTGTAGACCAATGCTATGGCTATGACATAAATTTAATGCCCTTCTAAAATAGCATAGGTAAGAATGTCAGGTCACTTATCCACAGGAGCTGCAAATTTATAAATATGACGTTGTGACACAACAAAAATGAGAACAGATGCTGCGAGCATATGATACGAAACTTGCACAGATCTTCTTTCATTACATGTAGGAAAAACACATCTACTTTCATTTGTAAAGCCATACCAACCACCTAAAACCCAATAGTCATTTAGGGACAAGTGTACTTTTTGCAGTAGCGATCCTCTTTCCGCAAACAACACAAATACATCCGTAGGGATAATTATGTTTCTCAGATCACTTGCAAATCTTTACCTTACATTACACTTTGCTGCACAAACTACAAAAGTCTCAAACATTACGATGCAGTAAATTCCATAGATACTTAAAAAAAAACATATTCAATATTCCTATATCCATCAAAAGACTAATTAAAAAGAAATATAAAATCAAGCAAAACCAAGCACTATGTACCAAATCCAAAGATAAAAAATGGAGCATTTTAATAAAAAAGCCAGAAATTATTCCAGAAATCCCACATAAATCTGCAGTAGCAAAATTCAGACTGCTTACAGAACACGATTATTTGGCCAAACACTTGAATAAAATAGGAATTTACACAAATCCAAATTGCCCTGTATGCAACAAAGAAGAAGAAATGACTGAAGATCATCTCATAACCTGTGAAGTTCTACCTGATGGATCCACCACAGAGAAATATTGGAGAGCAAGAATGCTAATGGCTTCGTTGCCAAAGCCCGGCATTAGATAACAACAACATATTCCTAAAATTATGAACTGAGCTGAACTGAACTAAGCAATCAGTAGAGCCATGTCCAACTCCCAACCAACAAACTTTCAAATGTAAGAAACATTCAAACATCAAATGTAAAATCGACTACAATATAACACTTGACTCTACCTATCAATTATTGATACCATCTTATGGTATATAACTTGTCACGAATGACATCATAATTTCCATCGTATCTTTAAAATTACCCAAAATCTGTGCTGGAGACAAGAATGGTGTTTTCTTTATAATGCAGACAGACCATCTGTGAAGCAATATAAACATTATAATTAACTGGAAAAGACCTTAATTTAAGGCAACAAGAAAGAGGCAGATATAAGGCCACTGTACTACTGTTATTATGAAAATAATTTACTTTAGTTGAATTTTAAATACTATTATAGTCACAATCATGCCATGGTATGAAAGAAAAATTTCACAACCTCGAGCGGGAATCGAACCTGTGACTTCCTGTTCTCCGGTCAGGCGCTCTACCACTGACTATAATAGTACCGGTATTTAAAATTCATTAATATGTCACATCAACGGACGTGTATACGTCACCAAACATCGTAAGATGAAGATTACTTTAGTTGACTAGTTTCGGCTTTACTTTTAGCCATCTTCAGAACTAATGAGGTCCTTGTTTCCCGTTTCTTCTGAAGTTGCTATGGTGGTGGGTACGTTTATGTTTTTTGAAATTTAACTGTCAACTAAGGTAAATTACCAATTCTGTTTCACATTAACATAGGAAAATTGTTTCTGTAACAAATCCTAAGTGATAAAAGAATTAAAAGTGTAATGAAGATGTATATACTTACTTACTTACAAATGGCTTTTAAGGAACCCGAAGGTTCATTGCCGCCCTCACATAAGCCCGCCAGCGGTCCCTATCCTGTGCAAGATTAATCCAGTCTCTATCATCATATCCCACCTCCCTCAAATCCATTTTAATATTATCCTCCCATCTACGTCTCGGCCTCCCTAAAGGTCTTTTTCCCTCCGGTCTCCCAACTAACACTCTATATGCATTTCTGGATTCGCCCATACGTGCTACATGCCCTGCCCATCTCAAACGTCTGGATTTAATGTTCCTAATTATGTCAGGTGAAGAATACAATGCGTGCAGTTCTGTGTTGTGTAACTTTCTCCATTCTCCTGTAACTTCATCCCGCTTAGCCCCAAATATTTTCCTTAGCACCTTATTCTCAAACACCCTTAACCTATGTTCCTCTCTCAGAGTGAGAGTCCAAGTTTCACAACCATACAGAACAACCGGTAATATAACTGTTTTATAAATTCAGATTTTTGGACAGCAGACTGGATGATAAGAGCTTCTCAACCGAATAATAACACGCATTTCCCATATTTATTCTGAGTTTAATTTCCTCCCGAGTGTCATTTATATTTGTTACTGTTGCTCCAAGATATTTGAATTTTTCCACCTCTTCGAAGGATAAATCTCCAATTTTTATATTTCCATTTCGTACAATATTCTGGTCACGAGACATAATCATATACTTTGTAATGAAGATGTATATGTATTACTATATTTTTTTCAAGTATTGTCATGAAGATAATTATTATTTTTAGGACTACAGGCTCGATTTTGGTCAACCATTTTCAAAAAAATGGGATGGATGTCCTGCAACAGTGGTACCACACACAGGGAAACACGTTTGGGGTTCTATATGGGAAATAGACCATGCCAATATTTCAGATCTTGACAGGTAAGTTCATAAATCTGTTACACTTGGTACTTAGATTCTTGTAAGCCAATGAGAGAACAGTTATTTTGAGATTACTACAGATTTGCGAAATATACTGAATGAGGTTAACAGTCTGAAGTCCGACCTCTCACTCTTTCTCCTATAGTTGTACGACCCTTTAAGTTTGGTGTTGACTTCATGATTGATAGCAATTGCTTACGATCCACGATTTATTCCTCTATCTTTTGATTCCCAACTTCATCATATCGTCCTTCACATCATCAATCCACTGCAATCTGAGTCTTTTTCTTCTTTTACCTTCCAATTTTCTTTCAGAGGTCTTTTTCACCATCCTTTCTTTATTCGTCCTGACAACATGCCAAATCCAGTTTAAGAGTCTTATTTTAATTACTTTAATAAGTTCCATATTTAGGCTTCTTTTTTAAATCGTGAAATAGCTGGACACTTTTCAGACATCTCGTATTTACTCCAATTAAAATACGAGGATGACCCAGGAAGTAACGACTGTTTGGCTATAATAACTTTAAAACAAATTTTTATTAAAAAAATTATTTTCCTTAGATAATTGAAGCTTATTTTACTTCTCTACATAATCACTTCCTTCTCTTAAGCCTTTGTCATATCTGTTCACGAGCTTTAGAATCCCTTTATCTTAATCAGCTGCTTCCAATCTATTAAGCCAGTTGTTCACTGCATTCTTCAACTTGTCATCACTTCCAAAACCTTTTCCACCCATAAATTCTTTGAGCTTAGTGAAAAGACGAAAATCATCAGGAGCAAGATCTGGACTGTAGGGTGTGTGATCAGAAACATCCCACCAAAACTGATCCAGCAAGTGTCAGGTTGCAGCAGCAGTGAAACGGTCGTTACTTCCTGGATCACCCTCGTAAATAAATAAATAAATAAATAAATAATCTCATCAAATATTATATCTAGTATTTCGTACAAATAAAAAGATGCAATTTTGCAACATTTGGAAAATTATTGTATTACAATGCTTTCAAGTGATAGCACACTTAACAGAAAATTACAGTAAAAAAAAAAAAAGCCGAAAATTAGAATTTGAATTTTATGATTATATGTTATCATGTGTGTGTTTGTTTTAAACATATCAAAATTACTATAAAGATGTGTTCTGTAATTATACTGGTATGTATGAGAAACATTTGGTTAGTTTTCACACTCTTTTACCTCCTTATTTCAGACAAGAAGGAGTACCCCAGAATATCTACTTTCCTATACAAGTAAGCATCCAGACAGAGTCAGGCAAGACGTACAACTGTCGAAGTTATCAACTGTGCAAAACACCTGAAGCTGAGGAAGTCCTGCCTCCAGAAAGACAGCCATCTCAAATATATTTGGATGTTATAATCAAAGGGGCAATTGAATCAGGATTACCAACCTCATATATTGAAGAACTTAAACGTATTCCTAATAATGGAAGCAAAGGAAATCTCGAAACTCCTATAAGTTTTCCAAGTGAATTTACATAGATATACTTATTTCTGATATTGTGGTGTGAATTTTTTGGCTGTGAACTGTCAAACAATTTACAGAGATACTAAAAACCATCAAACTATAACTTGAACATCGTAGTGCTCTCTTTCCTAACAACAGAGGTTAGATATTGTTCGTAATACAAGCTTTATTTAGTGTCCTGTAAATCTTTTGAAAAAGCAATCGTCTTTTAAAGTAGAGGCAGGTTAGATAGTCTTTATATTTCAGCCGCAATGGATCCACTGTATATACTTTGAGATCAAATGCGGACATAGAGTCGGAAATACTCAATCATTATGTTATGAATTAGACTTTTAATTTATAGTTATTTATAAGTGTCCAGAATTATTACGCAAAATACATGTTTCGTATACTATTCTGTAACATATGCAGAAGTGAGGTATTTTCCTGCCGATAACACACATTACGGAGACTTTTCTGGAAAAAAATATTTCATATCAGTAATTTTCAGAAATTAGTAGACCTATGAACTGAAAAAAAAAAAAAAAAGTATTTATCAAATATAAAATGTAGAGTTAACAAAAATTACCAAGCTTTTAATCTTTAATCTCAAAACTCAGAACTTTTCATATTCAGAGCTAGATAATTTTTAAATTTCTTCCATATTAGAATTCAGTCATCTCTCTTCAAACAATAAATTACCATCGAGAATATCACTAACGTCACATTTCTTATACAACTTAACACTACTTCTAGTTTCACTGAAACTATACCCCATCAAATTTTAACCCATTGACACATTTTTCGAAATGGTAGTATTTTTCTTCCCACACTTCAACCTGTCGTGTCACTTCAATGTGAAGATAATTTCACTTCTCTTTCATGAATATTTTATTGATTGATTATTAATAGACACATAATTAAAAAATTGAAACTTTCTGTTAGGCCTCTCGTAATTAAAACTAAATTTATTTCTAACAATACTGTCCATCCATAAACCACAAAAGAAGTAAATTAAAATCATCAGTACCAGTTGCAGAAGACACAGCCCTGCAGTATATATTGGCTACACCCCAACTCTGGCTACTAGCAACAGGCATCTATAATGGACACCGATCAAAATATCCCTCATTTCTCGTGAAAAACAACTGAATAGACTACAGTGGACTTTATGTTGTCAGCATGGATACATTAGGAAGATTGATTATTTCTAACAATTCAATATGAAAGAAAACCCACAACAATTTTATTACATGATGCCTATATTAATTTTACGTAAAGATTAATTTTTGGTCCTACATAATTTATCTGAGCGAATTTTTCTCCTCTAATAACAATTATATTAATTTTGACAAGCCTGTTACTTTATGAAAATCTTTTGCACGATAACCTTAATGTTTAACATCAATATATAACTCGTGAAATGAAAAATACTTTGTTAGCATGAAAATATATTTACTAATTATGTATTGGCAGCTGAATTTGAGTCTTATTTCTGCATATGTAGACAGAAGTTATTACATATTAGTTTTTAATATTGTATTTCTAATGTTACTAGTTTTCTTCCAAACATCCAACCAATTCTACACCTCAAACTGAGGGATTAATTGAAACAATCTTTAGACATGGGCAAGCCAAGGTGAACAGGGAGGAAAATCACGAATCGAATTAAATATATTTTATCTGCAACTATAGTAGAACCCCTCTTTTACAGTTTTCAAGAGACCAGCAAAAAATTGTGTAATTTGAGGGGAAACAGTTTAGTGGTATTACAAAACTACAATAATTTATTTGATACAAACTCACCCGCAGAAGGAATTTACATTTTTCCTCTAATTTGTGAATTTTCCTCCAACCAGCTTAACTCCTGGCTAACCCTATGTTACAATAAGGATTACTTATGAGTGAACACATTCCAGTTCTGACTCAGACCTGAGTCTGCACTTGGTTAAAAGCTAAAAAGAATTATTTTTAAATAAGTGATTGTTTTGCAGACGTTTTATGTACTGTACCAATTACAAGCTGAACAAAATCATGATTGAAAAGGACCTAGGTTGTTCGAGTTATCAAAAGACATTATAACATTCCATATAAAATATTAATGTTTCTTAAAAATCCAATCGTTCAATTGTTAATTAACAACCCAGATCTATGTGATGTTTAGTTTATGAACCATTTTAAAAACATGTTATAGCCACCACTTCATTTAGTGCCAGATATTACACAATGAATATGCATACTGACACCTTGTATAGCAGGATATGATTCTTTATCCATGACCATAACGAAAAACATGCCTTTACTAAATACTTTTGCGTTTGTAAAGTAGGTTTTTATTCAACATTACTTTATTCCACTAGTGAGATAAAGACTTTACCTCACAGTTCGTTAGTAAGGCCTATTTTCCTAGTACCCGGGTACACACATATACTTTTCCATTCAACTATTACTCAAGAAGTTAATATATTAGTTACTAGATGTCACTACCTCTACTTCTTTATTACCATTTCTTAAATATACATACACTCAATCTCCTTCTCTTTTCTCTATCTACTACGTCGTAATTTGTATATCTAATATTATTTTTTTTATTTCGTAATAATTTACCCTTTTGGGATATGAGGAGACTTGAACCTGCGAAGCTGGGTTTATAGGATTTTAAAAAACGCGTTAGTCAACTGAACTAAACAGACACGATGATAAATTAAGTTTAATATTCCTCTTAAGTTTACACAAGTAAAATGTGAAATTATTTTAATCACATTAGTCCTGTGAACACTTCTAAATAATCCCTGGAACTTCAAAAAGACGAAAATACACGTTTAAAATGAAAAAAATATATATTAAAATTATATAATTAATTATAATTTGTCATTTATCCAACGCCCTTAGATACCATTCTTCACTAATCATGGCCTCCTACATCATGACCTACCTAGTACACGTATTGATTCTAAAATCCATGCCATGATATCTGATTATAATGACTTATTTTCAACATATTTTCTTTTATAAAGCAGAATTTTTCGTTATGGTCATGGATAAAATTACGTATGGTACTTGTGAGCGTGATCTTTATTGCACTCGTGTAATTTAAGCACTCGGCTGACGCCTTGTGCTTAAATCTTTCCACTCGCGCAAGTACCATAAATAACTATTTAATGTACCTTGAACCTGAGAGAACATGTGATACATCTCCAGTTAATAAACACCTTACAAATTAAATCTCGTTCATAAGGAAATTTTACGACCAAGGGTTGTTATTTTATCTTTGCATCCAACATTCGCTTCATGACAATGTGCCAGCATCTTATTCTGCTGCACGGCAAGATTTTATAAAGCCTACAACGTGAGGACTGAAAAGCTCTCATTATGTCCATTTTATAAATTAGAATATTATGTAACACTGCTTGTTAATAATGAATGTTATGAAATAAATCAAGTTTATTTTGTTCTTATTGTTTTTATGTATTACGAGCGATTTATGTATAGATTTAATTTTCCTTGATGCCGAAACCCTAATCACAGCATCAACAAAAGCCTTAAAATGTCTACAAACTTCGCAGAACAGGGTCCATAAAATAGCAGGAGAAGTGAAAATCACACCAATAGAAGCTCTACATCTATATACCAACAATAAACCTGCCAAGATAGAATATGAAAAGCAGCAATAAAGATGTAAACTTGAGCAAAAAAAAATCATGTCAACTGACTGAAAAGAAACCCCATCACAGGCACTCAAAACTCAACCCACCTTTCAACACAAAATAGATGACATATTCAGAAGGAATAAAAACATCCTTCCCATAGATGAACTGCTTCCATCTATAAATCTTTTAGAATACCACAACTACAACATGCACCTGAACCTTAATGTGCCAATAAACAAGAAGAAACCACCAAAACACTAGAAACTTAACACACTAGAGTCTACGGCAATTTGGAAGGCGGTAGTCTGCTAACGTTTGCGTCGAGAGAGACAGATAGTGAGAGCAAGGCTGTGTACAACATTGCCACATCATACTGCAATACAAATAGCGCAGGAGAGAATTTAAATTATCAAAAGACAATAATGACCTTAGCCATTGATTACTGTAAGCATAACACCAAACAAACCCTCTTTCCTTCACTAACAATATTCTTTGCAAGGTTCTCAATCCCACACCACATGCTTCTGCAGTCATTTCTTGCACGTTGGCAACATTGCAGCCAGCATCAAGATGGCCGGCAGCGTTCTGCTTGTCAACGTTTTAAAAATAATTATACACTTTAAACACTATTTTCCACACCTGCCTGTGCAATACTTGTCTTTTTACAGTCTCTTCTTCCATTTATTTATCTTACACACACATAGTAAATGTTAGTTTTGCATATTCAATGTATTGAAACACTCACACGTGAACAGACGAACTTGGGAAGTACTTGTTATAGACTGATTCCGATTGGTTCTACTGTACAAGCTTGTGATGTCACATACAGAAATCACTTGTTAACTCTAACAAGGCTTAGACATTACGATAAGTAATATGAAACCAAATAGTAAATTCATAAAACACCATGAGGCTAGGTTTTCATTACATATTGTCAACACAATGCACTAACATCTGATGATGATACATAAGTAGTATCGAAAACGTTAATGTTATAAAAAACTATTTAAGAAGATAAGCACAGGTGGCCCAATAAAATTGTTATAGTTCATTATAGTTCACATACAGAAATGCTACGGCACATATAGCAGCCGACCGCCTTCTGAAATGCTGTCTAGTCTAGAACAATATGAAATTTATACTTACTTACTTACAAATGGCTTTTAAATAAGGCTTTTAAGATTCACCCGAAGGTTCATTGTAGGGATTCAAAAGCTGCTTTTTACGGTGAAGCCCACCATCGGGAGGACCATCCCTATCGTTGTCACGACTGCTTATTCAATATTTCGCAGCTACCCTCCATTGTAGGGTCTTCTATCCGCAACCTGAACGCTGCCATTTTACGGTGATGTTATTTTTATTTAACGACGCCACAACTGCAGAGCTGTTATACCAGCGTCCCGGATGGCTGTCCACGACTGTTCTTTTCAAGTATAATTCTGACAGAGCCTGTCGCTCCATTGGATGCCATCGACCTGGCCTCGGATCCGAACCCGCAACCTGGGACGGCCAGCTGCCATGGTGATAGGGACCCACAATACATGGATGAAATTTGTAAACATACAAAAACACACCCACATCACATCTTGAACACTCAGCTGAATTTCAAAAAACACCCTTTACGACATAACCATGAGCACACCTCACAAAAGATAACCAGAAGACAGCGCGGGACTTTCACTAGGCTTCAGACAATAAAGGATACCACTTCGATAATGTCAGCTAGGTAAATTGCAAAAGTTAACACAGTAAAGATATCGAAGTTATTCACTCAAGACAAAAAGACATGAACAGCAAACAACTAAAGCAACTTGCATTATCCATAATTTATGAAAGATATCCAGAACCCGAATGGTGAAGGATATATACAGATGGCTCGAAAACAAGCTCTCAAGAGAATAGAGCAGGCATTCATAGTAAAGAATTTGCACACTACATAACAATAAGCAAATGCTGCGCAGCATTTGATGAAGAAAAAAGCAGTTAAAATTGCACTAACAAAATTTAATACATAGAGCCCAAAAATTCAATAAAGCAGTCATACTGATAGACTCAAAATCAGCAATTGAAGTAATAGCATCAAACAGAAACCCCAAAAACAAAGCAATAGCAGAAAGTAGAACACTTCTTCGAACCCTAGAGAAACAACAGAAAATAATTACCCTACATTGCATACCCTCATATGTAGGACTGTATGGAAATGATACTTGCAAAAAAAAAAAAGGAACAAAACTTTATAAACAACCCACAAAACAGCACCATTGCATAATTTAAACCAAATAACAAAGTCAGAACTACAGGGTGTATCACGAGGTTTTCTTCCAGTTTATGGAGGTGATTCCTGGTATTATTTGGAACAAAAAATGTAAATGTAATACAGTAATGTGGTGACATTCATAATTAAGGAGTTACAACAGATTTTCGAAACACGCCAGGTGTATGTAGCGCTAGACATGTTTGTGCAGGACTACTGATGTGTGGGGGAAGATTTAACGTTTCACATTCCAAGGTATGGAGAATTCTTCATGAGAACGGACTGTATCCTTTTCATGTGCAAAAAGTGCAGCATTTAGAACCACATGATCATGCCAACCGTTTGCCTGACAGATCCCCAGATTTAACATCCTAGATTACTGCATCTGAGGTTGGATGAAAGACATCGTGTATCAGATTAGGGTGCAAACACGAAAAGAGTTGACTCAATGCATTCTCGATGCCACAGCGACAATAAGGAACAAACATGTGAAGTTACAAAATGCTACACGCGCGGTTCACACATGCGAATCTTTGCCTTCAGATGCAGGGAGGAAATTTTGAACATTTGCTTTAAATCCACTGTACATGCACGAGATTGGTACAAAATGAAACACTTGTTTGTATTCTAACTATGATTTCCATTTTTGTCAGTGACATCCTCAAATAAAAAGTTTTTTTCTGTTTTTTTTTTTAAATTGCCGTAACTCCTTAATTATGAATGTCACCCCATTACTGTATTTACATTTTTTGTTCCAAATAACACAAGGAATCACCTCAATAAACTGGAGCAAAACCTCGTGATACACCCTATATATAGCCAATATATATAAAAAAAAAACCAAAAGCAATGTATCATGAGAAGAAGTGGATCAATATCGACAGAGATGGAATGGACTGTCACTCCCTACCAAGAAAAGCAACAGCAAAATTTAGACTACATGGGACACAACTACCTGCATACCACCTGCATTACATCAACTTACATAGTAAACTCTGAAAGCTGCCCACCCTGCAAAGATGAAAACTCCATAATGGACACTGTCCACCTCCTAACATGCACAGAATAGACAGAGAAAAACAGAAATCAAAAGATCAGATAAAGCAAGGAGGAAGATGACATTAAGTCAAGATCCAGACATTGGAAACTAACTAACCTTGATGTCTCTTCATACATTTATATGAGTGAATTTAAAAGAAAACTTACAAATTAAACCAAACCCTTTAACTCTATTGAATATAGAATATAATCTAAATTTAACAGAAGAAATACTGAAATCAAAAGTAAACATTGAAATACTAAAACAATTGTCTTTAGAGACAATTAATATTAGGTACCCTCCACAAAACTGGCTTCATTTATACACCGACGGATCCTTGATCTCCAGAGAACAAGGTGCCAGTACAGGTGCAGGTGTTACTTGCTGTCTCTTCTCACTTTATAGATCTCTTGGATATGGAACAACAAGTTTTGATGGAGAAATCATTGCAATAAGTGAAAGTCTCAGGAATCTTCTATGCCACATCAATAAATTTAAGAATGCAGTTATATTGTCAGACTCCAAAGCAGCTATTCTATCAATAGTCTCTAAACAACACCTTCATCTCAAACAGCAGAAATAACTAAAATGCTCTCTCAATTAATATCACTCAATAAAATAATTGTATTCCAATGGATACCATCCCATTGTGGAATCCTGGGAAACGAGAATGCGGATGCTTTAGCAAAGAAGGGCAGCACTGCTACTTACAGACCTGTTACTAAATCTACATATTACTCTGTGAAAAGATTTATTAAATCTACATACTTAGACTTCAACAAACAAAATTTGATAACTCAATCCCAAGGGAAAAAATGGAACTCTCTGCATCATAATCCAAAGTTAATTCCCGATTTACCACGAAAATCGTCTGTAGCTGCATTTAGATTGGCAACAGGCCATGATTGTTTGGCCAAACACCTGCATAGAATTGGAATATATCAGTCCCCTAACTGCCCATTGTGCAACTCAAACCAAGAAATGGATTCGGAACACCTCAAAATCTGTGCTTCAGTGGCTGGCCATGATAATATCTTTGAAAAATATTGGAGTGCAAGAGGTCAAATGACTATTATCAAACGCCTGGCATTAGAAAACAACAACAACAACATTTATATGAAATTCTTAAATATCTATATCATACAGGGTGATCGAGCTAAAGGTATACACAAAGAACAGCGTATAATACGAGAATTGTACCTTATAATTTTATAACATAAAGTGCAATCAATAGAAAATCTCTCTGAAATTTGTTCTGTCACACCTTCAAGATCACTGTTGCATTATCTGCTACACAAGCACAGACTATCTTCTCTTCTTTATGAAATTAAATAAAGAGTAAGTTGAACTGGAGGAGTGTCAGTGGAATAATATATATATATATATATATATATATATATATATATATATATATATATATATATATTGTTCAGGGGAATGGGAGATCTTCGAGAAAAACCCTCGTCTCCAATCTTGTCTAATATAATTCCAGTCAGCATCTGCACTCAAGACTGAAAGCAAGTTCACACAATGGTAAGCCTAGGTTCTAGCATTTGAAGAGGCTGAAAGAGACTGGAACAATCCATTGAGATTTTTGTATAAAATGGTACCTGTTGGCCATAAATTGGCAACATGTGTAGCTCAACTTTCTTTGCCAGAACACGAGAATTAAATGTAACATAAATGCAGGTGCTCTTGTTTCTGCACATGTGTAATGTGTTGTATCTGAAACTAGTAAAATTAGGCAGGCCATTTTTTTTTCTGGAACTGTACATAATATAGACTGTTCATTTTAAAAGACGACTCACCATAGCTGTAGCAAATGTTTGGAATTATGCTTCCAAGACGTTAAGTCCATTGAAACCATGTCCATATGACTTATGTCCTCAAATATTTTTGTCCACTTTCATTTATGTCCACATTTTATTTGAGTCCATTTTTTTGGGTCCATGACTGTTATTTAAGTCAATTCCTTTTGTACCACTGGAAGATGTTCAGGCTGTTTTTGACAGCCTTACAGATAATACTGAGCCTGATGTAATGGATTTAGCATTGTACATGGAAAGAACTTACATCCGAGGAACACCAGGTCGAGGAAGAAGAAGAGCAATGCCACCTAGATTCGCACCTGAAATATGGAACACTTATAATCAGGTTCTGGCAGGACAACATCGAACAACTAACGTAATCGAGGGCTGACACAACCGCTTTCAGAAACACATCGTCACACATCACGCGTCGGTCTGGAAATTCATGGAATTTATCAAGAAAAACCAAAGGAATAATGAAATTATAATAATCCAATTGCTTGGCGGGCATTTGAATGTGCGACACCCTATTAAAAGATCGTACCTACATAATTTAAGTCAAGTAGAAGAGATTGTTCGGATTTACAATCACTACAATGAAGGACACATCAGAACTTACCTCAAAGCTATTAGTTATCATCTGAAGCTCTGTGAAGATGAATAGGCAGAAGAGATTGAGTAAGGAATTGAAGTAAATTTGTAGATGGACATAATGTATTGTACAATCATGTAGTGGACATAAAAATGTGAACATAAAATTTCTGCAATTGGACTAAAATAAAATGGACATACACTTCATAGGACATATATTTATGGATATAGTGTAATGGACTTTTATGTAATGGACATAAAAAATGGACATTAAAATTGTGGACATTATAAAAAGGACCTAACGTCTGTGTTTCGGGAATTATGTCGCTGTATTTCAAAACATTTGTCCACAACTTTTGACTTGGGTACTAATTATGATGTAGGAATATATATTACTACTACAAACAAAATATACACAGTTATGTAATGTATTTTTAATGTAACTCTCTTAAATTGAACGCACTGTATTTCTGCTGGAATGCACACCCAAAAATTAGCATGTGGGGTTGGGGGCCGAGTGCGCCACGGATATAATACAAGAAAATTACTGCTTCACAGAAGCTATCTTTTCATCCAGACATACTGTACTATGAAACATGCCAACAGTGTAAAGCTAATATGTACATTAGTTACGAGCAAAACAGCCTCATAAAAGTTCGAATAAACAAGAGAGATTTATGATGTTAAATATTTATTCTGAACCAAAAATAGCCTGTGCTACAGTTTTACTTGCTTAGGTATTCTTATGATAATATTCCTACCACTACTACTGCCACAATCAGTTACAGACTGAATTCTTTGGTTTGTTCCAATTTCACATGTACATTATAATTACAGACTAGAATGTTTAGACATTTTTAATACTTAAAATAGGCAGGCAAAAACGGCAATTAAAAATATGATAAAGGCATTGTTAGATTTAAGAAAAGGTATAATATATTTTGTGCGAGATCGTGCATATATGCTTGGTTTCCACACAAAACCAATCTGCGGAAAGTCTAAAATTCCACATTGAGTATTCCCAAGCTAACAATTTCCCTCTTCTTACCACTTAAGTGACATACTGATTTTACTGCTTTAGGCTTTTAACGTATTATTTTTAGAGACGTTCAATATAGTAATAATTATAAATTGGAAACTTACCACTGCAATTTCACCTAAATTGCAGTGTTAATTATTGTTTTTAAATATTTGCAAAAATTAAGTAAACTCTACAACTCCACTAAAGTTACTGCATTCGATTAAGGAAGCCGTGAAAAAATCAACAAGATTCCAGATGCCAATGTTATTACTGCAACATGTTATATAAATAATATTGTTAAAATACACTCAGGGACAAAAAAAACCGGACACTTCTATATTTGCTTGTATTTTGTTGCTAATTATTTCAAAATGAAACCATACCCATTTAAACAAAATAATGTTCCATTTAGCACCTTATATGACAACATTTGAAAAAAATAAAAATCTCTGATGAGAAAATTTACAAAAAATTACAAAGGATGTATAACTATGGCATCATTTGGTCTAACTGTTTTTTTCATTTTATGGTGCCTTAAACATTAAAAACTCTTTTTAGTAACGGGTATTACCCCCTCTGGCTTGAATAACTGAATCCATACATCTTGGCATGCTCTCAATTTGGTTAGCAATGTCTTCTTGAGGAATAAGTTCCCATTCTTCGCCAAGTGCTCGCCTCAACTCTTGTAACGATTCTGGTCTCGGTGTCTATTCTTAACACGCCGTCCCAGCATGTCCCACACTTGTTCAATTGGGTTCATGTCTGGACTCCTTGCTGGCCATGGAAGAACATGGATTCCCACTTCTTGGAGATAATCTCCGACCGCATGGGCAATATCCGGCCGTGCATTATCATGCATTAAAACAAAATTATCGCCTACAAATTGGCCAAATGGCACAACATGATCAGCCAAACATTCATTTATATACCTATCAGCTGTTAGTCTTCCATTTTCAACAAAAACCAACTCTGTACGAGCATCCGTACACACTCCTGCCCAAACCATCACTCCACCACCTCCATACGGCACATTTTCGGAAATGCAACACTGTGAAAATCGTTCTCCCCTCCTTCTCCAAACTCTTTCACGTCCATCAGGTGAGTAGAGATTGAAACGGGATTCATCGGTGAACAGAACACAGCTCCAATGTCCATTTCTCCAATCCCTGTGATCATTTGCAAAACGCAGTCGTTCAACTCGATGCATCCTGAGAAGTCTGGGATCAGTTGCAGGTCTACTTGATATCAGTCCACTTGCTTTCAACCTCCTTCTAACTGTTTTGGCCGAAATTGGGCGTCCATGCATGTTAACAAATTTCTGGGCTACACTAGTAGCTGGCAGGTTGCGCTCCTAAGAACTCTCAACACCATATATCTGTCTTCATTTGGATTTGTAGCTCTTGGACGACCCGAACCTGGTCTTCTGGGATATTCTAGAGTCTCTCTATACCGTTTTATGGCATCACGGGTTGTGCTTCTAGCCATATTCATAACATTTGCAATGTAACGTACACTGCGTCCATCATCGTAAAGGGCTACAGCTCAAGCCTCATCTTCAGGTCTCATCTTGTTTTAAGACAAATGTTACAACCCCACTTAAACTAACAAAATGTAAAAATAAAGAAATAACGAATGATAACGATAATGAAGCACAAAATGGTTGAGACAAAATTGTTATAGCTGAGACTCCAAAGCAAAATTGGAATATTTATTTGTAATGGCTTGTTTATAAAACAAAAAACAATCAACAATGTATACACGTCTCCATAACAACAGATGGCTACCATAATATTGTATGAGAAGATAATATTTTGCAAAATACCAGCAAATATTAAAGTGTCCGGTTTTTTTTGTCCCTGAGTGTATTAAAATGAAAAATAAATCATTACATAACCTTACCGTTTGTTTTAAGTTCGCATTTATAGACTGGGGGAAAAAAAAAGACAGACGTATATCACGGCCTGCTGGAGTATAGTAAACACAGAAAACATTTTAAAGCAACAATGTTGAAGATAGATACTTTTGTTTTGCAAATTTTGCCGTCATTGAACAGAAACCAAGATGGTGATTTCATTGCAACTAATTAGAAATTCGTCTTTCAGGTATGTAATAAACGATCTTCGCACAAAATAATGTACGATACACGAGTGGTATGTTTTCTTTCAATTCTTGGAAATTAAAAAAGCTCAACTACGTTTCGCTTTTTCAAACTTTTCCTTGAACATGAAAACTTCAACATACCGCTCTTGTAACGCATATTACTACTATCAATTTTTAAGATTTTCATGCAACATCTTGTTATTCATTTCATATTACCACAAGCTATGTATTTAGATTTCTAACGTTAAATTTTGTCTTCTATTGGACAGAACAGTTTGCATTGCAGAAAAAATTGTTCTACATGAAATAATGTAACTGGAGTATGTTTGAAACAAGCCAATATTGATGTGCTTCTATCTATAACTGTGTATATATATATATATATATATATATATATATATATATATACATTTTTAATTTAAAATTTAAACATCAGACCAATAACATTGTCAGACCACAAGGATCCTGAATTCTAGAAAACAGAAATTTCTGAGTATTTGAACAGTAAGTGTGTATAAATTTGTTTTAAAAGTGACACCAAACTTCTAATTAAAACTGAACATTTTGAATCATGCCCATAAAAAATAATTAGATACACTACATATTATTATATAACACTGAGACATAAATATATTTATATCAAATTAAAGTATTAGGATTTAAAATAAAGGTGATAATTGAAAATGTTCAAAGAATCTTTGATGATGCCTATAACAATTTTTTCCATAGTTTGGTGTTGAATTCCAAACGTTTTTAATATGCCCCATGTAAATTTGGATATAGTACCCATTCTACCAAAAAGTAGTCCCATGACTAACCAGTTTTTAAGAGGTACACCGTAACAGATGCTCAAGTCAGGAATACATGATTCATAAATACTTTTCTTTTCCGAGTCAACTTCCTTTGCCTGGTTAATTGTTGTTTCGAAACAAACTATAGGATAGAGAACTACAGCCTTGTTTTTCTTCGGATGAATCCTGTTGAAGAGGTGCATTGTACTTCTTCGTAGAAGTGTCATTTTTGATCCTGCAAAGCAGAAGCTAGCATTGATCTTACTTTATGATGGCGAGAGGTCAAATGACTTCATTGTCAAACGCCTGGCATTAGAAAACAACAACATCTTTATGATGGCGAGTGTTTCTTAGTAGTTCTCCTTTACAGCAGAAGCCCAACACATGGCCAAGGGTTTCATTCTCGCTACAGTCAGTATGACTTTTCATTATTTGGTAGATTTGTTTTATTTCCTGTAAGCCAGTAAATTTAGAAACAATATAGTTTGCACTTTTCATTAATGGCATTTGAGTGAGTGGGAAGAGATTTTAAGCATACTGGTAATTCAGGTTGAATAATAAAGTAAGTTAATGTAGGCTAGCCAATAGTAAACTTGCATGTAAGAAGCATAAATTGAAGACAGTACAAGTACTTAAAATCTATACTAATAATAAATCTGTAGCCAAATTTTTTCTGGTAATTTTCGATTTTCCAAAAATAATTGGTCCTAACATATATAATTAACCGCCCTGAAACCGAAAATCGCTTTTTTGAAATTTTTGTTTGTATGTCTGTCTGTCTGTCTGTCTGTCTGGATGTTTGTTACCTTTTCATGCGATAATGGCTGAACCGATTTATATGAAAATTGGAATATAAATTAAGTTCGTTGTAACTTAGAATTTAGGCTATATGGCATTCAAAATATTTTATTTGAAAGGGGGGTTATAAGGGGGTTTGAATTAAATAAATCGAAATATCTCCCTTATTATTAATTTTCATGAAAAATATTACATAACAAAAGTTTCTTTAAAAATAATTTCCGATAAGTTTTATTCTATGCAAAATTTTGATAGGACTGATATTTAATGAGATAAATGAGTTTCAAAATTACAATAACAAGCCATCTAAGGCGGTGTAATGAAATAAAAAACAAATGACTTCGTCTATAAGGGGCCTTGGACAACAACAATCGAAAGCTATGAAACATAGCCTACAGAGAATGTTTCTGTGTTTGTATGAAGTAATATCGGAAGCTAACTTGTATAATTAATTATTTCACCATTGGAAAGTGTAGTTTCTTCAGATGGACATAATGCTATAATGTTATTACAGTAACTTCTGAGTGAATCGAGGACAGGTAAGATTAAAATAGCTTCTTATGCACTGAAAACTTGATAGGCCATTCTGTACATTCGTTTCCTGTATTTCTTAAAATAATGTTTATATGCACATTCATTTCATCAAACACGGATGTTCCCTGGATCAAATGTCCTATTTGAATTATGTAATTACTTTATATTTATTTCTAACAGGTGCAGCGGAGCGCACGGGTACGGCTAGTAGCAAATAAATAAATAAAAAATAGGCACAAACTCTTACAACAGACAGCAAAAGCTTAAGGGCAGTGGGCTATGAATGCATACAAAAATTATGGCAAAACATACACCGGTCTTTTGACAATATCTACCACAATATTTATGATAGCCCTACATAAATTTTACCACAGAATGTTGAAAGAAAGCTGAATTGAATCACATACAGTTCACTTAATTTAGATTATTCATCTGTCCTAAATAATTTGTTTAATTGTTGCATGCAGCAAATCGAAAATACACTGAAATATAAGACCACATAGGTACAAATTCCTGGCATTAATTTTTGTACTAGCACAGTTTTGAATTTACAATTTTAAACTTTTTATTATATTGTTAACATAATGCCTTTTCTACTTAATAATGATATTGTTTAATTTATTTCCTGTTTTAACCTACCTACAACTGTCGATCAAGTTCAGATATGTTTAGTTTCGCCTACAGCACAATGGAATTAGTGCATGAAGAAAAATACAATGTTCTAAAACTTTGCTTGTGCCTTAAAAAATAATGTGCTGAGGCGTGAAAATTAGGTCACTTATGACCTACAGAAACACTTTAACTGTGCAGTGAATAAGAAAGTAGTAAGATAAGGAATTGGTTTTCTGATTGAAATCCTAATGAGGTTATCAAAGTCTTGGGTCACAGTCTTATCATCACTGTTGTTCTATTTTCAAAATACCAAATAAATGCACGTCTGAACTGAACTGCTAGTCACAGAAACTGCTGAAGTGTGTATTCAAAGAAGATTTCCAGTATAACAGTCTGTTCATAAAATGACTAACAGCTTCTATTACTTCGCTTATGCAAGTAACTTATTGGCTCAAAGAATTCATATAAACGGTCCTTCTGCCTTAAAGAAAGATATTGGAAAACTTGAGGTAAGTATAAGTTTAGGAAAATATCGTAATTTCATCCTATTGAATCTATGTTGGTTTTTTGATAACGTTTCATTTGCCTTCCTAAATTTGAGAAAATATGTGTCTAAATTAAGGTGACCAGATTTTATTTTTTTTATTTTATTGGGTTATTTTACAACGCTGTATCAACATCTAGATTATTTAGCGTCTGAATGATATGAAGGTGATAATGCTGGTGAAATGAGTCCGGGGTCCAGCACCGAAAGTTACCCAGCATTTGCTCCTATTGGGTTGAGGGAAAACCCCAGAAAAAACTTCAACCAGGTAACTTGCCCCGACCGGGATTCAAACCCGGGCCACCTGGTTTCACAGCCAGACTCGCTGACCGTTACTCCACAGGTGTGGACACCAGATTTTCATGTCCCAAAATCGGAACACCTCATAAAATGGCATAGTTGTTGTTTTCTAATGCCAGCTGTTTGACAATAAAGTCATTTGACCTCTTGCACTCCAATATTTTTCAAAGATATTATCATGGCCA
The DNA here is from genome assembly GCA_025594305.2 of Periplaneta americana. Taxonomy (NCBI): domain Eukaryota; kingdom Metazoa; phylum Arthropoda; class Insecta; order Blattodea; family Blattidae; genus Periplaneta; species Periplaneta americana. Next base: position 189,397,213 of record JAJSOF020000005.1, read on the forward strand.
GCCAATGAAGCACTGATTTTGAATAAAATGGCATAGTAAATGGTTAATTTTTATATAAATTTAAATAAATACGTTGTTGTTGTTTTCTAATGCCAGGCGTTTGACAATAAAGTCATTTGACCTCTTGCACTCCAATATTTTTCAAAGATATTATCATGGTCAGCCACTGAAGCACAGATTTTGAGGTGTTCCGAATCCATTTCTTGGTTTGAGTTGCACAATGGGCAGTTAGGGGACTGATATATTCCAATTCTATGCAGGCCTTTGGCCAAACACTCATCACCTGTTGCCAAATACATTAATTTTTGTACTAGCACAGTTTTGAATTTACAATTTAAATTTTGTGTTATATTGTTATCTATTATGTAATAATGATATCATTCAGTTTATTTCCTGTTTTAACCTATGACTGTCGATCAAGTTGAGATATTTAGTTTTGCCTACAACACAATGAAGTTAAATACGCTATAAAAATAAACAATGACGATAAAAACAACACACTGCCAATACATGGATATAAGAACATAAAAACATAAAAACTGAATTGAATTGCATGAATTGAATAGATCTTAATTTATTTTTAGATAATGCATTTGCAGACAGTGCAATGAACAAAATGTTTTAAACATAAAATTAGCTTTCAGTCCCAAGTTTTCTTGTTCTTTCTGCTAACAAAAGTAAGATGTTAGTTTCTGGACAATATTTTCAATCTTTTTTTAATAGGATTATCGGCTAGACTTCTGTGGACCATTCTCAAAGAAATGGGATGGCTACAAGGCAACAATCGTCCAAGAAAACGGAAAACATGTATGGGGTACAATATGGGAAATAGATAATTCTGATTTATCTAAACTTGATGAGTAAGTTCGATGTACACTGATGTTCAAAGATATCTGACCTATGATTTTATGATCGTGTAAGCGAACTTTCTAACCATGGGATGTCAGAATCAAATATAACAATTTAACAAACTGTGAAATAATTCCGCTAGTTCTCAATAAGTGACACCATTATTGGGGTGATTAAAAAAAAGGGGAAGTGATGATGTAGATTAAGCAAAAATAATAATTATTCTCATAATTGACAATATCAGCGGTTTCCAGCTAAACTCAGCACTGTTTTACAATCAACAGAGGGGGATGAAAGTTCTATAATGTGGGTATAGTCCACATCACCGTTTTTGGCGTGTGAAATAAGTAATGGGAACGTGGAACGTTACATTTGTGTCTTATATTTGCCACAGTCAGTCTGACAACTGTGTTTGGCAAATGGCTGATGTGACGTGTATAGGAAGTGGTACCATTCTCAGCTGCACTACCAACATGCTCACAAACTGAGCACTATATATCTAGAACACACGCCAAAAACGCTGGCACCAGTTGTATATTCATGTACGACTGGCACCACTGACTATTATCTTCACCATCTATTCATAGAAGCCACACTTACACCAACAAATTATCAATCACTATCGATTATTAAGGGTCGTGTATCTTTGAACGCCAGTATATAAATATTTCATCACACTTCTCTTATTTGCACATAAACAGAACAAAAACAGTTATTATACCAATGCATTAAAATTATTAGCATACATAAATTAAAATACTATCTTCTTTGGATTGATCAGTAGGCTGTATCTTCATGGTAACCCTCATAAAGGGCAGCTATAACTTTTTGTTATCTCTCTCTCTACAAAGAACATCAGTTTAATCTTAGTTTCTGTCTTCTCCATAAGTTGATACAAGGAAAGAAGTTACATTCATTCTTAATCTAAAACAGGACTTTTTCTGCCTAGTAATATTTTATAAGTGAGAAAATGTTTAATTAATGTTACAGAGAAGAAGGTGTCCCTCAGAATATTTACATTCCGATTAAAGTATATGTTACAACACCAAATGGAAACAAGTTGAAATGTAGATGCTATCAACTATCACCTGAAGTCTTAGAAGTCGAAAAAGCATCATATGAGGAAAAACAATCATCACAAGTCTATCTGCAAGTTATCATTAATGGAGCGATTGAGTCTCAACTGCCTACTACATATATAGAGGAACTTAAAAATATTCGTCATAATGGAAGCAAAGGAAATGCAGAAACCCCAATCAGTATTTAAAATGGAGTTTGATTATACAATGGGGATGTAAAATAAGAGGATTATTATCACAAAGATTTTGATTCTCATATGTATTATTTCTTAACTTTCATTCAAGCACTTTATTTTTGTTGTTTTAAGAAAATTTTATTCGTGTTGGTTTAAGAATTTAATTTTCTAATATTTTTATGCCAGTGACAATTTAAGAGGGGAGGTACACCATTGACCTACAAAAATTTAGTGAAATTAATTTTTTTTATATCTCAGCTACTACGAAAGCTAAATGAACAAACTTTTTCATGCTTAATATACATACATTACACTTTATAAAACACTAATCAGAATATTAAAATAGCTAATAATTACATGTAAAAATAATATCAAATTTGCATAATTTTTTTTACAATTGTAATTGGGAAATTATGATCAAGTGTTTGAGCTCACCCAATGTTTTAAAAAAGTTGGCACCACTGAAATCAAATAAATGGATTAAAAAACTTCAAGAATTTAGAATTACTGTAAGGAAACACGTTTAGGTTTAAGTTTTCTACATTACAGTAACAGGCCAAGACAAAGTAAATCTGAAATGTTCTGCAAAACACGTCCCAACTGGTGATTCTATATACGTCAGACACAAAACCGTTAGCTGACCATCCTAATGCAGACCATTCTCTCTCACAAGACAGAAGCTCCAGCTGACTTCATCGCTACTCAAGATGCCGGGTGAATGAGAGTGAATCAAGGTCTCACCATCACTAGGTAAACCACCAGAAAAATACATGCGACATGCAAGAAGGAATCCAGATAAGAAAACTTTTCAATACCAAACTTATCTATTCTGGCAAACATCCATTCATACAACATATAGTTACAAAAATCAGTCCAAGAGTGTTTGATTTTAAAGGGTGCCAAAATCCTTTAGTCTAGCTTCTTCTGAGAAAGAATTAGAACTGGAAGATCTGTGTCATACATTTACTTACTTACTGGCTTTTAAGGAACCCGGAGGTTCATTGCCGCCCTCACATAAGCCCGCCATTGATCCCTATCCTGAGCAAGATTAACCCTGTCTCTACCATCATAACCCACATCCCTCAAATCCATTTTAATATTATCTTCCCATCTACGTCTCGGCCTCCCCAAAGGTCTTTTTCCCGCCGGCCTCCCAACTAACACTCTATATGCATTTCTGGATTCTCCCATATGTGCTACATGCCCTACCCATCTCAAACATCTGGATTTAATGTTTCTAATTATGTCAGGTGAAGAATACAATGCGTGCAGCTCTGTGTTGTGTAACTTTCTCCATTCTCCTGTAACTTCATCCCTCTTAGCCCCAATATTTTCCTAAGAACCTTGTGCTCAAACACCCTTAATCTCTGTTCTTCTCTCAAAGTGAGAGTCCAAGTTTCACAACCATAAAGAACAACCGGTAATATGTCATACATTTACAGCACGTAAAACAACCCTGTCTCTGACAGGGGGTTTCAAGCAAGATTTATCAACCCTTTTCTTCCCATGTTGAATTCTGATCCTGAATATCTTTGTACCTGACAGGATCATTAAAGAAAATATTACTATTACCAGATAAATTACTTCAAAAGCAGGCATATACAGTCCTGGGTGCAAAAGGGTATCTGTCGGATACAGGGGGGAGAGCCATTAATCCTTCCCATTGAAGGCTTTAAGGAACCAACCTGGACAAATACCCAATGTCCCATCCCTACCTTCCCGTGGTGCAGCTGTTAGTAAGCATAATTTTACGAGCTGAACTAAAGGGTGGGGCTACTCATCAATTGGCACTGGTCAGCTTGATGAGTTAATGACCGAATTTGGTATAATTTTCCTCTATTCAATACCTAATTCTCTATTTACCCTATCCAGTCCTCTGACTGAACTCTTACTTTCTTCGACCCTGACGGCATTAGAGCATTCGAGGCCTAGGGGTTCATTTCACTTTCCTTCCTCCTCTTTCTACATTTCTGTTCCTAGTGCTGACCTGCTATGGCACTAAAATCGTCCTCCTGTGGCTTAAGGAGGGAAAGCTGGTGATCAACAAGATCTCCCAGCTAGGTCCAATGGACCCGTCGACCAACATCAGGTGTGGTCCTCCAGACATTCTGGGGGTTGTGTGTGAATGAAGTAGCCACCAAAACGTTAAAATATGGTGTTCACTTAAATCGGCTACAACTTCCCATTTAGGCCATGACTGTTTGGCCAAACACCTGCATAGAATTGGAATATATCAGTCCCCTAACTGCCTATTGTGCAACTCAAACCAAGCAATGGATTCGGAACACCTCAAAATCTGTGCTTCATTGGCTGACCATGATAATATCTTTGAAAAATATTGGAGTGCAAGAGGTCAAATGACTTTATTGTCAAACGCCTGACATTAGAAAACAACAACAAGTCAACTCCTGATAATTTGCTGTAATTAATACACGAACATCCGCAAAATAAAGAAAATCGCAAATTACCCGCAAAATTGATTATTATTATATTATCATCATCATCTTAAGTCCGGTAAAAGTTACTCTGACAGGTGCAATTTACTAAAATTCATTTCAAAATCAAGTACAAAATGTGAAATAGTGCAATAGTAATATACTGTACGTTACAAGAGCGGTATGTTGACGTTTTCATGGTCGAGGAAAAGATTGAAAAAGCGAAACATAGTTGAGCTTTTTAATTTCCGAGAACATGAAAACAAACATATCGCTTGTGTATCGTATATTATTTTGTGCGAAGATCATTTATTACATACCTGAAAGACGAATTTCTAATTAGTTGCAATGAAATCTCCATGTTGGTTTCTGTTTAATGACGGCAACTTCGGAAAACCAAAATATCTTTCTTCAACATTGTTGCTATAAAATGTTTTCTGTGTTTACTATACTCCAGCAGGCCGTGATATACGTTTGTCTTTTTTTTCCTCTAGTCTATAAATGCGAACTTAAAACAAACGGTAAGGTTATGTAATGATTTATTTTTCATTTTAATATTTTAACAATATTATTTATATAACATATTGCAGTAATAACATCGGCATCTGGAATCTTGTTGATTTTTTCACGGCTTCCTTAATGTTACTTGTATCAGGAATGCAATAAGTTTTGTGGAGTAGTAGATTTTACTTAATTTTTGCAAATATTTAAAAACAATAATTAACATTGCAATTTAGGTGAAATTGCAGTGGTAAGTTTCCAATTTATAATTATTACTATGTTAAATGTCTCTAAAAATAATATGTTAAAAGCTTAAAGCAGTAAAATGAATGTCGCGTTTAAGCTGTAAGAAGAGGGAAATTGTTATGTGTGTTACGTTGGGAATACTGAATGTGGTATTTCACACTTACCGCGTATTGGTTCTGTGCGGAAAACAAGCAAATACGCACGATCTCGCACAAAACATTTTGAAACATATATTGGAGTGCAAGAGGTCAGATGACTTTATTGTCAAATGCCTGGCATTAGATAACAACAACATTTTGAAACATTATAACGAAGTCAGATTAATGTAATATGTATCTAGTCAGCGATGTACGCAATGAAGATGGAAAGGAACTGGCCACCCTACCCCATTATCTCCTAGCCTAGTTGCCTCATGAGTGATCCTTTATTGGTATCACTTGTGAGGTTCAAACCTGTCTGTAGACAGTTGACTAAACAACAACATAATATTACACAGCATTGCAGTGGGATAGAATCTTAAAACAAGAAACACAAGTTTTGCAAAATATCATAAGACACTAATTTAACAATAATCCGTCACTTTTTTTTCGTTTCTTAGAGGACTGTTCCTTTTTTCTGATTTTAGATCGAAAAATTTCTTAAGTGGGAGAGAAAAAGCGTAAATCGAGTAAAAACGGAAATGACAACTGACTTCACACAACTCTTCAAGAAAGAATTGAGAATTAGCAGCAAAGAAAATTAACAGCATGTGAATTATCGAATTATTGCAAGTCGACAATGTATATATTTTAAGTTAAGCAACACATTTCTTAGTCCTACCACAAACTAAAATTAATATATGCTGGTAGTCATTCTCACTTTGTAAACAAGTAATGAATTCCATTCTACGAGTGTCCCACTTTAACCACTTCCCTGATTAACCCGAGTTAACTCAGATTTGCTAACTTCCGTCAAAATTTATTAACCCGAATTAACTCGTGTGAGTCCCATTTTCGCTGCTAAGGATTATTATCCCGAATATATACGTTTCCATCATTTCATTAACCTTTTTCTGACTAGATGGCTACAGAAGTTAGTGATATTGCTACATCTGGTGGTGGGATTCCTACATTTGGTATATGATATCTGAAGGCAGGAAGACACCCTTTGTCTATCGAATGGGGGTAATTCGTAAGATTTTCGAAAAATACACCCCGAATGTCCTATCACTCAAGGCAGGATGGCCAGGAAAATCGCCCAACTCACTTCGGCTTACAGGTAGACATTTTCCAGAAGTTATTCTGAAAAAGAACAACCCAACCAGACAGGATTTCATGTGTAGTATTGCGAGAGACTCAAAATACAAAGAAATTCAACACAAGAGCATACACTACTGTCCGGAATGCAATGTGCCACTGTGCATAATACCCTGCTTTCGAGTCTATCACACGACAAGCAACAATTAACGTCTTGATAACAGCACTGGTATTGTACCTCATAAATAAATCCATAAAAAAACGTAAGTTGGTAAATAGTTCAGGAGAAAATCAAAGTGGGACAACTACCAGAGCTGGAATCAAGGTGCACTAGATAACTCGGGAGAATAATTCAGGTGTGAATGTATGTCTATTTCATAGTGATTTTTTAGGTATGTAAGAAAATTAGTGATGTACAGTGATTCTGTAATATTAAATGACCTCTATACAAAAATAAAAAAAATATTATTCTTTTTTTTCACAAAATTGGTAAAATATATAGTAAAGGAAGAGGTTAAAAACAGAATTCTTTACACCAACATGTTACACAAGATAACAAAGAACCCTACACCCAGTTAAGAACTATTAAATGAAAATTGGTCAGTAAACATGGACAGAACAGAAGTCTTTTATTTTCATCTAATACAAAGCACAGAAGTCCAACAGTCAACATGTTATTCAGAACTAAATACTTCGAGATACTAGAAAATGAACATCTTACTTCAAGCTGAATATCATCCATCTTGCACTTGCTGACGTTTCTTCTTGTCGATCTTTTCTGTTGTAATGTTAATAATAGCTTCATAACTTGGTTGCAACCTGAATGAGGTGTTCACGATCTTACGCCCTGAAGTATACCTTTGCACGTTTGAGTGTGACAATGCTAATTCTAACGCATCATCATGGGTCAAGTTTTCAAGCTGATGGCGTGGTATACGAATGCTTTTCTGTTCCACTCCATTTATCTGCAAGTAAGTATGAAATATAATGTTTCTTTTTATACAGATATTTATAAAAGCTGATCTTTTAACATCATGCAAGCATGTAAAAAATGTACGGGCTATTCCATATGAAATCGATCAGTAAAAACCTCGCATTTTTTATACCCTAATTTTTTCCCTACTTATACAAGGTGCTGAGGAGAGTGCATTTGCAAAAATATACTATCGAAAGTCAAACGGTTTTCGTATTATTGAGCAACAAATTTAGAGTATTTTATAAAAACAAGCCTCTTTCAGCTCTTAGAACTCTGGAACCATTTATTGCAGAACAATGAATGAGAGCTCATTTTGAAGCTGACATTTGGTAGGTTATGTTAAGAAGTAATCCTTATTTTTATTGTATACAGAGAGAGAGATAATCTGATTTTACTTACTTTTAGGCTTTTTGCCCATTTGTAAAAATGTAAAAAAATATTGAGGAAAAAAAAACCTTGCATTATTAAGAGGGATTCGGCATTGTTTGCTTAGTGGCTCGGCAATAAGTTTAAAGGATATTAAATAAATTATTTTCACACGCCTAGACTTGAACGGCGCAGTACCACACGCACTGGCAGGGAGATGAAGATAAGCGAGCGCTGGGCGTCATTTTACTCCTGTGTTTATGAAAACTTGTGATAAAGCTAGCTCCCACCTCACAGTCTAATAAAGAAATAACATTAGATTTGTAACGACAGGTAGTTTGAAAAATCATCGTCTATGAAGAAAGAAGTTGCCATGACAACAATGATGTATTAAATACTGTAACATGGCAAATCGTTTTATAATGTTAACTTTGACGTTTTAGTTGGCATGGTAATATTTTACGGAACTGGTACAATAATGTGGCATATTATACACGATTTTGACTAATGATAAGACTGTTTATAATGCTGATGTACTAAAAGCACTGTTTATAATGCACTAACTCTCAATTGTTTGTGCAGACATAGGTTACATAAAAACAAATGAAACTTGTGTAGAGAAGAAGAGAAAATATTACATCAAAATCAATTCAAACAATACAAATGTTTCATGCAAACTGTAAAAGGAGAAGGAAGGAAACGAAAGTCAATGCTCTTTATAGAAGAGCTACAAAATATCAATACTTTTTTTTTTTTAAACATATTTTGATTCTATAATTTGGGGACATTATAAAGACAAAATGAACAATTTAGTTAATGGAATATGTCATAGTTTAATGTATGAAATACATACCGTGCACACTAGTTCTAGGCAGTAGTGCATATCAACTTGTGGCCACATCTGCTGTAGCACATCTTCATCCCACTTAATCTCAGCTGATGAAGTATTAAGTCGATTAGGGGCTGATACGAATCCCGACCAGAGCTCAGAAGCAAAATGTGGTGCCATTGGTGCCAGAAGAATAATCTGACAAGCCAAAGCTCTTTCAAACTGAGGGCCCAGTCCAATCACCTCTGGAGGAACTTTCTGTAACAGTGCAGAATACATTTTATCGTCAGAGTTTTGAGGCACAAGCCAAATACACAATTGCATTCAATACTGACAGACTTGGAATGGGTGCTAAATTTTACAATACAGTGAAACATATTTTGTGGAATTGGGATGTATTAAAGGAAATCAAAATTATGTTGTACAAGTGCTCTTATATATCTGTAGTTACATATGGAGTGAGACATGGACTGTGGTTAAAAAGATGTAAGTAGCATTCAGGTAGGAAAATGAGATCTTTAAATAGTACCGGCACTGTATAGAAAAGAATTTGTTAGGCATTATTTTTGCATTGATTTCCTTTAAATTTTTAATAGTCTTTACGTTTGATCCAGCAAGGTTCAGAATCGATTCTGAATTGCCTGCTCATGCACAATAGCTCAATGTGCGTTCCAACAAGACCAGAACTGATTCCAAACCAATACTGAAGTCCCAGTTTCCTGTTCCAGTGTGCTTTAGAACTTGTTCGGAATGAGTGAAATTGGTTTTCGATTAAGAGCAGGAACTGGGAATTCTGAATTGTTGACGCATGCGCAGATGGTGTAACCTAAGTTTTGGTTAAAATGCTTCGAGACTGAGTAGGTTAAAATAAAAAAAAAATGGTTCATTATGAGTCATTTGGAAGGTGATAGTAGTGACATATTTTACGAAGAATTAAGTTCAGAAGATGAATATAATTTTAATATGAGAAGAAACTCCAAAGGCCATGAAAGAAGAGTTAAAGAAACGTTCCAACAACATAAAATCCCGAACTAGTTCTGACACCGTACACAACTGGTACATGCATCGAAAGAAGTTCGGTATTAGTTCGGAATACATTCTGAATTGCTTGCTGGAACAGACCTTTTAATTTTAATGATATCAATGTCTGTCAAATTAAAATCTTTAACAGCAACGTGAAATCAGCCTTAGTATATGGCTGTAAGACATGCAAAACAAGTAAAATTATACAAAATAAACTGCAAACATTTGTTAATAGATGTTTACGAAGAATCTTAAAAATTAGATGGCCAGATATAATTACAAACTCAGAACTATGGAAGATAACAAATCAGAAAGAAATCACAATAGAAATCAAAAGACGAAAGTGGAATTGGATAGGGCACACAATCAGGAAAGAAGATGGAGCAGTAGAAAGAATGGCTTTGGATTGGAACCCCCAGGGTAGTAGAACAAGAGGAAGGCCAAAAAATACATGGAAGAGAAGAGTTTTGGAGGAAATTGCTAGGAAGGGGAAAACATGGAGCAAAGTGAAGAAGTTGGCTACAAATAGGGTCCGATGGAGGCACTTTGTGAATGCCCTATGCCAGGCCTGCACAAACAGTGCTCGCTGAAACGGAGAGGAAGATACGTCAGAATGACACAGACTTGCTATAGGTAGAGGGAAACGACCACTCAGTTACCTAGTGGAGTGCAGTGTGTAGGCCTATTCTCAGTAACTGTTTCACGTTGCTTACCTACTGCTACAGTACAGTATGGAGGAATCTAAAAGACGGAACATAACATTTAACGATTTACAGCTCGAATTTATTGATCTTCAATATGACCTAAGGGCTAAAGATCGTTTGAATAATAGTATTAGCCTGGTTGAGTTTTACAAGACTAAACATTAGCAATAATATCCACGACTACACAGGCTGGCTGTGAAAATGATTGCTATGTTTGGCTCAACATTTATATTTGTGAGCAATTGTTTTCTATAATCAACTTTAATAAAGGCAGACATCGAACATCTGTAACTGATGTTTCATTATTATCAGTAGGCTACTGTTCCTTTCAGCTGCCAACAGCATAAAACCTCGTTTTGATGTACTGATAAATAAAAAATATAACAAAATGATATTGTACATTTAAATAGCTATAGAATTTCTATTACTTCTGTAAAATAAATATTTCTTTATTAATTAATAATAGTCCAAGATAGTTTTGCAAACACTGAACGGGAATTCATTTCGTAAGCACTCGTAATAGTACTTTCTTTTGTGTTTATTTTGTACGAGATCCACCCCTTCTTCCAGTCCACCCTTATACAGAACGCAGCTAATATCTGCATTCCGCTCATGAGCTGTGAGCCGGCTCGGAGAGCGCAAACCTTGTGCAGGCCTACCCTATGCTCCTCATGAGGAGATACAGAAGTTTGATTGATAGATTGATTGAATGTCATCTTCCAAACTGCATTACTAAACATTTCCCTCAGTTAAAGTGTAATCCATATTTTTCTAATAATTTCTGCCATTCTTCTAACTTCTTTTGTAAGAATGGGTACATAGTTTCTGTTGCCTTCAAGGTACCTGTTGAGGTCTGATGAAAGTCCTGGAAATATGTAGCTAAAGGGGCTTCGGTGAAACTAGGACAGACCCAGCAAGCCAGTAGTGATTATGCAAATGTTTTCAATAGAAGAACTCGTCTTTACCCGCAATCTGGGACATGTTATTTTTGTCACACTGTCTTGGATGTGGGGTATTTTTTACCCAGTTCTAAAACCCAGGCGCTATTTTCAAGTCTATGTAACATATGGCAATGAAATTAAGTTAGGAGGCACATGAGATAATATTTCATAATTAAAAACAAAAGTCCACACCTGTGGAGTAACGGTTAGCGTGTCTGGCCGCGAAACCAGGTGGCCCGGGTTCGAATCCCGGTCGGGACAATTTACCTGGTTCAAGTTTTTTCTGGGGTTTTCCCCTCAACCCAAGATGCTGGGTAACTTTCGGTGCTGGACCCCGGACTCATTTCACCGGCATTATCACCTTCACCTCATTTAGACGCTAAATAACCTAAGATGTTGATACAGCGTCGTAAAATAACCTACTAAAATAAAAAAATAAAAACAAAAAAAATATATATATTTTTTTTTTTGTGGAAAAGGGGGCTTTACTGCCAACAAATTTGTATTTTTAGAAATTCCTCGACACTGTTTTACACTCTGTTAATAAACAAAGAATGGAAGCACATAACCCAATCATAAACAATATTGAATATCAGAACATTGAACTGTAAACAATAATTCATAAATTAATCTAAAAATAAATTCCATTGTTACAAAACTTGTACCAAATATTTAGATTGAATTTAGGCAGTTGTGACAAACACAATTTCTTCAGTCTCCACTGGATCTATATGACAGTCATTGTCACTAAAGTCACTTTCTTCAGCTTCCAAAGTATTCTGCGTCCAACCACTGAACTTCAGATCATCAGCCCGCATACAGTCCTTCGATGCGGATGTCATGTTTACCTTTAGAGAAGATATGAGATAAATGTGGAAAAACTAACGTTACCTGGGACATGGGGTATAATCTACCCGATCCTGAAATTAAAGTGGTTTAGGTTATGATTACTCACCTACAGGAACACAACAGTTACATCTAACAATGAATAGTCAACTGCCAGGAAGGTACTCAGTAGCGTCCTGTGTTGGGTGACGGATAATAGAATTAACAAAGGATTTTAAAATGGCTTGGGTAGAATATACCCACATCCAAGGTTACAGGTTAATATAAATCTATATAACATGTTGTTGTTGTTTTCTAATGCCAGGCGTTTGACAATAAAGTCATTTGACCTCTTGCACTCCAATATTTTTCAAAGAATATTGGAGTGAAAATGGCAAGTTGTAGCCGATTTAAGTGAACACCATATTTTAACGTTTTGGTGGCTACTTCATTCACACACAACCCCCAGAATGTCTGGAGGACCACACCTGCTGTTGGTCGACGGGTCCATTGGACCTAGCTGGGAGATCTTGTTGATCACCAGCTTTCCCTCCTTAAGCCACTGGAGGACGATTAGTGCCATAGCAGGTCAGCACTAGGAACAGAAAAGCAGAAAGAGGAGGAAGGAAAGTGAAATGAACCCCTAGGCCTCAAATGCTCTAATGCCGTCGGGGTCGAAGAAAGTAAGAGTTCAGTCAGAGGACTGGATAGGAAAGGGTAAAGAGGGAATTAGGTATTGAAGAGAGGAAAATTATACCAAATTCAGTCATTAACTCATCAAGCTGACCAGTGCTAATTGATGAGTAGCCCCTCCCTTTAGTTCAGCTCGTAAAATTATGCTTACTAACAGCTGCACCACGGGAAGGTAGGGATGGGACATTGGGTATTTGTCCAGGTTGGTTCCTTAAAGCCTTCAATGGGAAGGATTAATGGCTCTCCCCCCTGTATCCGATAGATACCCTTTTGCAGCCAATCTATATAACATAAATTACAGTTCTCACCCTCAAGCTGTTTGTGAGTCCCTGCATCTTGGATATGGCAACACTCAGTTGAAATGCTGTGGTGTAGTTAAATGTAGCGCCTTTCAAGTAATAATTTCTACTATCGAACATGTAATCTTCATGCTTTTTAAACTCTGGAGTGTTGGCAGCACTACTGGACACTGTACTCTCCAACTTGGAACGAATATTTATAAAACTTCTCATTGTCAACCACAAGCGATGCTGCCATTTTAAAATGCCGGGAAATGCTGAAAAGAAAGAAGAGCATTTATAATATTACAAATATTGATAAACATAAAACAAATTAACCTTCCCTTCCCCTCTTTTCTGTTCAACTTGTGAAATAAAATAGGAAAAGTGAGGCACCATTAATACATATCGTGAATATTTTAAAGCTAAATAGACCTCAACACTAGAATGAGGTATTGTGGTTGGCACCATGCTTCAACAACCTTTTATCTCTGAGAAAGATTCAGTACTCAATTTCATACGAGGTTAAGTGAACCTCGGGGTTATTCTGGAAGTTTTTGGCAACGTGAAAAAACCTGTCACCACCTGGTACTGGATCTAGGAACTTCTAGTCTATAGCCAGTTGTTCTTCTAAAATTTGGCTTCTAATCTCTAAGCAACTTACAGACGACAGAAATGAGACACTTAAGAAAAATAAAAGGAAATACTAAGAGGGATAGAGTTGGATACCAAACAACCAGGGCAAGCTCTTACATTCTACATATGCAAAAAAAAAAAAAAAAAAAAAACTGCAATAGCTTCTGTTCGTTAACATGAAACCACAATTTAAAATTACACAGCATAGTGTGCACTCTATGTTGGGTCTTTGATGTTGTCAGTTCACTTGAGGTATGTGGACATAAAGGGAAGAACTGGTACCCATGGTCTTTTATCGTTCCTAGACAGCTCAGTGATAGAGCACTGGAGCGTTTAGCCAAAGATCCTGGGTTCGATACCCAGTCCCGGAACAATTTTTCCCTTTAATATTATTCAAATGAGCTTCATAAGAAACTAAACCTGGAAACCAGATTCACAAGAAAAGATTTCGTTGAACTATACTGGAATGCAAGAGAAATGACGCTGTACTCACTGTCGCTATTCCAGTTCCGGTGAGATGTTGGGGCCACATCTCCAAGTATAAGCAGTCTGGTGGTGTCAGTTCCATAGTCTTGCATCATAGTTTCTGGATCTACACCGTTGTGTTTCGACTTGCTCATCTTCTCCCAAGCAGCAACTACAGGCTGGCCTGTTTTCTTTTCAATGAGTTTCGGACCTAGTGCAATCACAACTAGCTGTAGTCCCTCATCCTTTAAAATTAAGAACAAGCTCTGAAAATTCTGCAAAGTTGCAACATAATCAAAACTTTAATCAAGTAACTACTGCTCTTACGTAAAAATGTATTATACATCACAGGAAATGTATTTATTTTTTTGTTTTACTTTTAATATGCTCTTCATTTAAATCTTAGCTAGTACGACGTGTATAAGCCCTCTTTAATCTTTGACATCTCACCTGTAAGGTCCACTTCTTCTTTAGGTATGTAGAGACCAGTGCCCTTGACCCTGTAGCTTCGTCCCATTACCATGCCTTGCACTAGCAACTGTTGAAATGGCTCTTTATATGGAACAAGTCCAATTGAATGCAGAAAATGGTTGAAAAACCTTGCGTAATACATATGCAGGACAGCTGTAATAAATTGGAAAAGAAAAACACATTTAATAACTTTTGTAATTGTACTTTGTTATGTAATATAAGTTACATGAAAAAACATAATAAGCTTGTATAAGATATCTTTTGGATAACTGACTTTTAACGGTCTTACTGTGTATAGTTTTTATAAGAGACCTATGCAGAATCTCGACAGAAAACATTACTAATAAACCATGCATTGTCATAAATTTAATGTGACACATCCTCTCTCGTATATTTTGTGTGTTTTACAATAATTCAGTTCCTTCATCATGTTGCAAATGATGATATTTTCTTGAACTACTATCTAAAAAACACATATCATCATCATCATTCTGACAAGTATTTAGGTCGAGTGGCCTGTTATAATCTTGTTTTCTGACCATCTCTTTTGAGATCTGCCAATGGATCTTTTTCCTCTTGGTCGATAATTTAAAAATATACTAATAATCCCTAAAGTAAAATATTTGGCTTAAATAAATAAATATAAAGTTAATCTTGCGTAAAAGAAAATTATGTATCATTCAAGGCAAGCAATGTGCTACTGCAAAAATATTTTCAACATTTCTTACATCAAAAACTTGGTTTTTGGTATGCCATATTTCTGTCTGTGTGCAGTGATTTCTCCCAACTATTGGATATACATTTTGTATCTACAAATCAATTCATTTGTGAAACAATCAATCTTCTTAATGTATCCAGCTGTTTGCTGACAACATAAGGTCCACTATAGTCTTTTCAGTTCTTGTTTTTAATGAGAAATGAGGGGTATTTTGATCGATGTTCATTATACAGTAGATGCCTGTTGCTAGTAGCCAGAGTTGGGGTGTAGTCAATATATACTGCAGAACTGTCTTTTCTGCAATTGGGACTGATGATTTTAATTTACTTCTTTTGTGGTTTATGGATGAACAGTATAGAAGAATGTGTTCCAGATTCATATGTGAATAATGCGCAAGGAATATAACTATTCTTACATTATGTAAAAAAATAATTATGTATTAATTTATTCAATAAATAGTATGAGAAACATTTTTACTTCGAACATTCGTCCTTTTCCGTATAGTGGTCAGATGCTTGATTCGAGATTTAGACCTAATTCTGGTACATGACAAATTAATAAATCAGAGCCTACACCATTTTATTTTACAGAAAAAAGCGTACTTACCATGTTCCTTACCACCAATGTATAAATCTACAGGCAAGAACTTTTCCACTTTCTTTTTACTAAAAGGCATTTGCTTATTGTGTGGATCAAGGTATCGAAGGAAATACCATGAAGAATCAACAAATGTGTCCATTGTATCAGTTTCTCGAGTTGCCTCACCATGACACCTTGAACAAATATGTACAACTTTCAGAATAAAACTTGGTAAGTAAGATATAGTTACTAACCTACACTTTAAAAGCTTAGTCATTTGTTTTCTTGCCTCACATTAACAATATTCTCAACAGTTGCCAAAGCTTTCAGGACAACTGGTATGTTGTGCCTACATTTCTTCTAATTCATTATGTAATGCACAATTTTGGAGACAAAAATTTACATTGTACACGAATATTTTAAAATGCAATCATGTTTAGTAATGAGTTTAAACTTTAAATTCTGAAACAGCCAACCATCTCAAATGTTTATGAATTGCTGTAAATTTAGATGGTACAGAAATTTGTCTCATTTTAAATTAATTATATTTTAAAATTATTAATTTGAATGTTTCTTAATTTTTTTAATTATCGGATATAAATTAGACTTTACTTTAAATAAAACTTATATTATAACATGATTCTCATGATATCTACACATGACCAGTTTTTAAAGCAAACAGAACTTACAACCAAACTCTTATCACTGCATGCACGCACGCACGCACACACACAGATATATATTTTTTTTCTTTCGTATGCACGCATATATCCACTTACACATAATATAATAATAATAATAATAATAATAATAATAATAATAATAATAATCCGTGGTGCTACAGCCCGTGAAGGGCCTAAACTAATCAGCCGGCTGCTGGCCTCACGCCCACATGCCGAAGCAGAGGTGGACGATCATCCAACCAGAATGGAGGTATCGTATGGTTAGCACGATGATCCCCCCAGCTTTTATAGCTGGTATTCGCAACCAAATTTTGCTACCTATCGTAGCTCCCCAAGTGCATCACGATGCTGGGTGGGCACCGGTCCCATACACTGGCCGAAAGTTCATGAGAAAATTTCTTCCCCCATGAGGAATCGAACCAGCGCGCATTCCGTAACGCGAGTCCTAGGCAGGATGCCTTAGACTGCGACGCCATGGCGCGGGACTTACACATAACATCTGCCAAAGTAAACATAATTATAATGACTGGTTTAAGAAGAGATGATAAATTGCTAGTACATGAGAGAAACTAAACAAAAATCACTAAAATGTGTTACATAACAAATATCTATCAAGTTCTATGCAGATATTTCCTGCTCGAACTAGTCATATTATCACGCAGACATATCTTCCACAGAAATGCCAAAAAGATGATACTAAATATCTATTAAAGGGAAGAACAATTCCTTGCATTTCACTCCAGTATAGCAATCATCTTACAAAGGTGAAATTTGAATCAATGTATTTTGAGTACGAGGATCATTTCATGAATAATGTACATGTTGGTAGAACTGTAGAGTAGATGACGCAAAACCAATGAAAATTACGTCAGTTGCAATTGAAGGCTTAAAGAAGAAGGACGTGTGTACAGTTCATCCATAGCATACTCTGAAGATCAAATTTCTGCACATTTCTGCATATTTAAAGGAGAAAACTAAAATTCTTTCAATCATTTATCATAATACACTGCTCTCTTAAACTGACTGGGTATATCGGGAATTAAATAAATGGTTTTCCCAAAACAAACCACGGAACGTTCCATATAAAACAATTTTTTTCCGAAAAAGGAAGCAAGAACGAGCAAAATTTTATTAAAGAATTTTGTTTGAAATATCTCAAAGAATAAACCCCTGAAATTAATGACATTACTCATGGATCAACCTGTATACGAGGCCTGTCTAAAATGTATCCGACCTTAAATTTTCCCGCACAAGGTAGTGATTCTAAGGTGGCACCACTGTGCACGGTGGAAGGAGAAACCGTAATACGCATGCTTGAATTTTTTCACCGCATTCGCTTGTGCCAGTCACTGGCTGGTGGTCGCCAAGTAAGGTGCTGTTCTAAGTGTTTGTCGGATTTAGTTTTCTCGCAAGATGACTGAACGAATTGAGCAAAGATACTGCATCAAATCTTGTCAAAAGCTTGGTGATTCTCAAAGTCAAACAATTCGTAAAATTCAGCAGGTGTTTGGGGAAGATGCGATGGATGTAACACAAATTAAGGAGTGGTTCAACCGATTCAAAGATGGCCGCACATCAGCGGAGAGTGAGCAGCGTTGTGGCAGGCCCCAAACTGCTCGGAGTGCAGCTGTTGTTGAGAGGGTGCGAAATTTGGTGATGGCAGATAGTCGTTTGACCGTGCGGGAGATTGCCGAAGAGGTTGGAGTGAGTAAAGATTCTGCACATGCAATTTTGCGTGATGATTTGAACATGAACCGAGTGGCTGCGAAATTCGTGCCCAAGTTGTTGTCCCCGGAACAAAAAGACCTCCGTCGTGACGTTCTGGACACAGGACCTTTTCTGGACACTGCCAACACTGATCCTGGGTTTCTTTGAACACATCGTGATAACTGACAAAGAGATGAGTCATGGGTGTGTGGACGGCGGGTACAACCCCCCGCACATTCAGAAACAAAAAGACTGGCTCCTTGCGACTTCTGGTTGTTTCCAAAATTGAAGACACCACTGAAAGGATCCCGTTTTGAGAGTAGAGAAGAGATAATGCGGAACGCGACGACGGAGCTGAACACCATTCCAAAAGAAAACTTCCAGAGGTGTTTCCGGCAGTGGAAGGATCGGTGGGCTAAGTGTGTGCAAGCACAAGGGGCCTACTTTAAAGGGGATTAGGGTCCCAACCCCGTCAGGTATTTTAAATATTTTTTCTGGCTAAAGGTTGGATACTTTTTAGACAGGCCTCGTACAGAACTATTAATACTGAAGTTGTTTTAATCAGTCTGTAAGATTAAAAACGTACTTTGGGCACTTAGTTTTCAGCCAATCCGTAGCTTCCAGAAGAGCAGACCTGCCTCTGCTGGATAACTTGTCTATCTTTGGTAAGACCACAGGCAGCTCACTATAAGACACAGGCTGTGGACCGCAGCTTTCACAGTAAACAATTGGAATTGGTGTACCCCAATAACGCTGACGAGAAATTAACCAGTCTCGAAGTTTAGCACTACACGGATATCCACCAATGCCAAGTTCCCGAGCCATACCATTAACACGTTCTCTGGCTACACTCACATCTTCTATACAGTGCAACTGTTTACCATCTTCCTCTGGAGATGACGATATTGGAATATTTGCAGCTGCAGCAAACAATCTGTCAGATTCTGAGATTTCTGGTACCCCCAAGTGACAGTCTGCTCCACTATCGTACTCTAACTGGTCTGTCACATATATAGGTATGAATTCTCCTGTAAAAGGATTCTTTGCTCTCACAGGAAGTCTTCTAAATGGACCTGTTTCTAGAGTGCTATCACAATCATACATGACTCGATCTAAAATGCTTCCAGGAGCAACTGTAAGAAACTGGCATTGTGTATGTGCTCTGGATTGCGAGTAAATACAGTAAGAGTCTGTTTGGTCATAGGTGAAGAATTGTCTTCCACTTCAAACTCAAATCTACTTCCATCACATTCTCCAATCCAATGTTTTTGAAGATTTATGATATCCTTCCAATTTTTCAGTAATGGATCACTAAGACCATCCCAAAGAGACCTGGAAAAAGAAAGAATTATAATTTTAGAAGACATAGACTTAAAATAAAAGAGCATAAAGAAGCAAATAAAATAAAAATCTATAAAAATACTTTGAAAATCGTGTTGTTCTAATGAACCACTGCTTTAGCATCTTCTTCTCTACTTTAGCACCAGATCGCCAAGAGCAGCCATTATCATTGACTTGTTCATCTGCTAGTACTGTCTGATCTACTGGATCCCAGTTAACAAGAGCCTAGAATACAAACCATGACAACTATTATTTTACCATTATATGGAGTATTGTGATGCAATAAAAAACAGATTTTGGGTTTTCATCTAAATATGCATTTTCAGCATCCTGATACTGAAAAAGTTATTCTGATCATGCCATTTGTGTATAGCAATTTTATCTAAACTAATCTTCATTCCATACAAAAAGACTCCCCATCTCAACAAATGCAAGAGTCCAAAAAAACCTTTCTGTTGCCTGCAGGACAAAGAACCTCTTTGTGGCGACTTTATTTAGTTTCCAGTCTGAAAGCATAACCTGCCACATATTTTCAAAGTTTAGTGAAAAATTTGCTGTTTTTCTAAACACGAGAAGGAAATACGATACATGAAATAGTTGCGAATTCAGTCTCAAGCTTTTACGTCCTTCAATTAGATGATTTTTTATTTTATTTTAATTGGTTATTTAACAACGCTGTATCAACTACTAGGTTATTTAGCGTCCATGAAATTGGTGATAGAGAGATGATATTTGGCGAGATGAGGCCGAGGATTCACCATAGATTACCTGGCATTCACCTTACAGCTGGGGAAAACCTCGGAAAAAACCCAACCAGGTAAACAGCCCAAGCCGGGATCGAACCCGTGCCTGAACGCAACTTCAGACCGGCAGGCAAGTGCCTTAACCGACTGAGCCATGCCAGTGGCTCAATCAGATGATGGTACAGGCAATGAAAAAGACAGACTCCTTAAAATATTGTCAGTCACTAGTTGTAAACACCTAAAGGCCACACCTGTGGAGTAATGGTCAGCACGTCTGGCCGTGAAACCAGGTGGCCCGGGTTCGAATCCCGGTCAGGGCAAGTTATCTGGTTGAGGTTTTTTCCGGGATTTTCCCTCAACCCAATACGAGCAAATGCTGGGTAACTTTCAGTGCTGGACCCCAGACTCATTTCACCAGCATTATCTCCTTCATATCATTCAGACGCTAAATAACCTCAGATGTTGATACAGCGTCGTAAAATAACCCAATAAAAAAAGAACACCTAAAGGATTATAGGTCACTAGTTGAAAACCATCCATGCTTCAATAGAAATCCATTTTCACTTAACAAGCCCTTACAAGAGTTAAAATAAGAAAGGAATATGCTTACATTCTCATCAAAAACTACTACTAATATTATTTTAATATGTATAATGAAGAATAAGAAGAAGATGGTGATAATAATATGTGGTACAATTGTCTACAGAAGTATAAGGCCTAGTAGCGATTGCTGTCCTCATGTCTTCTAACCTCAGCACAGATGAACGATCATCCAACCAGTAAAAAGGGTAATGTGTGTGGTCAGTACGTTGATCTCCCCCCTTGGTTATCACTGGCTTATGAAACCGAATTTCGCTACTAACTGCAGCACTCACAATTCATCATGATGCTAGGTGAGCAGCAGTACCATACACTGGCTGAAATTTCATGAGAAAATTCCTTCTCTAATAAGGACTCGAACCAGTGTGCATTCCATATTGCTAATCCAAGACACGAAGCCCTAGATCATATAGCTATGATGCAGGACAGTTGTTGTGTGAAGCTTTAATAAGCTTGTATGGGATTACCAGCAGAATCTCAATATGAGTGGCAAATCGTAACAAGAGTGTTGGAACATAAGTGTGTGACTGGCAGTGGCAGTGGCAGTGGCGATTCCTCCATGGAACAGAGGGAACAGGCTATCAAAGTCCATTTAACTGAGATTGTGAGATATACTTCACTCTAAAGGATAGACCTACTTGCAGTTTTCGAAAAGCGAAAACAGCTATCGTTAGCAGGCTTATTGCAGTGAAGTGAAAACGACTCGAGCCCTTCTCGTCTGCTGTGCGTGATGATGTGAATGGGAGTTTTCTCCGAAGCAGGCTCGAGCGGACACGAACTTACCCGAGTATCGCTGGAAGCTGTAGAGTTACCTACCTTCCCTCGCAAAGTATTGAGCTGTGTGGAATATACTTTTCATCAAGCTGAACTATATAGTGATAATTCGGAAAACAATTAAGTTCAAGAGTTTTTCGTGTGACATAATATTATGAGTTATACAATAGTTCTAAAAAAATCCGTACGATTTAAGCATTTACAGCCTGAGTTAAATCTGACGAAATAATGGCAATGGAACAGGCGACTCTTGCCTGTTCCAACTTATCCAGTCCTCTGACTGAACTCAGCGAGTATTGTGTTATCGATCAGCTGAAGTCGAGAGCGTTTAGTTCATCAAGGCCTGAGAAAAGGCGATTATTTTGAATGGCAAACCTACCTCTTTCAGAACTTAAAACTAAAACAAAATCTTACCTACAAGACATTTCCAAAGTAGTTATTATGGCTTCTGGAGAAATGGTTAACTGGACTCGTGCTGGTCCAGTTAAATTGCAGGTTTAATTGAGGTTTATTTATTTTTAGTTAACGGTATTATAATTTAACATAATAAAAATAATAATAATAATAATAATAAAATAATAATAACAACAATAATATAATATCATTAATATGTTTTACATTAACATATTCTTTTTTGATTAGTTGCAAATAAAGTTCCCAAACAGGAATTGGTAATGTTGCTAAATCTATATTTAATTATTACAGAATCAAATGGCTTTTAAACCCTTCATTGCAATGGAATGGTCCCTATCCTGTGCAAGATTAATCCAGTCACTAATATCCCACCTCCCTCAAATCCATTTTAATATTATCCTCCCTCTACGTCTCTGCCTCCCAAAAGGCCTTTTTCCCTCCGGACTCCCAACTAACACTCTATAGATTAACAGATTATTATTATTATTAAAATTGTTATTATTATTATTATTATTACTATTATTATTATTATTTTATTATTAAAATTATTAGTGTTGTTTCTAACCTGTTCCCCATCGAGAAATGACTTTGGTAACTGTAAAAAAAGTGATGCCCTAACAAAGAATGGATATCAACAACATTTACTATACACGGAACCAGTATAAGGAACCAGACCTCTAGCTGAAATACATCCAGCAATTATTTCAATAGGCCTACAACATTTATATTTCTAAGACTTACTTCTTTCCTGTAAACCAGGCCTTCTTCATACATCCTTAAAAATAAGTACTGCGTCCAATGATAGTATTCAGGGTCACAAGTTGCCAACTCACGATCCCATTCAAAACTGCAACCTAATTTTTGAAGCTGTTCCTTCATGTGTGCAATGTTTTGCTTGGTCCAAACTGATGGCTCTATTCCTCTTTCAATTGCAGCATTTTCTGCAGGGAGGCCAAAAGCATCCCAACCCATTGGATGAATTACCTACAAATCAACCAAAAGTTATACATTTTTACGATTTTTTAACTTTCTCATTATACAATAAAGAAAATATATGATGTTGAAATAATAGATTTCGATATTTTCAAGGGAATACACATTTTCAGCATACCTGACAACAGAAAAGCTTTTGGTTATGATGTTTATGTACAGCTATTTCTCCTGAATTATGCTTCTTGAATAAACAATTCAAGGACATAAACTATGAATGAAAATACCGTACTGGCCTGAAAATAAGCCACACTTTATCCAAATTTAAACTGTAAGTTAAGATCAATCAATATCAATCAATCAATTTCATCAATGTACAATGTTTAAAAATAAAGTCCAGTTAATAGTGAAGTTATTAATGATTTTCAGAGAAATGAGGGGTATTTTGACCTGGTTCAATGAAAATGTGTTAGATACATAACAACACTGCGCCAGTATACCAGTATATTCTTCGTTAAGGAAAAAGTTTACATTTACTTGTTACTACTGAAGTTAATGATTGATACAATGATAATATGCCAAACAAGAAAAGAAATGAAGGAAAATCCTATTGTTTTCAAAGTATACAGAAAAAAATAAAATTGCTACCAGTATTTTCTTCTTCCCTTAATCTCTTTGATTATATCGTCTTTTTTTTTTTTCCTCATTTGGTAACTTTTACACATTGATTTATTAGTTTTTGCATTTGTAGGTGGATTATCATGTTTGTAAAATGTGACTTTTGTAAATGTTGATTGTTTTTCGGTGTAATTTTTTATAATAATAGTTGAATTTCAATGTTTTAGGTATGTTTTGGACTTAGTTTTTCTCTTGTTTTTTGTTTAGTGATGTTTTTGTGGTGAGTGTATGTGTTTGACTAAATTTCTTTAGCTGTGATTGGTTTCTTGTGATTAGATGTGCAGATGTTAATGTATATCATTCCATTTGCTTTTGTTAAGGAAAAAGTTTAAGTTTGGTTTTACTACTGTTTTTTTTTTTTGATAAATGATACTATAGTAAACAAGAAAAGAAATAATTTTTTAATAAATTACTTTCCAGCTCTTGTCTTTCCAAGTATTTAAAACAAAATTGCTACCAGTATTTTAATCTTCCCAAACCTATTTGATTATTGTCTATTTGTTTTTTGGGGATCGGTAATTGTCTATAATGACAATCATCAATTTATTAAACATTTGTAAATCATGTTTAATTGTGATAATCATTGATTGTTTTTCACCATGGTGTCAAGAATAAAATAGTTGAATTTCAATGTTTTAGGTATGTTTTGGACTTATTTTCCTTGTTTTTTGTTTATGATGTTTCATTGTCAGTGTGTGATTTGACTGAACCTGTTTAGCTGTGATTGGTTTCTTGCCTCAAGATGTGAAAATGACACAGATTTGATGTCATGCTTTGGAGGTTGTTAATGG
This sequence comes from Periplaneta americana, assembly GCA_025594305.2. Classification (NCBI taxonomy): domain Eukaryota; kingdom Metazoa; phylum Arthropoda; class Insecta; order Blattodea; family Blattidae; genus Periplaneta; species Periplaneta americana. The sequence goes on from JAJSOF020000005.1 coordinate 189,421,899, forward strand.
ATGTTTCATTCCACAATCTCATTTGTTTAAATGTTAATTATTTATTTATTTATTTTTTTGTAAGATGAGCTATAGTGGTTGTAAGAATTTATTTTTTGAATGTGTTAATAGAAGCTACAATGATATAGTTAAGTTTTTTATCATTTGACTGTGAATCATAGTTTGAACTTTGTAGATCCTGAAACTGGTGCACATACTCAGTTTATAGAACGTAAATGGAGGGAATTTCGTTCTAAGATACCCAAATTTGGAGGAAGAAGGGTAATTTTGTTGGATATTTAGCCGAATATATGTTTAAGAGTAAATATGCTGTTGAAGTTCTATAATAGCTACCAGAATAATTATACCAAACATTGCTTAATATCAATGAAGATAATTCAATTTTCGGAGTCAAAAGCAAATCGCTTATCTCCATGTCTATTCATCAAAGATATAAGATGCTGACTGGCTGACGAAGGAACTGAATCAAAGACTGTTATGCACACTTGGATGTATCCATGGCAACCTTATTTCACTTTCTATGCTTCTGTTCTTATTAGAAACATCAAGGACACTGAATGACTAGCTCTCTAACATGACAGTTCAATAGTAATCAACCTCCCACAATATCGACAGTCTTGCCACACAATCTATATTTAGTTTGAAGGAACCAGATAATATTAGCTTGTACACTTGAACTATTCTAAACGTTTTCGAAGTATTTTAAAATTCTTATTATTGAGTAATCAGAAAACCTACATGAAAAATCAGTTCCATTACCATGACTTTCATTCTATTCTACTGACTTCATGCTGTTGTATATAAGAAACTTATATTCAAACCTTACGTTTTTCCATTCATCCTATAGAAACGTGCCATGGTGTCGCTGATAGTGTACACCCGCACATGACCCATATGCAGCTGTCCTGAAGGATAAGGAAACATGGAAAGCACATAGAACTTCGGCTTCTGGGTATCATCATCAAAAGTGGGTGCCTTCAGTCTGTTTTTCCATTTACGTTCTATCTCATGTTTTATCGACGAAGAAAGATCTTCATCCTGCAAAGATTTATTGAAACATAATTTAAAAATAGCAGGTTTTCTACAGCATGCGGCATTTTAGTTTTTCTAGGAAAAATGATCTAATTTTTAGGGAAGGTAGTTTTGAATGTGAAGAATTCATATAGGACGTCAGCTTACTTGAATACATATTAGAAAATTGAAAAGAATTGATTAATGTAGATAACCTAAAATTGATTATTTAACACGTGAAATAAAGAGGTAGAACACCGCAAAATATAACACAAAACTCACATTCTAAAAACTTCACTTTCTGGCAATATATGATCAAGGTCTATAACAAATGTAGCCTAAAAAATAGTCTGTATTCGCCTTTTTAGCCATTTTTCATAAGAACAAATGCCCATTGAATTAGATAATGACATCAACCTTAAGAAAACTGCATTCATCGGGAATTTAGAAAATTCTAGCCTAACCTGTTGATTCCCCGCAGTTTCAGTGTCAGTGTCACGTGCTATATAAAGTCAAAATATCTTTTTCAAATTAAAATTAAATTAAACAATAATGTGGCTTTTATGCAAAAGACATCCATTTATAATTTGACCCAATTTTGTTTAAATAATTGTCGCGGTCGGCCTGGTTGGCTCAGTTGGTATAGCGCTTGCCTTCTATGCCCGTGGTTGCGGGTTCGATCCCGGGCCAGGTCGATGGCATTTAAGTGTGCTTATATGCGACAGGCTCATGCCTGTAGATTTACTAGCATGTAAAAGAACTCCTGCGGGGCAAAATTCCGGCACACTGGCGACGCTGATATAACCTATGCAGTTGCGAGCATCGTTAAATTAATAAAACATAACATTTAACATTTTAAATGCTTGCGGTACATGTGACAATCATGGCCTTAACCCCAAAATACACTTACCCACATTCCAACATTATGTGTACAACGACGTATAGTGTTATTTAAAACGTTGTTTAATAAATTACAGGAATAAGATCTTTTCATTTTAAATTTGTTAGAAACTACGATAACGCAAACATTACTTTCAAAATTCAACTAAACTGACACCAACTTTAGCATCAGCTGTTCGGCGCTACTGTACATTCACTACTATAGTCAGCAACATATACTAGAATCTCCGTAAAAATAAATACAGAAACATAAATATTTAATGCTAAAGTAATAAAAAATGTTTTATTATATATTTTTAAATTGTCTCATTATTTAATGTTCTTCAAAAGTACTTCTGTATTATGTTCGTACTAGCCTAGATCATCTGGAGTACTTAGCAAGTACTAGTAGTGACAACTGTATCCACATCCTGTGTGAAATAATCTTTTTCCGGCGTGTTGTTAGAGAGCAAGGTATTGTTGACGAAACATTTTGTTATATCGCTATAAATTTTTGCCATCCTGTAATAATTGTTTCCGAGAACGTTTCAAAATTAAAATTGTGTCGAGTTTAATATAGTTTACCGAGTTTGTTGTTGATTTACAATTATATTGTGTAAATTTGTTTGGTGACACGCTCATAACCTATAAAGTGGCTATATTTTATGTTTCAGTGCCAGCATGGCGCCCAAAAGAAATAATATGATCCCTAATGGGCACTTCCATAAAGACTGGCAAAGATTCGTGAAGACGTGGTTTAATCAGCCTGCACGAAAACTACGAAGAAGGCAGAACAGGATTAAGAAAGCCAGAGCTATCGCACCGAGACCAGCTGCGGGTCCCCTACGCCCCATTGTTAGGTGTCCAACAGTTAGGTACCATAGGAAACTGCGTGCAGGAAGAGGATTCACTCTGGACGAAATAAAGGTTAGGCTGATACTTAGTTGATCGTTTAACTGAATTGTGTACTTACAGAAATCATTACAAGTGTCTGTAGAAGTCTGCCTATTCTTCTTTTGGGTGAACCTATTTCAGCAACATTATTCTCATTGCAGGGTGCAGGTTTAAGTGCTGGGTTTGCAAGATCCGTTGGTATTTCAGTAGACCACCGGCGCCGTAATAAATCTGTGGAGTCGCTGCAGCAAAATGTACAACGTTTGAAGGAGTACAGATCCAAGTTGATCCTCTTCCCTATCCATCCAAACAAGAAGATTAAGAAGGGTGAAGCCAGTGTAAGTTATATTTGACAAGCTGTTTCTCTTTTCGTTATCTGACACCAAAATTACATAACTTTCTAATTGATGGGATTTAAAATGTTTCTTAATTTTTGTGAATAGTTGAGACTTGCACATGCGAAACTATATTTCAGGAGGAAGAGAGAAAGATGGCAACTCAACTGAAAACTACAGTGATGCCAATCAAGCAGCCTGCTGTCAGACCTAGGTCCCGTAAGGTTACTGAAGAAGAGAAGAAGTTCTCGGCCTTTGCTACACTTCGCAAGGTAAACAAAGATATTGTCACTATTCTTTAATTCGTAGATCTTAACTGTGCACATACGCAAATATTTTATGTTAGGACATTTTTAGGAAAATTTCAGTATACGTATACCTCACTGACAACAATTAGTTTAACATACTAAAAAGAGCACATTTGTCTGTGTGCGCAAGGTTGGAATTTTGGAATAAGAGGGAAAATAAGGTATCCGTGTTCCTTCACTAGAAACCACAACGTTTGCACTTCCATTACCACGCACCTCTCATTTCATACGTAATTTACAACATTTTCGAACAATTTTCTGTCCTTCAACTTTTCAAATCAATCTCCACAAAAAAAAAAAAAAAAAAAAAAAAAAAAAAAAAAAAAAAAAAAATTTACAAATTCAACCTTTTTCACTTCCAAAATCACTGGAATTATCTCTGCTAGTTTCTCCAAGACTGGAAAAGGTGTTGTTGAAGATGTTACATATTTTTATGTTCTGTTTACAGGCCCGTACTGATGCACGATTAGTTGGAATCAGAGCCAAGCGACTGAAGGATGCAGCAGAAAACCCTGATGTTGTTGCAAAGCCCGGCAAAGAAGGAAAGAAAAAGAAGTAAATTGTGATTTTGCTGATTTGGACTGTAAGGCTTTGTATTATATAAAATAAATTTTGGAAACGTCTTTTATTTCTTCTAAAATAACATAGCAAGATTTCTCCCATATTTAAGTTCCTAACACATACCTAACTCCTCGTGATTTTTACGTTCAGTAGCTTATTGAAGACAGAACAAGTCCCAGGGAAGCTTCAATTCAGGGTTTCCTTGCTTCCCCTCTACCTCCAAGATTCCTATCTTGTGGACAAATAAATTGTGCAAGACTATCTTGCTGGTCGCATTATGTAAGCTTAGTGTAGCTGTGGACAAAAGTATGGTGTAGCAGTGAAGCTTAAATCGGGTGCACTGTATTATTAAATGTACAGTTAAAAGATAGTGCTTTCTCTTGAGGCCCTTTAGTTTGCCGTAGTGCTTTCTCTTGAGGCCCTTTAGTTTGCCGTTAATTTAATAATTTCAGGACTACTATTTTCCTAAAATGACTGAAATTGAATCCTTTAACAGGAAAACCTAACTTGTCAAAATGTAGAGATCCAAATACATGTCCCAGTTTCCATGTGATGTGTCTTTGGAGCTTAGACTACTTTTTAGATTTCTGAGAGAGCTGGGTGATGCAAAATTTACAATACTGCATTATTTCTTAACTAAATTAATAATTTGCATAGGGTAATCAATGTTCTGTAACAATGGAGTAAAATTTAATTGGTTTATCATTTTACTAAAGAACTGTGAAAGACCAGCTTTTGCTAAAGTAGATCACTTCTAGGAACATATCAGTATTACTGAAGGGCTTACAAAAATGTAAGTTCAGAAAGGGATGTTGAAAATGGGCTCATTATCCAAGCTACATATTAGAGAAACAAGTAAAATTCTCATCGACAGCAGAATTGCAGACACAATGCAGCATAAAAAATGGAAATCACTCTTAGGGAACCAAGAACATCTCTTCAACACCAACCTGGTTGCCATTTTCAGGATGAGTTGGTATAAGCATCTGGCCTTCTATGCCCAAGGTTGCGGGTTCGATCCTGGGCCAGGTCGATGGCATTTAAGTCTAGTTAAATGCGATAAATTAGTAGAAAATAAATGGCATGTAAAAGAATGGTTCCCTGGACAAAATTCCGGCACATCCGGCGATGCTGATATAACCTCTGCAGTTGCGAGCGTCGTTAAATAAAACATAACATTTAACATTCTCTTCAACACCAATAGGGCTGCAGTTGCCATTTTCAGGATGAGTACTGGCCATGACTGCATCACACACCAACTCAACGAACTTAAAAGTGTGCCGTCACCACTATGTATCCTGTGTAGCAACAGCAAGGAACATCTACGAGTCTAGTTGGGAAATAAATTAGTATTTGAAAATAAATGATGGAATGAATTGAAGGGTTTCCTGCAAAAACGAGATAGCTCCACTTTTACAAAGTTATGGAAAACTACAAAAAAAAAAAAAATCTAAAAATTTTAATTTTAACTGAGCTTTCCTTTTCCAGAGTATGTCGTAGGTACCTACAGAGCATTTCACATCAAGAAAAAAGCATTAGTTTCATAGGCCTTGCCTAGTACATTGTAGAAGCTTTGCGATATGAAGGCGTTTCTATGGCAACTGGTCATTTGATGGAATAGCCCCATATGTTCAATGCTTTTTCCTTAACCTGGAATACTCTATAGGAGTTTCATAATCAGCAATTTAGGAGGGGATATATATAAACAAATTGACATAATTAGCCACATTTTGAACTGAACACAATTACTGTGTCAATATAAACTACAAGACATAGCAGATAGGTATATACATACCAATGTAAATAATTTGAGAGAGATTTTCTTTGAGATATTTCAAACAAAATTTAATACACTTTTGCTCGTTTTGCTTCCTTTTCGAAACAAAAATGGTTTTCTATGAAACATTTCTTGGCGTGTTTTGAGAAAGTCATTGATTTAAGTCATTATAAGAGAACAGTGTATTATGATAATAAATTATTGAAAGAATTTTAGTTTTGTCCTTTAAATGTGCAGAAATCTGATCTGAACATGTGTACAGAAATCATTAAGGAAGGTCAACAGATAGGTATATTCAAGACATCAGTTTGGAAAGTGACGAAATTGTTAAAACTAAAGTATTATAAGACAGCAAGCATCTGGAAACCCTTTCAGAATATTTGAAATGTGCATTAAAGAGTATGGTCGACTGTCCAGCACTTATTACAAGGTAAGCCAATAAATTACATCTGACATGTAAGTCGCCACATTTTATTTCCGAAAGCTACATCACTCTCTCATATCGGAGAACAAGAACAGTTGATGTGCTGAATGACGGCTAAGCCCATGTCACTGGAATGGTGATGAAACTTATTTCTAGAGTTACATCTCATACAGCCAATTTGTGTCCCAACAGTTTGACAAAGAGGATATTCCTATTAAAATAAAATATGTTTACATTTATTTTTGGAACCTTTTCTGTTAACTTACAGTTTGTAACGATAGTTTTTTTGTGTTTAAAATTTCCTTTAAGCATCTACTCATACATTTACAGTATTTATTTTTTTACTAATAGTGGGTATTTCACTTTCCGTCATTCACCTGTATGAAGCCAGTTGTGTAGACCAATTTCATTTTAAGATGTAAAAATAACAGGCCAACCAATTATAATGTTTACTTATAACTACAATATTAATTATTAAATACAAAAATTACACACATATATAAATTTATAAAGTTATGGGGACAAAGACAAATTAATGGTATAAATACAAGAAACAAAAAATATAAAGTTATACAGGAACGGAGGTTGAAACAAAGTCAAAATAAAGTAAATATAAATATTAAAACAAAAGAATGTAATATAAGCTCTATCATTTTCAAAAATGTATTACAAGTGTGTTTGAATTGTTTAAAGCTCGTATAATATATATATATATATATATATATATATATATATATATACTTCTCTAAGCTATGCAATCTGTTATAAGTGCGAAGAACTCTATAAATAGGACAACAATAGTATGAATTTGTATTTACTTTGGGGATAAAAAGAATATATTTGTAACAAGCATTGTATGGGACATAATAAATCTGGGTGCCCAAATTAAGTTATTTAGGAATATGTATATGTCTTTCTCGTGTTAAATTCCATTGTACCTGGTTAACAGGCCAAAACATGTTAACCAGTTACAATAGAATTTAACACGAGAAAGACATATAATACTTATTCCGAAGTGATATAGTCACAGTCTACTATATACAGTCTCGAAGCTTGAGGTGATTTTTTGCAAATCTCGTGATAAAGCACTCCAAGCGGTTAGCAACTAGAAACAATAGACTGTCCACGGTCGACTTTGGACTGAATCGTATTTCCATCGAGAGCTAGCTCGTTGCGTATTTCACATTGATGCTTGTGAAATGTTCGTTATTGGTTGTAATGAAAATGTTAATGGCTAAAATACAATAATTGGAATAATAATATTTTACTAGAGACGTAGAAAAATTAAGTTTGTTTTAATGAAATTTATTGATCACGTTTTATTTTCAATTCTGGTGGGATTATTATCGGTTAGGCCTACTTTTTTTCAAAGGATATGTTTTTAATTATAGCTGTTAATTTTGTTGTTATTTTTATTTGTTACTTTATTAGAGACGTAGAAAAAGTCTGTTACAATAAAATTTATTAATCACGTTTTATTTCCAATTCTGGTGTGATTATTATTGCTTAACCTCAACTACGTAAGCCTACACTACAAGTACCGTACACGTACATAAGTTAATCCATTAATTCATATTTCTATTATTATTGTTGTAAAGGGAAATGCAAATTAATATTTATTGGTTTCATAGTTCATTATCGCTATAATCTTGAATGAGTGAAGCGATTATAGTAAATTTCAGTTCGTTTTGCACAAACAAAAATTATATTAACTTATTTCTTGCAGGTATCTTCGAGTTTATGGTGGAATTTAATATACTTCATTAAAATAATAAATTAACTTTATGCATTTAATATTTCAATAATGGAAGGAAGGTGTTAATTTTTCCAAAAGAACACAACGAAAGTGTAACATATTTTGTCGGCAGCTAGGAGAGAGATCTGCGATGATGAGGCGATAGTAGCGATCCTAGTGGTGGGCAACTATCCATGTTTGCATTTTTACTACATATTGAGCTTCACGACTGTATATAGTAGACTGTGATATAGTGTTAAAAGTTGTGTAATCAAGATGTATAAGTTATTTATTACTGCATGAACTCAACATTTCTGTTCTCTGATTCCTAAAATAAATTGTCACAGATAGTAATATTATTTCAAGACTTATTTTTCCAAGCCTTCAGTATTGAAGTATACCTATCAGCATGCAGTAAATCAAGTTGAAGTTGAAGCTACAGAAACAGCAACTAAGAACAACAGATTAAGCTTGCTTACCTTGATCATAAAAGGTGAGTGAAATGTCTTCATTAACCCCTCTGGTTTCCATACTCCTCAGTTCTACAGCAAAAACTTCAATTTTTCTATGCATGCTCTTCAGTCCGTGTTTCTCAGATTGTTGTTACAAAGCGTGAAATACAGATGTCTTGCAATTGAAATTTGAGCAATATCGTAACTTCAGACTTTTTTTCCAGTGTACATACCATAGATAAAATCATGCTGTTCCACTGAATAAATTGTTGTTGCTACCGTGGAATCTATTCATACATAATTGAATTGTGGATAGGGAACAAAGCCCAAAACAAGTCAATCAGCGCAGAGACATAACTAGAAGCCATCAAAGGAATAGAGATTGAGTCTGGTTTTTCACAATACCTATAAATCTCTCATCAAGCCCATTAAATGTCACTCCCCAGTCAGACTATAAAAAGATTCTTTTCTATGTAATACAGAGTGTTCTGAAAAAAGGTTCCAATATTTAGGGAGGAGGTAGTATACATCAAAACAAGAAATAAAAGAATAATTTCGAGGGAAAAATTGTTCCGGGGCCAGGTATCGAACCCAGGACCTTACAGGAAGTTATACCTGAAAGCTTGATTTGCATAATACACGTCACTGTTCATTAACAGAAAACCACAATTTAAGTAACACAGAGTTAGTGTGCACTCAATGTTGGTTGCTTGACGGATGTCAGCCCACTTTGAGGTCTGTGGATATAGAGGGAAAAGTTGGATCGGTGTCTGGTATAGAGTTCCCAAGTAGTTCAGTTGGTATGTTTAACCAAAGGTCCCGGGTTCGATACCCGACCCCAGGAACAATTTTTCCCTCGAAATTATTCAAATCAACTTTACAGGGAGTTATACCTGAAAGCTTGATTTGCAAGAAATAAAAGTCCTACAAACAGTATCTTCTGAGAAAAGAGCAAATGTTTACCATCACTGCAAAAGCAGCATATCTTCTACTGTGAGCTCTTTGGCAAGAAACAAAAGATGCTCCGATTCAACAGTTACGAAACTAACTTACCTGACTGGTACAGTAATACTACTGCAGTAGTACGATTACTAACCTTTTTTTCAGAACATTATACGACGCATATTGTGAGATCATGCAAGAATCAGGAAACTTTAAATCTCAGAAAGAAACCTTAAAAAGAAGTTGCAACATTTATTACACAGGAATAAACTAAAATTACTGTACAATGTTTACAAATAAAGATTTTAGCACTACTTTTTAAAGCACCACAATATCACAAATAATTACGAATAGTATAGAATATCCTGCAAATCTCCGCATTCAAAATGATCAGGTACAACATCCTGTGACAAACCCTTATAATATGCAGAATGTACGTATGTAGTATTAAGTACAGGCTTGTCTTTTCTATGGATAGAAAATAAATGGAGTCCATTTCCACTGTAAATAGTCATATATAAGGAGCGGATTCCTATGTAATTAAATATTCTTTTTGCGTGTGTTAAAACACAATTAACAAAGTTAAAATTCCGAACATGAAGTTTCAGGTTTAAAACCCGAATTTTATTTCACGTAAAAACATACATTTTCACAAAAAAATTATGTAAATACATATTTCCAGGAAATCTATTATAAACACATAAATTTTGGAGATTTTTACTTAAATAATTTTTTACAAGAACTTTGAAATATTTTAAAACTAAATCAATTATATTACTCAGAAGTACGTTATCTTTTTTAAGCATTCTTGGTTGCTTCGTATTTCTAAGTGCTGTGAGGTGTATCCATAATCCATTTTCGTAATAGTATCGCCTCAAGTTCTGAGAACTGCTAGGCAATTATACTGAAAGATGGTTATTTAAAAAACGATTTGGCTTTCCTATTAGCAAATTTAAGCTTTTTGTGTGACACCATAAAAAAACTCGAAACATCCAAAAACCTGTTGTCTGAAACAGGGAGGTGCGTGCCGTGGAAATTAAACTAGACTCGCTACCAGGTTCAGAAGCACAATTACTAAGGAACAAATTCCAGAATGTGTTTGGGAAAAACAGGGATATAAAAAGGTGTGTAAAGTTGCTCAAGTATTGGAGGATGTGCCTGTAGGTGAAATTGACAGTGGTTGTGTTTGTGACATTCCTCTCTTTAAATATGCACGTCTGACGTCCTGTGATGTGGAAAGATCGTTTTCACAGTATAAGTCGTTGTTCAGAGATAATCGGCATGCATTTATGATGGAGAATTTGGAGATGACCTTTGTTGTTCACTGCAATTCTCGGCCAACTACTAGCACTCAAGTGTGGTTGGTGAGTACCTAGTAACATTTTTTTTCAAGCTAAGTAAGGTGTTTTTGTCATATTATTTTAGCAAATATTTTCGTACTTTTTAGCACATAAAAAATAAATATATTTACATTTTTTAGCACATAAAAATCCGCTCCCTAGTCATGTAGTCACTATCATTGCATTTATAAAGAACATAGTGTATAAATCTGTAGATTCACCAAGCTTTGGTTACCAAATAAAGCAACGTGAAGCTATGTTTTTGTTACAGTTAGTACTACATGAGTGACCTATGGATGTCACAAATACCGGTATAAAATGGCATCCTGAAGACAATTAACTAAGCAGGGGTTTGAACCCACAAACCTAGACTATGGTAAGCCTGATGACCACTATACTGCTGTCCACAAAAGAAACAATTAACTCTTTGAAGGGAAATCCTTTATATTAAAGTAATATTATGTCACCCAAATGGCATACAAAACTACTATCAGACTTTTAAGCCACATTCTGTAAGTAATTTCAATATGTAATCAAAACTTGGAGAACATACACACCAGTAATCAAAATTACGACTTACAACAATTAAATCTCTATTACATATTGGCAATAAATAAAAATTGGAGTAATTTACAATGCACATACTTTCTTAAAATATAATTCACTTTTTCCTTTTCTCCAATTCTTTCGTCAGTCTTACTTTTACTCTCAAACTCCTTACTGAAATTAATCTTAAACAGTTTATGCAATAAATAAATTACTACAAAATATCACACGATGCTCAACTCAATATTTGAGCCATTCAGAGCAAAAGTGGTGTAAGTCAAAATTGGGTATTGAGGTTTAAAGTAAAAATTCTGTAAAATACAGCGCAATTAATATGTCCTTCTTGCTATGCACTGACTACTAATAGTTTAAATAAAATGAATATTAATTGCTACTTTGCGCTGTATTTTACAGAATGTTTACTTTAACGCCCATTACCCATTTTGACTTACACCACTTCTGTTCTGAATGGCTCATTTCTTGTTGAAACATAATGTAAGAAAATAAAACATTACCTTATAATATTGTAATCTGAAATTTAATTAATGTGGTAAAACTGGAATAAAATAACATATTCGTAACATTACACAGTTTAACATAAATCGAAGTTTTATGAGTATTTATGACAATGTGAATTAAACCATGAATTTTTGGACTTCCATGCTTTTGCCAAACTGTCATCCTGCAATTACAGCTTAAAGCTTATAAATGTATAAAAATAGTAGGTATATTTTAATGCATAGGAAAGTTGGTGTTATTACTAACTTGAAACCTATTAGGAACTGAAAAACAATTGCATCACATGAAACTACGAGTACAATGTAAATTTTCATAAAATTTTAATTTCAGATTTCGTGTGTACTTTGTAAATTGTATTAAGATTAAAACACTATATGTTATGGTTACCAAAGAATCGCACTGCTTGACTAATTGAGTGTAATGAGTGAAATCAGTTAAACAAGTGAAGTATTAAGATTACTGGAAACAAAATGAAATAATGATATCAGAATAAAATTCTGATGAATATGAATATGGTTATTGCTGGGAGTTGAATGCAGTAGCAAACCATTGTACACTGGGCTGTAAAAGAAATGCCGAGTTGAAGTTGCTATCAATTTGAAATGTTATTGTGTTACAAGGAGTTCGCTTAGAAAACAATAGAAACAGATATAGCAGTAGCAGTACATGAAGAAAAGAAGACCATCTATGACCCTACAATTCAATACTTCAGAGATTATTATCATACAAGGACAGATTGAAGTATTTGGCCTATTGTTCGGAGCAAGGGGAACAATTCCAAAATTCTCAGTTGAATATTTTAAGTCTTTTGGAATTCCTTTAAATATTTTGAAAATTATTGCTATAGACGTAATGAAATATTCTGTTTAGATTTTACATAACCACCTGTACACCTAAATTTCCTTATATTCTATTTGATTATAATAATTATTGAATAAAAGTACTTTCCCAAGGGTAGCTTGCATTTGAAAATAAACATCGTAAATAGTGATAACGCAAATGTTTATTTTTATTTTATTTGTTTAGTATGCTGTGTCTTTTGGCGACCCTTACTGAAGGGCAGCTACCCTTGTGGGATTTATATATAGAAGGCATTCCATAGAAACACATCTGAACTAGTCTGAATTTTTTAAAGAGTTTTTATTCCATGCAAAGGAGAAATTTGTACTTAAATGTTTCAATTAGATTCAATTTTCAGTTCTGTATCTGTATTTATAATAAAATTAATACTTTTTTTTGTTAATACAGTACAATATGAAACGTAACTGGCGTATATATCGATTGCAATAATAACAGCATCTATGGATAATAAGGAAGGCTGTGGAATACCATATAAAATATAGTTTCACTGCTTTCGTATAGTACTCTTATTAATGTTGTAAAATAAAAGTATATGAATAATTTAAAATCAATTCATATTAAATAATAACGTGAACATGTTATAAAAGTAATATTTACATGTTTTTAAAAAAACTAATCTCAGAAAATAGCTTTCCACCTCGCCATGTTTGCTAAAGTCCTTGAAAACGACATAATTTTGTATTGGCATTTCTTTTGCAGCTCAGTGTGCAAGCTATCCAAGGTAAATAAGTTGTAGTACGACAAAATAAAATTAGTGTCACAAATGGGACATCATAAAATTGGTGCCCAGTAGAAATAAGCACAACATGTATTTTTAACATTATGATGGAATAAAACAAGAATGCAGAAAAGTGCTAGTCCATATTGTATTTGGACGTCTCTTAAATACAAAATACAAGGACGAGTAAAAACTTATCTGCAATATAATCCTAATTTTGTGAATGCAATAACAGCTGTACATTACCCAGCAGATGACTCTTTTTTCATCATCATCTTTATGTATATTTAAGCTTGATATGCGTTTTTCTGTCATTATAATCACAACAGAATGATAATTTTATTTTTCATGTGCACAAAAAAAAGGAAAAGAAATAGTAATGGGTTTTTATAGACTGAAGTTATATCAAGGATATCCCTCAATGACTTTCGACTTAATATGGAAGTAATGTCTTCAAGTAAATATCTATAAACAGATGAAACTATTTACTTTTGAATTGGTTTTTAACAACGCTGTATCAACTGCGAGGTCTATCAGTGGATTTGGTGATAGTGAATATTATTTGGCGAGGTGAGTCCAAGGACTAGCCATCAAATTACCCTGACATTTGCTTCAAAATTGAGAAAATATCGGTAAAAAACATAACCGGACAATTGGAACAAGCAGGATTCGAACCTGTGTCCAAGTGCATTGTCAGAACACGAGCTGAGTTAGCTAACCCCTAAGCTAAGCCAGATGAAAGAAATTGTTTAAAAAAATGGTCAAATACATGCTACTAAAAAAATGAGTCAGAAAGAACATTAAAAAATCGTATGCCATTTGAAGAAAGGACAGTTTATCTACAGATGAGTCTTGGACTTGTCTTTGAAATCATTTATTAGTGACTTAGCTTCAACAATGTCTGTGCAAAATGGTCCCAAAACAGTTCACAAAAAGATGTAACAAGGTAACCACATACTGTTGATAGCAATGATAAAACCCTGGAGAGCTTGGTGTATTAGAGCATTCTCCTTACAGTCCTGACCTTGGTTCATTTGCTATCATATATTTGATGCAATCAGAAAATCTTTAAGAGAGGCCACTAACTTATACAGAACAAGATATTTTTTTCCTTCTGGAAGCATGTAAAAACTGTGTGCCTGGATGGTACAATGACATTGCAGATAATTACTGACTTGTCCCGCATTTTTCTACAACATTTGTAACGGACATACATACTGTATATTTTTAGACTTACTCACTGCCAAGCTTGTACATATTATAGCATTAAAAATTACTGTGCTCTTTTTGACAGTCCAGTTCAAGCTGTACATTACAGGTTACTCAAGAGACTAATTCAGCACAATAAACACACAGTTTGCCAGTTAAACGAATTTGGAAGAATGGATTTATGTACATCAAGGTAAAGGTGGTCCCCTGCATGCTAGAAATGTATAAGCATCAAGCTTTTAAAATTATGGCACTGGTCATGAGCATTTGGCATCAATCTCTGGTTACTTTTTCCTTTAAGGAAAACACCTGGTACAGTAAACATTTTAAAAAATGCTGAATAGGCCTTACAGCTATTCTACAAGTCAATGGAAAGATATCAGTTTAACAAAAGTTTTAATTTGTTCCCGAACTCTCTTTCTAGAGTAAATACTTCTGTCTATAGAGTTGAGGAATAATGCATTACAAGTAACACCATTACTAGTAACAGTGTTATTATTTAAATAAAGTAATTATAACTGTAACGAAGTTAGTATTCTCAATAACGAAGTAACAAAAATATCATTACTATTTTTGTTGCTTGCAATTTGCTTGTTGTAAGAATCTCAGACCAGCCTTATTTGTAATAATAATGTCGATCATTTCACTAATGAGAACATTGTGTTCTCTCATACAACTTACAGAAACTAACGGTGGAGTCCTTGCTCTCCTCCCCTCCCCCTACAGTAGGTTGCTCAGTCGTGTTATGAATCCTTTTCTTTCTTATATCAACTGTGCAAGAACAGTGTCTCCTGCGAAATTTAAACAACCATCCATATCCTAAAATCTATCATACAAATGTCCGAATTATAATTTTGATGAATACTGCATAGAAACTCCTTAAACATTTTTAAAAGTATATTTAACTCGTAACATTCTAGAGTTGGTGAAGGTATCATAATATAATTATATATATTTTTTAAAGTAACTGTAAAAGTAACTATGCACTGATAGCTGTAACTGTAACTCAGTTACTTTTTGTATACAGGCAAGTAACTGTAATCATAGCTCTTGTTACTTTTTCTGGTAAGTAACTGTAGCTGTAACATAGTTATTATTATTATTATTATTATTATGTTTTATTTAACAACGCTCGCAACTGCAGAGGTTATATCAGCGTCGCTGTAACATAGTTATTTTTAAATAAAAGTAAGTTATCCAACTCTGCTTTTGTCACTGACCACGATCTGATTTCACTTTTTCTAAGATATGGTCAACCAAGATCCTGCTGAAGTCCTCATTAGGCATGGGTAAATTCATTGTTCGTAATCAGAATTATAATGTTTAGGCGAGAAAGATTATTATCGAGAAATGGCCTATAAATTTTGAACTAGACAGCTCCTATAGGAACTGAAGTTCTTTCACACACATAAATAATTTATGATACAGTACTCCTGGCTTTACCTTCATTCTGAAGGATAAAATACTATAAACTTCTATCATCCTAAAAATTTCTTTCTACCAAGTCTGTGCCGTAAATCTTGAGCCTAAAGGCCAGCATGGAAACTATACAACCACCATGGACGTCTCAACGTCTGATTTAAGATACACAAAATATAACTTCTACAGAACTAATCTACGAAAAAAGAATTATACTGTATAGTGAAACAAAATCATTGTATATTTGTGTATAAACCAAACAAACTTGATTTAAAATTGTGGAAGAAACCTGTTAAGGTACGTACTCACAAGAAGGTTACGTGCATCACAAATGGTTCAAGATCTCATTAATTACTATTCTTTTGTGATTGCTGTACAAGCAATCACAAAGAATCGAAAATCGTTCTGCAAATTAAACCTATATATTCAATGAAGTTTTATTATATTTCATGACTCAGATTCTCTTCAATCACTACAACATTATTCAGCATTTCATTTCTGAAACTGAGGGAGTTTGTGCAGTAGTAGTAAGAGAAAAAAATAAAAAGATTTTATGAAGCAAAACCTCTCTAATATTCTAAGGCAACTTATGTTAAAAAACTAATTCTGAAATTGGTTGGTTAGTTTCCATTGTCTCTAGATATGATCAATTAAATCCTTCATGAACTTTGCTGGCCTGGCACTATTAAATTCAATTTCCTAGTCCTAGATAATACCTGGACGATGGATATCATTTCACAGCAATATATGAAGACGATTAGCACATCCAAATTTTTAGAAGACCTTTTTTGAAGTAAAATGTCCTTTAAAAATCTCATCAGCCTTGGCCAGGTTTAACCTGCGAATCTTGGACTTAACTTGACGTGTGGTAGCCACTCCACAAGTGAAATGTCATTTAACTAAGCTTATTATGAGTTTGTTTTAAGAGGAAAATGCCAGACGAAGAAGGTCATAGCTGTATGAGGCACAGAATTTTCTGTTACATCGTGATGATTCTGCCTGCGTACACATCTCGTCTACATGCCAGTTCATGACAAAAAAAAAAGTCATCCCTCATCCCTCCTACTTGCCTGACTTTTTTTTTTCACACAATTGAAAACATGATTAAATTACGCATATTTGAGGATATTAATAAATTTCAGGAAGAATTTCAGCATGTACATGATAAGATACCAAAACGGATATCTAAGGATATTAATCGCGGGTGCTCGTGTAAAGGAGGTTAAGTCAAATTGTAAGGTATGTAAACTTCTCTCCTTTGGTACTGAACAAAACCCCTTTGTCACAAAATATGGAGCACTGTAATTGCAGCATGGATGGAAGCATGACTTGACTCCTTTAACACAGACAAAAGTAATCGTGGAGGGTTCAAATCTTTACTTATTCCGCTTTAGCAAATTCATACCTAACCCCCTTTACACGAGCACCCGACTTTGCAAAAGAGGGATCAGCTACAGAAGGGAATAACACTCAATGAATCAGGAAATAAACCATTTCCTTCTTATTCCTCTTATAATCAATAAAATCTTCCTGTATTCTATAGTACTGAATTTCACTACTGATGGAAGGGTACCGGTACCTGTAAAGTAGAAATCATTAGTTTTAATGACAACATGATAGAAGACGACTAGCTGAGATGAGTGGTACCTTACTCGGTTTGAAGAAAAACACTGAAAAAACCTTAAAGAAGGTGGAATTTTGATCAGTTTTAGTAAAAAATCGCATTTTCCTTTTCTTGTAAAAAATGAATCAGCAATCTCTTATTTATATGTTGAGCAAGTTCAATGCTCTGCGGTGCTCGAAAACATAAAAATTACGCAATATATAAATGGCTGCACCCTTGAACTTCAATTCCATACAAATTTTACAAACTGTTTTCTCACACTTCTTTTCAGCACATTTCGTCAGGTTCGAAGTGTAAAGGCTGTTACAATTTTTATGCTAGGAACATGAAATTTTTACTGCATGATCTATATACTGTGGTTAACAAAACAGAGCATGGGCATGGATAAATATATAATAGGATGGAAAACTGCAGGTCAGCACCATCTGGCGGCGGGAGGCTGAAATAAGATGATCAGCGCCCAACGTCGTAGGTGGTGAACATTAAAACTACGTGTTGGGTACATTACCCAGAGTTCTCTATTTATCCGTTCGAGATATTGCTCGAGGAGCCAAGATGGCAGACAGAAACTTGCTAATAAGTGAACATAAAGTGATATTACGTGTGTGTATAAGCAGTGCATGTTAAACAGTGATGTTTATGGACGTTGTAAAAATAGTGTTGTTGAATGTATTGTAAAGTAATAGTAATATAATAAATTGAACTATCTAAGTAGTTCTTGCAGACTTTTCCATTGCACTGTGCAATAAATACCCAAAGAATACAATCCCAATTATCTCACCTTTTGCTTTATTTTTTGTCTCGTCTGGTTATATTTTAATCGGGTAGTGTAAAATAGATCGTCTCTTTTATCTTCCTGTTGGCTCCTGTAAGAATTTTCAGTGGAAGATGCTATGAGGAATAAAAATGTAAATGTTTTACTTTAAATTGGGTTACTTTTGAATATCGATGAGGGTGGGAGGGATTACTTTCTGCACAGTTTAACATTTTCGTCACCAGGTGCGCTGCTAAATGCATGAAGTAATTACTCTTTTCGCTACTTGGTGTGCTGCTAGATGTAATAACGCCCCTCCATCCAACAGGTGGCAGCAAGATCAATTTCTACAACAGCGCCTCTAGTATGTGTTACGGGAAACTCAGTCAGTTTCGCATCCTATTATATATTCATCCATGGCATGGGTTTTATAATTTAAATGACTACTTTTTGAAGTAAAAAATGAAATATTTATAGTGACAATGGAATATTTCTATTTTTAGGCATGCAGTGGTTATATTTTTTTCTCATTTTGTAGTAAAGATAATGAAAACTAATGCATGATGTTTGGCACAGGTATTGCAAACAAATTTTTAAACATTTTACTGAAAAATTCAGTGACACATTTCATTTTGAAATATGCAGATTTTTCAAAATAATTTTGTTAATATCTCAGAAACTAATTAACTCACAGAAATGAAACTGCACTA
This sequence comes from Periplaneta americana, assembly GCA_025594305.2. Taxonomy (NCBI): domain Eukaryota; kingdom Metazoa; phylum Arthropoda; class Insecta; order Blattodea; family Blattidae; genus Periplaneta; species Periplaneta americana. Next base: position 189,440,917 of record JAJSOF020000005.1, read on the forward strand.
CTTCATTATCTATCACACCATGAATATGTGTACAAATAATCAACGATGTAGCTTCAAAACTATAGAAAGTAGAAATTTCAACCACCACCCTCCTTAACCAGGGAATTTGTCCCAACCAGGATTCGATTCTGGGTCTGGGAATTCCACAGTCATGCATGCTGACCACTACTCCAAGCGGTGAACAAGAAAGTAATTGCCCCTCCATTTTGTTTCAGAACAAAACTTCTGTGGGATAACACCTGAGACACCCTTGTCAAAAGAACAGATTTTTAGCAACGCTATGTCAACTGCTATCAGGATGCTTGAAAGCGGAGTCATCCACAGAAAATTGCAAAAAAAAAAAAAAATGATTGAGTAATTTAACAGAGTGGGGAAGAACTGGGGCGAGGTGAAGAGACTAGACAATGATACTATTGTGAATGGAATACAAGAAGTTAACTTACTGAACGAGCTGCTGGAAGGATGCTCTGGAACACTGTAAACATGTTACATAGCCTTAAGGCTAGATACTCTTGGTCGGTACCGACGACTAGTAGCATCCATATTGAAATGTGGGATGTGTGGTGCGTGGATATGTGGCTTGGCCAGGAATCGCTGTCCAGCAATGTCGATCTCGTATACTGCATCACGAGCCATGATGAAGTCATTTGTAACTATCAGCCGACCATTGCAACCTCCCTTGGCCATGCCAGGATGCCGGATGTAACCGAGACAAATCAGCTTGTCCAATGTAAATCCATACCTGCATAATATTATTATTAGTAGTAGTAGTAGTAATAGTAATACTAACAGCAGCAGCAATAATAATAATAATAATAATAATAATAATCATCATCATCATCATCATTCTTCACGAATTAGGCCTCTGTAGACCTGTTTCATCCCCATCTAGCAGTCTTCTAAAAGGTCTTCCTGGTCGACGATGTCCTCTAGGTTTAGCCTATACTGCATCATAATTTTTGGGATTCTTGAATTTTCCATTCTTCTTACATGATCTAGCCAAATGAATTTGTATCTGCTGATTTTTTCTTCTACTGACTCTACTTCTAATTGTTCTAAAATTTCTTCATTCCTTTTTCGGTCTAAAAGAGTATATTCTGCTGTCCTTCTGAAAAATTTCATTTCCATTGCTTTGATTCTGTTCATGTCTTTTTCTTTAATGTCCAAATCTCGCTTCTGTATAAAAGGGAGGGTAATGCTAGTGTATTATATATTTTTATTCTTGTAGATTTTTGTACTAATTTAGCTTTTAACGTTTTGTTTATTATTCCTAGAATTTGTGTAAATTTGGTAATTTTCTTGTTCACATCTTTTTCATTTTGATAAGATATTTCACAACCCAGATAATTGAAATTTTGTACTTGTTCGAGGCATTGGTTATATAATAATAATAATAATAATAATAATAATAATAATAATAATAATAATAATAATAATAATAATAATATGAATATTTAAATACTTACATAGTCACAATCATGCCATGGTATGAAAGAAAAACTTCACAACCTCGAGCGGGATTCGAACCTGCGACTTCCTGTACTCCGGTCAGGCGCTCTACCAACTGAGCTATCGAGTTCGTTTCACGCCAAAGGCTTGAAATTCTCCTCTCATACTGGCGAATCTGTTATAGAGTACTGTCCATAGCGTCTGATCTAGTCAGCACTGCTTATGGGTGGAAAGAAACATGAAGTTTTTCTTTCATACCATGGCATGATTGTGACTATATAAGTATTTAAATATTCATTAATATGTCACATCAACGGACGTATATACGTCATCCAACATCGTAAGATGAAGTTTACATTAATAATAATAATAATAATAATAAAAAAAGTAAGGCGGGCACGTGCGCACGCACACACACACGCACGCGCACACACACACACACACACACACACACACACACACACCACACACACACACAAAACATGGAATTGAAAATGGAAGATGGACAAAAAAAAGAAAAGAAAAGCTCGAAGTATCTATCAAAATGTAAAAATGACGAAAAGCGTCCAAAAGAAGAGGGAAAGCCAGAGAAACCTGAACAATGTGGCATAATTCTTGGTTGATGATGATGATGATGATTGTAATAATAATAACAAAGAATCAGTTCTTTAACTTACCCAGCTGATGTGACGGTTCCTACAAACTCGCCATTTCTGTACAGCGGTTCTCCTCCCCACGGCCAGATATGAATGTCTGGGTCAACATCTTCCAAAACAAAGAACACCAGCCTCTGAGTGACTCCTTGTTCTTTCTGGCGCTGCAGTGCGAATTTTCCAATGAAGTACTCCTTGTCCAGTTTCACGCGGTGCCCTGCACCGGCCTCAAAAGGAGTTGTGAGGCTTGTCAGCTCCTCGGCCCAGAAAGCAATGAACTTCTCAATGCGCATGAATCGCTGGGTCAGACAGCCCACGTCTCTTGCTCCATAGTCACGACCAATCTTCACATATAAGCATAACAATCTAATAGAAACAGAGTACTTTCCAGGCAAGAAAATTGTGAGAGTTTGAATACAAGTCGCCCTTGGTGGTCTAGTGGTTACCATTTTTGGCAGTGGATATTAAGCACAAACCCAGTCATATTTAAGAGATTTTTATAATCAATAAAAATATATGATTGTTTCTTATAAGTACATAATTTTTTTTTTTCAAATATTACTAGAAACTAAAATTATTTATTTATTTGAAAGTACACAGGCATTACTACCCATAAAACCACCTTCTTAACATTTTTATTTTACAAGAAAAAAGGAAGAAAATAGTTAATAATGTAAAACAAATTTATATTTGCAGCAGAGTATTATAACATATACAATAAGTAAATTGAATAATCTGAATATAATGAGAGAGAGATAGGAGGAGAGGGTAGCTTCTTAATTAATTAACCAAATTAGCATAAATGTGTTTCTTATATGTATTTATATATATATATATATATATATATATATATATATATATATATATATATATATCTGTTCCTGAAAATAAATCAGTATCATAGGGATTATTTAGCTTATTATAAAGGGACAACATTCTGATTAGGGGTGAATTTTTATGACTGACTGTCTTTGATCTAGGAATATGGAAAAATACTTTTTTATGTGATTTAACGAATGGGGATAAAAGGGAATCAATTTCAATATATCTGAAAAATCGATTCTGTTTGTGAGTATTCTCCTGACAAATAAAATTGGAGAGATTTCACATTAAACATTGATCTTAGCTGCAATGTTGGTGTCCAAATAGGGCAAGAATTTTTAAACGATTTAAAATACATATATCTTAAAAATTTAATCTGAATAATTTCAACTACATGTTGTTGATCTTTATGCATTGGGTCCCATATGATAGAGACATATTCTAATGTACCATACTTCTAACTGAACTGTTGTATAGTAGAGTCAGGACTGCAGAATTATTAAACAGTTTTGAATTTCTTATAACAAATCAAAGTGTTTTATAAGCAGAATTAACAATTGACGTAATATGTGAATTAAAAGTTAAAGTTTTGTCAAGTATTACACCTACGCACTGATGTATAATTTTTCTTGTAGTTGTATTGCATTTCTGGTGGTGTGGAAGAGAAGGCCTGATGGCCTTAACTCCACCAGAGTAAATAAATAAATAAATAAATCCTTAATTGTTAATACTGATTCTAAACGTACACTGTTTATAAAACAATCAACAGTTTTTTTTTTTTTCACTTTATTTCCGTGAAAAACTCATGTATTTACATTTATTTGGGTTAAGCAACATACAATTTTTTTACATCTACATGCAGCATTATTAATATCTGTTTGCAAATAAGTTTCATCTATTGGATCAGATATAGTTTTGAATAGTTTTATCTCGTAAGCAAATAAAAGGCAGTTTAATTGTGTTATCACTTAAAGTAAGTCATTAATTATTATAAGCAAAAACAAAAGGGGTCCTAAATTAGAGCCTTGTGGTACGCCAGAGAGACTAATAAAATACTCAGAGTGCTCATTGCAGAATGTTACATACTGTTTGCTAGTACTGAGATATGAGCGGAAGAAATTAATTACATTTTTATGTCACTCATAGTAAAATACTCAACCCAGTCAGAAGTACAATCTGTATAAATAACAAAATACTAGAACAAGTAAACACCTTCCGTTATTTAAGTGGTAATTTTTCATATGAAAATGAAAAAGTCCACTTAATAAAATTTATAAACATGTTGGCTGATTACTAATGCTCGGTATAACAGAGTTCTTCCAAATGCCTTCTTGCTTTCCAGTATCGTAATGACAGATCTGTAACTACTTAAAAATATGTTTATGTTCTGAGCCAAAAGTGGGATCTGACCAGTTTTCTTTAAGGATACACCAAGATGAAATTTTACATTTTTTTAAGCATTTGAGCTAGATATTTGAAGATGTGTACATATATCATGCTGCATATAAAAAAATCTCTGTACAAAGCTTCATCTTGTTTGATCCAAAATTACATATGAATTATTAAAATGTTTGTAAATTTAAATTGTATTTTGAAAAATCAGTACTCCCCATACTAATTTAAAAATTTTTGCCTGAAATTTGCTTCACATACCTTTCAAACTCCCTGGCACACAACCTGTTATTTACTTTTTTCAGATTATTCTTCAAGAGCTAATTTTATTTAATCACGTTTGTCTTCATTTCGATTTAGATAATCTAAATACAGCATTTCATCTTCAAAATTATCATTGCCGAATATTTCTGCCATCTTGTGCTCTTTCAAAGTAGTTAACTATTGTTAAATAACTTAATTGGCCAACAATCACCAATTAAAATTTACAACCGTTAACCCTTTGAAGCGCAGTGGTGAAAGTACGTAACCAATTTTTAAAATTGAGTTTCCTGCCTACTTACAGGGTGGTTTTTATTTCAAAACTACTGCGCTGCGTTCACTGATCCCTAGTAACTGTAGAAGAATTTTATTTTCCCTATATTTGTGTTGCTCAGCCTGTTCACTAAGATGGCCGTTGTTGTTGTGTATAGTTGGGCTGTGATTTTTTTATTCTAATTGTATTCTGAACTATTACAGTACGGAAGTTTCTATTTAGTATTATTTGCCTTTCGGTCTTTTAGAACATATTTCAGTAACAAGATTGTAATTTCGTCGACACATGTGGCGTCAATATAGAAATAATGTGGTGGTGTCAAAACGTAACCACCGTGCAAACAGGGTAGTTATGCTTACCATATCCAACAAAATGTTCCATTTTTGTGTCAGCTTATTCATCATGGCTACAAGGAAGAGATGGTTGGTGACAATCACAAAGTGTTTTTGACAACTTTTTCACAAGTTTGAATCTGATGATCTCTCTAAGGCAGCAAATATCTATGCATGTGGTACAGTTAGACATGGGCGTATTGATTTACCACACGATGAAAGAAGAGGTCGCGACATGAAATGTGGTGAGAGTGATAGCCGTACGTCATAAGCTGGAGTGTCCTGGCTCAAGTGGAAGGATAGAAGGTCCATTCTTTTCCTTTCTAATTACCACGATCCATCTATTGTTGCCACTGTTTTAAGGAAAGAGAAGAATGGAACAACCACTGAAACTGCTTACCCACAACTTGTGAAGGACTACAACAAACATATGGGTTATGTTGACAAAGCTGATATGTTGAAGTTCTTCTACGATTGATAGAGAATTTAGAAAATAGTAGCACCGCATTTTTTGGCATTTTGATGATGTCACTGTGACTAATGCCTTTTTGGTATATTTGTTGAGAGGTGAAGGTAGAGAACTGACTCTGAAGAATTTCATGTTGGCTGTTGTTGATGGTTTGGTCGCAGCTAATATTCCAAAACCTAGAGGGAGGAAGACAGTACTAAAATCTGTGCACAACTTCAAGCCAACGGTCCCATATGAAAAAAGATTCGACAAGGTGGCACATATGCCTGTGCGTGGAACTTCAAGAGTCTGTGCTTATCGTAGCACTAAAGTTCAACCACACGTGAGTAAATGGACCTGCAACACATGTGAAGTCGCACTTTGCCTTAATGAGATCAGAAACTGTTTCCTTTTGTATCATTCACAATTAGTCTGAAGACCTTGTGTTCTGCAGTATTGCATAGTGGTTTTATCATGAAACCATCCATTTTCTGTGTCAAAAATGGAAGTTTTTCAAGTTTTTCAAGTTTTTAAAATTTGAGACACTTCTCTTAGACAAATAAAAGTTTAATTTCATTGCAAACACAATTTTTTATTTCCCTCCCAAATGCGTGCATCAAAGGGTTAAGCAAATTTTTAACAACTATTATCGTTGGTGTACCATACTTGTCACTTAACAGAAATTAAGTCAGCAGTTAATGGTTGTTAAAACTTAAACAATGCTGATGCACCTGGCTATAAATGCACAATTTTTTTTTTATAAATGCATCACACATGTCAAACCTATCTGATACTCACCGTCATGAGCCGGTCATACACATGAAGGGCATACTCTGAAGGCACATACAGGCAGTATCCAGGCTCCCCCGTATGAGTGAAAGACATCACCATGACGTCAGATGCATAGCCCACGTTCACCTTCGTGTATGTGAAGGGGTGCAGATTCACGTCAGAATTTGACAGCTCGGACATGAGATCTCTTGATTTCGGTCCAACAACATTGATCACTGTATACATTGACGTCATATCCGTTATACCCACAGACTGGTTTGGGGGCAGATTACGTTGCATCCACTCGAATGTGCGGGTCTGCTGACTCGTAGGAGACACCATGAAGAAACTGCAAAAAAATTATGTTATCATCAAGTGAACACTTCATTATCGCCGTCACCATTTTCAACTTCCATTCATCATTATTGCCACATAAACATAATTGCTTTAATCATTACAATCGTTATCATCATTTAGACTGCGGAACTTCATGCAAATGTATGTTTTTATTGAAAAAGTAAATCTCCTCGCACAGCCCAGCGCCCGCTGAAGCTGCCTTCCTCTCTCCGTGCCTGCCTTCCTGTACACCCTCCCTTCTGCCGGACGTGCGCCAGGTCTTTCAACATGGCGCCACAATACAAACAAAACTGAATCTATTTAAATATCTGCGACAATGAAGTCACTTGTCACATCACGTGATGTCGAGAGACTGTTCTTGGCATTTAAACTGATTCTGACAGATAAGAGAAGTTTCATAGTACAGAGCCAGGTGAAATCTTGGTTGTTTACTGCTGTAATAATTATGTGAAAGACAAATAAGTGTAAAAAAATAAAAATGTATTAATTATTATATATTATATATATAATAATTAATATATTTATGATAAAAACATGTTACCTTAAATTATTTTCATTTTATCACATTATTAAACCAAATAAACCTCTAAAGTGTATTTCTTTACTGCACGTATTTCAATCTTTAGCGCATATTTCAACAGTTTTTTTTTTTTTTTTTTTTTTTTTTTTTTTTTTTTTTTTTTTTAGTGCATGAAGTTCCGTGGTCTAATTATTATAGTCCGGATTTTTGTTAGCAAAGAAAATGATATGTTACACTTGTCTTTCAGAAAAATGCTAACATTACATTTCATTATGGTGAAATCATTGCAATAAGTGAATGTCTCAGGAATCTTCTATGCCACATCAATAAATTTAGGAATGCAGTTATATTGTCAGACTCCAAAGCAGCTATTCTATCAATCGTCTCTAAACACACACCTTCATCTCAAACAGCAGAAATAACTAAAATGCTCTCTCAATTAATATCACTCAATAAAAGAATTGTTTTCCAATGGATACCATCCCATTGTGGAATCCTGGGAAACGAGAATGCAGATGCTTTAGCAAAGAAGGGCAGCACTGCTACTTACAGACCTGTTACTAAATCTACGTATTACTCTGTGAAGAGATCTATTAAATCTACATACTTAGACTTCAACAAACAAAATTTGATAACTCAATCCCAAGGGAAAAAATGGAACTCTCTGCATCAAAATCCACAGTTAATTCCCGATTTACCACGAAAATCGTCTGTAGCTGCATTTAGATTGGCAACAGGCCATGATTGTTTGGCCAAACACCTGCATAGAATTGGAATATATCAGTCCCCTAACTGCCCATTGTGCAACTCAAACCAAGAAATGGATTCGGAACACCTCAAAATCTGTGCCTGGTCATGATAATGTCTTTGAAAAATATTGGAGTGCAAGAGGTCAAATGACTTTACTGTCAGACGCCTGGCATTAGAAAACAACAAACAACAACAACATATAATAATTAATACATTTATGAAAAAAAGATGTTACCTTAAATTATTTTCATTTTATCACATTATTAAATCAAATAAAGCTCTAAAGTGTATTTCTTTACTGCATGTATTTCAATTTTTAGCGCATATTTCAACAGTTTTATTGCATAGTTGCATGCTTATTTTCAGTTTTTTTTAGTGTATGAAGTTCCGTGGTCTAATTATTGTAGTCCGGATTTTTGTTAGCAAAGAAAAGGTTATGTTACACTTGTCTTTCAGAAAAAATGCTAACATTACATTCTATTATGAAAATTGAATTCAAATGAGAAATTCTAAAATTACTGCTCCATTATACACTTGAGTACCTATCTTGTTGCTTCAGTAAAGTAAACCTGATGGAAATAATTTTAAAATAACTTACGAATTGGGGGTTTTGCGAACAATCATGCAGTCGTTTTCATAACCTCCATGTTCATTCTGCATGCCGGTGTGAACAATTCCTCCTACTGGGATATTGACATCGTTTGAGCATAACTGCTGCAGGTAATTCACTACTTCTCTGCCACTTGACTGAAACAGAGCACCTGAATCTGTAATAACCATAATAATCTGAAGACTAAAAAAAATTCATTAAATCAGCATAAATAACTTTGCTTATTTTAATGGTTCCTAATTAATTTAATTATTAGTCTGACTCAATATTTTGGGTTTGCCTTGTGACACAGAATGGCTCACAATAAAGTTTATATAAACAGATTTCAAACAAAAGAGATTAAGACACAAAACAAAAAGAGACCTATAATCTTTTCGCTGTAAGAAAAATCCTAATATAAACAATAGCACGTGACTGAAGTGAGGCTTCATTGGCCGCTGTTTGGCGCCATAGATTCTCAGTATGTGTTCCCGCCTACTGTTGTACATTTTGTTCCATGTTAAACATTTCCCGTTACTCGTCAAGTAGACCTAACCTCACCACTATGCATTCGTTTGGTTAGGAAACATTTACTTTATAATTACTCTAACTAAAACTCACATAATTTATTATATACATTTAAGACTATTTGTTTTTCTCCGCTTTTGAGACGGTTTCCACTCTTATGTTTAATAACCACACACACCGAGGATGCAGGATACTGTACTTCAGTATCACGTGCTTACATGAACATAATTCAATTTAAATCCTGTCCAAATTCAACGTCGCAAATTTCTAGCACAATAATTAACAATAGATCCCTATTAGAAACAACAACAACCAAATTTCTTGGCTTAAAAATCGATAATGTGTTAAATTGGAAAAATCATATTAAAGAAATTACCCCCAAACTAAATTCAGCTTGTTTTGCTATTAGATCTATGCAAAAGATAGTAAATATCAATACCTTAAAAACAATATACTTTGCATACTTCCACTCGGTAATGAGTTTTGGAATAATATTCTGGGGAAATTCCACAGATAGTAACAATATATTTCTATTACAAAAAAGAGTAATTAGAATAATAGTAGGTGCCAAATCTAGGGAATCTTGTACGACTATTTAAAAAAAACTACAAATAATGCCCATGGCTTGTCAGTATATCTTTTCATTAATAACCTTCCTCGTATGTAATCGTGAAAACTTTGTAACTAATTCAACAGTTCATAGCATAAATACACGTCAAAAAAATGACTTTCATACTCCATCAGCAAGTCTATCGTGGTATCAAAAAGGAGTGTGTTATATGGCAGTAAAAATTTTTAATAGCCTCCCTATCGATATAAAAAATGAAACTCAAAACATAAAATCATTTAGGGCCAAATTAAAGAAGTACCTAATTTCTCACACCTTCTATTCTGTAGGTGAATTCATGACATTCAATAACACTTCATGAAATTGATACTAAAACTATGTGTTGTACTAGTAGACTATATTGTAAATCTCGTCTGTATATATTTCATCTAGACTGTGACTATAAATTAAGATTTTATAATAGTATTAAGTTTTTTGACTTGTTCCATATTCTAGCTGTAAGCATGTATGAATACCATGGAATGTTAATAAATACAAAACAATACAATACAACAACTACGAGCTCAAGTGACGCCAGCTTGTTATAAGAACAGACTACCTCGGTATTACTGTTGGTATTCATCCGCGTTTATAGTACATAACAAAATATAAAAGTAGCTTTTTTTTACATAGTGATTTACATATAAGTGAAGTTATATGTTTCATCATATTTAACAACTAGGATTCAATTTTTTAATTTCAAATAATACAAGATTATGGTTTCCAAATACAGACTATATTTTCCTGCGCCTTGTGAGTGTTTTGACTGGGAGCCAATCATGGGTATGACAGCAATGTGCTTAGGTTTACATTAGGATTTTTCTTACAGCGAAAACAGTATAGTACAGTAGTGGCAAAAAAACAGGACCGATCCTTGTAGCTAATTTCAGAGCCTTGTTCACTCCAAAGCACAATAGACTGGTAACTAAGACTTTCGTGGTTCGAATCCTGCCTGGGAAGGAAACTTTTTTTTTGTTCCTTATTTAAATTTATTCCCAATACTTTTCGATTGCAGAAATATTTTACCACTTAATTAACATATTATTCCCAGAACATAAATTTTACCAGCAATCGAAACGTATTGGGAATAAATTTGAATAACGAACAAAAAAAAAAAAAGTTTCCTTCCCAGGCAGGATTCGAACCACGAAAGTCTTAGTTACCAGTCTATCGTGCTCTGGAGTAAACAAGGCTCTGAAATCAGCTATGTGGGTTGGTCCCGTTTTTTTTTTTTGCCACTACTGTACATCATAAAGATGTTGGTGAAATATCACTACAGAAAATTTTATTATGGTGGTGATGATGGCATCTTCAAGATCTCTCTTCAGGTTGTATTTTTCCCTCCACTTTACAAAGATTTTCGGAATGGTGTCTCTTGCTCTGAAGAAGAGACTGGTAACTGTGATTTTTTCAATATTGTATTTCGCTGATAGGTACTGAATCATGGGCTCATAGATTTTCTTTTTCTCTTTGTTCACTTCAGATGGTTGAGTGGCTGAGATTTCAAATCTGATAGTAGGATAAATTATTTATTTCGGCTGTTTATTTCTATTTATAGCTATGATATCTATCCTACGATTGCCATCACCATCAGCAATACAATGAACTTCCTCATGGACTTCTAGATTTTTGGATCGAAGTGCATCTGTGATCATAGAATGTATGGTGTTGTGACATTTTATTCCGGAGCCTTCTTTCTGTGGACAACTCCCAAGCACATGTGGTAAAGTTTCATACTCACTGCAGTGCCTACAGTGGTTTGTGCCTGTAATGACCATGGAGAGATAAATTAATCCAGTTTCTACCATCATATCCCACCTCCCTCAAATTCATTTTTATACCACCTATCCTCCCAAAGGTCTTTTTCCTCTGTCTCCCAACCTCCTCCAAAGGTCTTTTTATTACACCTTTAATTTTAATTACTGATCTCCAAAATTATTACATTAACTTTTTCTTTTGTAATTTCCTCTATACGCATTTCTATATGCAGTTCTGAATTCACCTGTATGTGCTACATGCCCTGCCCATCTCAAATGTCTGGATTTAATGTTCCTAATTATGTTAGGTGAAAAATACAATGCGTGCAGTTCTGTGTTGTCCAACTTTCTCCATTCTCCTGTAACTTCATCCCTCTTAGCTCCAAATATTTCTTCTAAGTACCTTATTCTCGAACATCCTTAACATCTGTTCCTCTCTCAAAGTGAGAGTCCAAGTTTCACTACCATACAGAACAACTGGTAATGTAATTGTTTTACCAAACTCAACTTTCAGGTTTTTTTTAAGCAGACTGGATGACAAAAGCTTCTCAACCGAATAATAGCAGGCATTTTCCATATTTATATTTGTTACTTTTGCTTCAAGGTATTTGATTTTTGCACCTTTTCAAAAGAAAAGATCACGACATTAGATACATAAGATTAAGACACAAGAAAGACGTACTTCATTTGGACACTTACCTTAATTTCTATCTTCGAAAATGAGGACATATCAATGATGCCTACACCTTCTCTACAAGCCAAGTATTCTTCTCGCATAAAATCCAAAAACTGTGGTTTGTAAAAACTTCCTGGAGGCATCTGAGCTATGGTCCCATCTAGAAAAAAAAAAAAAGGATAATAAATGCGAGTGATGTACCTGTAGATTCTTAATCACAACTTTTTATGCCTACATGTCCCTGATGCTAAATACCTTTGCACGTGGAATCAAAGTACAGAGGTCGCTCATAACCCATTCTTGTCCCAAACACAGCACCTTTCTTCTGCAGCACACTGTACAATGGAGAGCATCGCAGCATGCGGGCATATTTATATTCAGACTGGTGTGGATATAAGATAGAATAATGTCTGAAACGAAACATGTATTGATCAACGTAAAAACACCTAAGTGAAATTTCAAACTTTCACAGTAATGTGTGATAAGTTTACAGTTTATTTACATTTCCAAAATCTTCATACTATACTGTAAGCGAAAATGATGTCGCAGTTTTTTCTTATTTTATTGTTTAAGATTAAATAATATTAAGAAATCTTTGGTATTCTCCTATTTCTCCTTCCTAGAGTCTTATGTCTCAAGATTTTTTTCTATGGCAACTTTTGAAAAGGTTGTTAGTTTGGTTGCTAATGCTAGGTGTATTGAAGTTGTTCCATTTGCCTTCTTGCTTCTCAGTATCGTAATGAAAATCTGTAGCTGCTCTTGAGGTGTATCATATCCATTATGGTGTTATCTTTTGTACAAAATAAACAATTAGGAATAGGAAAAACATTTCTTTTATATAGCTGGGAAGCCAAACAATCATGTCCTGAATATAATCGAAAAAGTGCAACAGTTTTCATTCATAGACATTCTGGAATTAAAATTTTATTGAATAATTTCAAGGAAAAATTGTTCCGGAGCCGGGCATCGAACCTGGGACCTTTGGTTTAACGTACCAACCTCAAAGCTCTACCAACTGAGCTACCAAACTCTACCTGACACCGATCCAATTTTTCCCTTCCAAACCTCAAAGTGGGCTTTTCCATCAAGCAACCAATTTTTCCCTCAAAAACTCCGTTCTTAAATTGTGGTTTTTGTTAATGAATAGTGAGTTATTATGCAAATCAAGATTTCAGGTATAACTCCCTGTAAAGTTGATTTGAATAATTTCGAGGGAAAAATTGTTCACAATTTAAGTCACACAGAGTTAGTGTGCACTCGAAGTTGGTTGCTTTACAGTTGTCAGCCCACTTTGAGGTCTATGGATATAGAGGGAAAAATTGGATCGGTGTCGGGTAGAGTTCCGGGTAGCTGAGTTGGTAGAGCGTTGGTACGTTTAACCAAAGTTCCCAGGTTCGATACCCAGCCCGGAACAATCTTTCCTCAAATTATTCAAATCAACTTTACAGGGAGTTATACCTGAAATCTTGATTTGCTTAAAATTTTATTGTTTAATAAAATATTCCATTGCTTATTTATTTGCTCTCATGTAACTTACTAATTTGTCATGTATTTCTTATTGTATGATTTTCTTAATTATTAGTTTCGAAGACTTAAATGATAAACATGAATTTGTAATTTGTTGAATCATTGTGCCCTTTTATTAAAATTTTTTCAGTTTCCCATTGTTTAATAAAATATTCTTTCTTAATTCATTTATTTTTCTCTCAAAATTAATAAAACAATTTGTGTGTAGTTCTTCTTGAGGTGATTTTCTTAATTATTAGTTTCGAATACTGAAATGATAAATATGAATTTGTAATTTGTTGAATCATTGTGCCCTTTTATGCTATTAAATGCTCTATCTCAGTGATTCCCATTGCATTTTGACTCTTTCAGCAAAAACGAGGACGTTATTTGATCTTTTTGCTGAATTATCATTTGATTTTTATCTGTTAAAATTAATCAAACAATTTATGTGAAGAAGAAAAAAATGTATACTACCTACCTACATGAGGTTCACTTTTTGACCTAAGATGTAAGCAAAGAGGAGGAGTTCACACTGGGAATCAACCCTCTAGTACTAATAAGTAATCAAATCTGAATTATACCTTCCAACTACTTCCTTTGTGCGTTGCAGTAGATACTGTCTGTTGTTATGCATATCGAGAAAACGCTGAACACTAAATGGAATCAACTCTGTAGTTGGCTCTCCCTCTATAATCCATTCTGCCATTGCTTTTCCTATACCACCAGCTCCTTGCAGGGAGTTTCCATTCATTCCAACGGCCACAAAGTAGTTAGCTACCTAAAAGGAATCAATTCTTATAATGCTTTCTACTTGACCTATGTAGCCACTAAACAACACAGCAATATAAATATAAATATTTTAGTAAATATACCTCTGGTGTTTCACCTAGAATCCATCGTCCATCAGGAGTGAAATTGTCCGGTGAGTTTGTTAATACTGGATTAGGGACATCTTTTAGTATAGGTAAGCGATGTATGGCTTTTTCCCAAAGAGGCACTGAAAGTATGAATAAACATTATGTGAAGTATTAAAATCATTTTGTGAATCCACTAATTAAAAGCAGAATAAAAGCAATTTTTAGTGTCAAATGTTTTAATGTTTGGCTAAATAAATAAATACAAAAACAAATAAACAAACAAAATAAGTAAATAAAGAAATAATTAAATAAAATCAGTAAATAAATAAGGTAAATAAATAAATGAGTAAATAAGTAAAGAAATAAATAAACAAACAAACAAATTAAGAAATGAGAAGTAAATAAATCAATAAAACATGAATAAAATGAAATTAAATAAACAAAGAAATATACAAATAAACAAATGAATGAAAAAGGATGCATAAATAAATTAATGAAATAGTCAATTGTTTTTTTATTATGAACACTGTTATTCCTATTTGTCGATTGAAATATCATTACAAATAATTTATCAGCATATCAATAACAACCTCATAAAATTACTTACAAAAACACTCCAAAAATAATATACACTTATGAAAAAAAAAAATAATAAAAAATAAAAAATTATTGGATTAACAATATTTTCAACGTTACAATTACATATATATAAACACTAAATATAAACATTTACATAGAGATAAAAAATTTTACAGAAGAAAAAGTTCGTCCAAAGGGCTCGACTCTGGAAGAGTACCCAAAACGCTCATTGCATTTCCGCGTTGAATAGCAATACTTAAGCGTTGACGCAAATAAGTAGTGCAACAGCAATCACCAGTAATGGAGATCAAAATTTGGCCGATTTGAGATACCAAAACTTTAGCGTCATGACTCCAAGGACCGAAGGTCTCCACAGCAAATGGGACAAAGATATAATTGTCTAAAAGATGAGCATATTTATTGACTTTCTTCTTCACGGCTAATTCAGCAGCAGATGCTGCGCGTCTGGAGGTATTCGGCAAGTGAGATGGAGCTAGAGTGTCAACGCAAGTGGAGTCCCAAATTAAAGATTTTCCTCTAGACCATGGAATTAAGGTAAGACCATGTGGTCGTTTACCATCTGCGCAACTAATACCTGGTGGTTCCAAAAGAGACGGGATGCCACAAGAAGTCAGAGATCTTTTAATGATATCATTGAGTGATGTATGTCTGGGAATGCGACCCTTGCTCCTTGCAATTAATGAATAAATAAATAATTAATTAATGGATAAAAAATAAATAAAATATAAACAAATAAATAAACGAACAAATGAATAAATAAATAATACACAACTCTTAAAATTATACTGAGCTGTTGCTAGAGATCTGACTTCCCTTCTGGACTGTAGTTTCTAGTATTGCATTAAGAATTGTACTGGCACACATTCTTAGAAGATTGTTTCTCCACTTGATTTGGTAATGGAAAATGAAACTAAAGGTGAGTTGAACGTTGAGTTCTTAGTAATGTTTTCATTTCATTCTAGGTCCCATTACTTTGTACATGCCTAAGATACTGTCCCCGTCCATTCCTCGAGGGTGTTCATGTAAATGATGAAAAGCACTGTTGAGAGACAACCACCTTTCGGATTTCATATAATTTATGAGAACTTTAAAATCTAATATAGTTGAAGAAAAAATCTATATACAAGTATACAATACACCAGCCCTTCCCAGTCTGATGTGTGACAGTGACTCTCAAACCAAAATATGGAAACAATTAAAAGTAAATTAAAAAAAAAAAACTACAGGACTTAAAGAGATATAAGTACTGGTAACTTTTAATAAGAATTGAAAAGAAAAAAGAGCAACTGTCTTGGTGCTCGTCAATAGATATCTTTACTGTTCACCCATAGTTCACTGTCTAAACCAAGAAGCAAGTAAATAACCTCAATTTTTTCATAAATATATAATTTCCATGCAAGTGTATGACGACTATATACTGCAATTTCTTTTACTGCCTGTGTTCAAATGCCATTTTGTTTCCTATCCAATCCTGAAATATACGAAATACAAGCTTTTATTTCCAGAAGATAGTAGCTTATTTACAACTTACTAACAAAACGTTAATTTCCCAGAAAACCAAAGTCAGACCTATAATAGTACATTATGCAACGAGCCTATACTGATAGTAATTAAGACGCGAGTATGTTTGTTTATGAAACGACCACAAGCGAGTTTCATAATTTTCATACGAGCGTCTTAATTACCATTATAGACAAGTTTCATACGACTTTTTATGCTCGACCATATTTCTAACTTGAAATTATTCAGAAGTATTAATTTTATTTGTATCTAACTGAAGATCAGAAGTGGCCTTGTGCATAGCTCGTAAATTGTGAGATGTGCGCAGACACGAAAGTATTGATTTTTTCCAAGGAACAATAATGTCATTGACCTTGATGTAATGTAAAGAATGACATGAACTAATTTTGATATAACCTGGAACTTGATTTAGAATTGAAAAACGAGATGACAAATTGAATTTACTTGAATATTATTTACAATTAACGCTAATTATTATAGTAACAGAACATAACCTTCTGCGACAGTATTGGATTTCCAGCCTCCGTGACGTTTCCCTCGTTGTCTTTCGATTGCATATCCGAGAATAATCGAAAATCTGAACTTTAATGAATAGGTGTACTTTAATGAGGTGCATTAAAGGATTGCTACCAGGTGTATAATTACTACATTTCGGCATGGTCGAGCATAAAATAAAGAACACATTAGCAAACCATTAACAATAGTGTAAGTCCTTGCAATCTACATTAGTACTTAATTACAGCACTGCTAAAAGTTAAAAAATCAATAAATACATTCTCGAAAATCAGCATTAGTATTTCTCATATCTAGAAATCTACTGTCTTCTCAAAGAACTGAACTCGCGTACTTAGGGTCCAAAGTAACCACTAGATACTAAGGCCAGACAAATAAGGAAACTTACTGAAATGGTTCCAGTCTTGTGGGAGCTTATTCTTCCACTCTTCGGGTACATATCCTCCTCCAAAAGCTGGTTTAGCTTCCAATTCAAATGCGCCAACCATGAAACCACCGTTCCACTCTCGAACATAAGTATGAGAATCATAATCTCTAACACATGGCAACCATGCATCAAGAGCCGGTTCAAAACACGATGTGGTAACATAGAAGTGTTCAGCTGGGATGGCTGGCACCCGGACTCTAGGAGAACACTTCATACCCAGTTCTCGTGCCCACTGAAAATAAAACATCAGGAGTGGTGAACAAATCACATTCAAACCCATAATGAGACTATTACAACATTTTCTGGTAGCATTACTCCATACTGGCACATGAAGACATGGTTTTTCATCTGGCACAAAATGGAGATAAGCAGGTATCACTGAGGGGTCCTCTGAGAGAGGAAGCTATACGAAGGATCCCATTTTATGAAATCAAAAAACTGCTTAAAGGTACGGTCACACGTCGCTACTTTTGCAGCGATGCAGTACAAAAAACTGCGCAACTCTCGTGCTGCAACGTGTGAACAACGGTGCAACCCGAAAAGTAGCGGCTGCCGAACCTGCTGCTCGCTACTTTTCCATGCTGCGCGCAGCTTAGAAGTAGCGACGTGTGAACAGGGTTCTCAGGGTTGCAGCCGCAGCATTTTTGATATCGGTTTTGTTGAAACGTTTGCTGCGGTTGCGACCAGTGTTGCCACCCATATGTGCCAATGAGTCTTTTATTGTTTGGATATATTTTAATTTTAGATGTGATGAAAATAAATTATTTGTAACAGTTATTAAATGCACAACACAGTCTGAGCATATTTGTTGACGATATAATTCACTTTTTTAATTTTCTGTAGCGTAGTTTCAAACAGGAGGGTTGCCAACATTGATTACGTGAATATGCTGTTGGTTATCATTTAAGTATATAGGCGTTTTTAAAAGCTTTATAGTAAAAATAATGCCAATTTCTGAATACTAGTTAGGACAGAAAAGCAAATAATAGATAAGGAATCTTTCGCATGAGTTTCTTAATAATTCGAACATAACCACAAAATGTATACTTAGAAGTCAACGCAGAGATGGAAACCTGCAGCATGACTGCGGCTGCAAAAGTAGCGCCTTGCGTGTGAACAGACTCGCAATCTCCAGTTGCAACTTTGCTGCACTCAGGTTGCGCAGCACGAAAAGTAGTGTGCAGCACGCTACTTTTGGCTTACGTGTGAACATGACACACAACTTTTGCAGCTGCAGTGCAAAAGTTGAGAGCAAAAGTAGTGATGTGTGACCGGACCTTAAGATTTCTTTTTGTGCGAAGTCTTAAAATGTATACATCATATCAAATGCAAGTATTAAAGGATAACATAAGTTTTATTTCACAGATGAGAAATTACATGTCGACTGGTCAGTTCAAAAGAAAAACAACTCAAATTAAAAATTTTTTGTTAATGAAAAGGAAAAATTCGCTCTGGCATCGGAGATTAAACCCAGGACCCCAGTTCTACGCACTGGGTGCTCTACCACTGAGCTATGTCGAGGCTTAATCCACAGCACCAGATCGAATCTGTCTCCTTTGGTTTTTTTTTTTGTGGCCTTACTCCATGTTTGACATATAAACATGTCATCAGACAAGGAGCGCACTCATATCAGTGACTTATGTAATCGGGACTCCATAGTTTATTTGCACTGTTAGACGAATAATCTATGTAAAGATTATTAATTTTTTGGTCCTACAGAATTCTCTGTTAGGTTATTATTTATTAATGACAAAGAAAGAACCAAAATGGTAAAGATAATCATGGCTACATGGTTGCTATGTGTTACTATGTACTGTAATTTTCAATTTTTAACCAAGTCTAGTTTTAAATGTAGAACAAAGATAACAGTTTATTCTGATTTTATTTCACTAAATGTATCTTATACAACGAAGATAAAAATCATGTGTACTCCCTTTGTTCCCTGCCTCATCTCTGCTGCACTGACATTGAACATAGTACAGCGGTGAGACATAAGGGGATTTAAAGTTTATAAAACACTATAAATGATTATTATATTAGGGCCTATGTAAGTATTATAATCTTTATTGGTATTAAGTATTATTATTTACACTAGAACCTATTAAATTATTTATTTTTCATCATAATCATCACCATCAGACATTTTCACTTGGTTGTGGATTATTATTATTATTATTATTATTATTATTATTATTATTATTATTATTATTATTATTTATCAATCACCATCATCACCATATTTTTATGTTTCAATTTTAGTTTCTCCCAGAAAACTGCTTCAATTTTTGGGATACATCTTTAACAATGCTGAATCTTACACACCGACAAATACATAGGTTATATAATGTTACAATTAAAATAACTACATTTGAAAAATCTGTATTAGGTTACCAGCAAAATATGTATGTCAAAAACACACGTCCTTACCATGCCAGCGCAGTTGACAAAATACTCGCAGAAAACTGTGCCAAGGTTGGTTTCTACACCTTTTATACGGGCATTTTCTGTTAATACTTGCAGCACTTTACAATTCTCTGCATAATGTGCGCCTATAGGAAGAAAATCAATATTAGTGTTAGCACTAGAATTCAATTTTGTAAGTGACATCTCATACACTGTTTCCTAAACTTCACTGAGATATCACACATGAATAACCTGCAACAGCTGCCATAAAACAAGACACTTAAAGAGGAGGAAAAGAAAGTGGATGAAGATGAAAAAGTGTAACAAAAGAGGAAAATGTGAGAATGAGGAAATGAGTAGGAAATGAGAGAAGAGGAGAGGTGAGGGAGGAGAAAAGAGGAATGAGGAGAGGAATGGAGAGAGGAGAGGAATGAGAAGAAGAGAGAAGAGGGATGAGGAGAGAAAAGGAGAGAAGAGAAGAGGAATAAGGAGAGGAGACGAGAGGAAAGAAGATAGGGGAGAGAAGAGAAGGGGAATGAGGAGAGGAGAGAAGAGGAATGAGGAGAAGATAGGAGACGAGAGGAATGAGCTGAGGGGAGAGGAGAGAAGAGAAGAGGAATGAGGAAAGGAGAGAAGAGGAACGAGGAGAGGAGAGAAGAGGAATGAGGCGAAGATAGGAGACGAGAAGAATGAGGAGAGGAACGAGGAGAGAAGAGGAATGAGGAATGAGGCGAAGATATGAGACAAGAGGAATGAGAAGAGGAGAGAAGAGGAATGAGGAGAGGAGAGGGGAGGAGAGGAGAGGAGAGGAGAGGAGAGGAGAGGAATGAGACGAAGATAGGAGACGAGAAGAATGAGCAGAGGAGAGAAGAGAAGAGGAATGAGGAAAGGAGAGAAGAGGAATGAGGCGAAGATAGGTGACGAGAGAAATGAGCAGTGGAGAGAGGAGAAAAGAGGAATGAGGAAAGGAGAGGAGAGAGGAGGAATGAGGCGAAGATAGGAGACGAGAGAAATGAGCAGTGGGGAGAGGAGAAAAGGGGAATGAGGAAAGGAGAGGAGAGAGGAGGAATGAGGCGAAGATAGGAGACGAGAGGAATGAGCGGAGGAGAGAAGAGAAGAGGAATGAGGAAAGGAGAGGAGAGAAGAGGAATGAGGAAAGGAGAGGAGAGGAATGAGCAGTGGGGAGAGGAGAGAAGAGGAATGAGGAAAGGAGAGGAGAGGAATGAGGAAAGGAGAGAGAAGAGGAATGAGCAGTGGGGAGAGGAGAGAAGAGGAATGAGGAAAGGAGAGGAGAGGAATGAGGAAAGGAGAGGAGAGGAATGAGGAAAGGAGAGGAGAGGAATGAGCAGTGGGGAGAGGAGAGAAGAGGAAT
This sequence comes from Periplaneta americana, assembly GCA_025594305.2. Lineage (NCBI taxonomy): Eukaryota > Metazoa > Arthropoda > Insecta > Blattodea > Blattidae > Periplaneta > Periplaneta americana. The sequence continues at coordinate 189,462,305 of JAJSOF020000005.1, forward strand.
GAGGAAAGGAGAGGAGAGGAATGAGGAAAGGAGAGAGAAGAGGAATGAGCAGTGGGAGAGGAGAGAAGAGGAATGAGGAAAGGAGAGAAGAGGAATGAGGAAAGGAGAGGAGAGGAATGAGGAAAGGAGAGAGAAGAGGAACGAGGAGGGGAGAGAAGAGGAATGAGGAGGGGAGAGAAGAGGAACGAGGAGGGGAGAGAAGAGGAACGAGGAGGGGAGAGAAGAGAAATGAGGCGAAGATAGAGACGAGAGGAACGAGCAGAGGAGAGAGGAGAGAAGAGTAATGAGGAGAGGAGAGGAGAGGAGAGGAGAAAAGAGGAGAGGAGAGGAGAGGAGAGGAGATGTCCTATGGCCTGTTATGATCTCACAGTTAAAGTTTCAACTCATCGTTTGTGTATGTTTATATTCTTCATTCCTCTCACTTCTCGCTCGGCCTTTGGGTGACATCATCAATAAATTGTTTTCTCCAAGTCTCGAGACCATTAATCCTCACTCTTTTCCTGCCGTCACACAATCCATTTACTACTTTCGTTGATTTGAAGAAACTATAAACATTCGGAGTGTAACTTCTCAAGTTTCTTATTAAAATTGTTAGCCATACACATTCATTTTCTTTTTTTAAGTTGTTACATCACTGATCTGAATTTGTTGTTGTTGAGGAGTGTTCACATACTAAATAAAAATATATATACAATATATATGAATTTACTTTCTACAATATTTTTATTGCTTTAAAATTATTATTTTTATTCATATAACTTTATGTGCATTTTATTTTCACTCCTGCCAACTTCACTTTTAATTCAAGCATAAGTTAATTAGTAAATGTACTTTGTTATAATATACTGCACTAAATGGAAAATGTAAACTTTATCACTCACATACCTCCTTCCTTGGCTAATTTTGCTAATGCTTCACATATTGCCTGTGGCTTTGCTACAGCATCTTCAGGTACCCAAATTGCTCCCTCCAAGTCTTCAGTTTTCAGGTATGGATGGAACTTTTTCACATCATTATTCCCGACTACCTGGAAATTGCATACTTATTACCTTAAGTTTGCACAGAATCTGAACATTGAACAATAATTTTATAACTTACAGTAAAATCCCTGGCCAAAAAAAAAAAAAAATAATAATAATAATAATTAAGGGTGTTGGGTAGTCTGGCTGTTGTATATGAGCGAAGAAATTGTGCTATTACTCTTCAGCTTTTGAATCTATCAATTTATAATTTTTACAGCATACACACAATACTTGCAGGTATATTTTGGTTTTTAGATTATCTTTATACCTCACATACTTGATTTTATAAAAAGTTTTAAACCTGAAAGATATTAATTAAATTTAAATTAAAAATATAGTGTTTTAGGATCATTACATAAATAGATGAAAGAATTTTTTTGTTTGAAATATCACGAAGTATGTCTCCCTGAAATTAATGACATTACTTATAGTTCACTCTGTGTATACAATTTTTTACTGACCTTATTCAAGCAAGAGATTTCATCTTTGGGAAAACACCAAAGCTGCAGTTCTTTTAGCCGCCCATAGGCACTGCCCTTGGTGTACCATGGTAAGAGAACTATACAACACTATGTTACGATTAATGGAGCAACGGTTGAATTCCATTAGTGGAAATGACAGTACCCGCGAAAATTTACCGCCAATACCACCTTTATCACCACTAACTCCACTTGCACCTGCCGGAATTCGAACCTGAGTTTCCAACGTGGAAAGCAAACACTCCAGCTGTTTGTCTAACAGTGTGCCAGTTGCCTAAATATTGATATTACTAATTTCTATCCTTCTAGCAAAGAACAGAGAAAATATACCTACTTTTTTAAGTTCAGTTCCTACCTCACAGTGCAGACCTGTTGCCTGGTGATATGCCATTCGTCTTTTTAAAGCAATCAAGCGATCTTTAGTCTGTGCCAGATTAACACTGCCACTTTGCTTAAACCCTAAAATCACAACAAAATAATGCAATCAGTGATAAAGCAGTTACTTCATGACTAAAACTCAGAAGTAGCATGATAAACTTCGTGTTTATGTCAATATTTTACTTCAAAATGAGTTGTTAATCCTCTTACAGGACATTAAAAGAATACCTCCATAGGACTAAAATCCCTATCAGTCAACTGCTTCTTTTTATTGAGAACATACAGCTGACTCAGGAGTAGTTAGGAGATAGCATAGTAGTTCAGAAATAGGCCTAACCTTAAAGAAAAATGCATCAAAATTATAACAACAACAGCTCTTTCAGAGCTTCAGATAAATTTTAAACAAACAATTTCATCCTGATGGACTTGACGTAAATAATAGGAATTCTAAAATTATTCAAGCCATTGTTGCGGTACACGTGTACCACGCCACTGAAGATGTCCACCGGAGTAGTGGACGAAACGTTTGGTTATAACACCGACAGACCACGGCCCTCTAGCCCGAAAAATACGCATCCTATCAACGCCGGCCATGAAAGCCTACATTCCAACATCTTAAATACTTTTACATTATAATAGGCTACCACATCCTTCCAAAAAATGTAATATTCTCAATGAAATTTCTTATTTTTAAACATAAAGTTAAATTTATATACTACTTTCAAATTCAATGTCCACAGAAATGGTTAACAAATGTTCAGTGCCTGGATGCAGGAACAATTACTGAAGATCTCCCTGGAATAAGGGTGTAACCAACAAATCTATAATACACGTTTCAGGAAAAAGGAAATTAATTTCAGAGACATACATAAACACATAAATCATTAGGCCTTTATTTACTAGCAAAACCATTTGACTAAACAAGTATGTTCAGCTATTGGATGAAACAATTTATTGTATGTTTCAAAATTACTTTTTCCAGCCAAGTCACACATTTCATTAATTTGATGTTACATTCTTTTTACAGGGAAGATCTTCAATTATTATAAATGTGACGAGAAGATAAGTGTGTTCTTGTTTCCAAAAGATATAATATTAAAATGAAAATGATTGCGAGTGATTGCTTGGAAAGATTAAGTTATGAAACCAAATTCAAAAATATGTTCACTATATTTTCAATCAGGATAAATACAAAAAAGAATGAGCATGTTCGACACCAAGATTAGTACCGGTAACCTTGTTACAGCCCCATTAATAAATCATACCCCGATAAACGAACATTTCAAATGCTTATTGATTATTATCAAAACGTTAAGAACACAGCCAACCGTAACACTGTAACTCTTGTAAGTAAAAATGTGTAAGTTACCACTATTATGAGACTTTGTGAATGTTTGCCAATTTATAAATATGTACCATGCCTAGATATCTGCGTATAAATGAAATCTTCCTATAAATTATTGAAAGAATGCTGTCTACGGTCCTACTTAAGCAGTACTCTATTATAGCCTAAATGTCTACTATGTAGTTAGATATTTCTGTATTTAGCGTATGTATTATGTATTTACATAAGGGTAATATTTCATTGTTTCTCTGTTATTTTTATTCTTTATGCTTCTCTGAAACACTCACAGAAAACTGACTCTAGTTTTTAAACTGATTCCCGTTACGAAAATGTATTTTATACAATAATTTAATAATGCACATTAAGTTATATAAATTACAGTTAACTATTTCACTGTTAAAATAATAGAATTGTTATTAATATCAAATCGATAAAATGAAACATGCTATGCTATATGTTTAAATGTTTTATGGAAATTAACATTGCTAGGATTTTTAAAATTGCTAGACCAATATGCATGACATCAAATTTTATGCACTGGTTTTGTTCTAGAAGGCACTGTACAATCCCTCTTTGACTATCTCCCAAAATGAACAATTTGCATTGATGTGTTTACTTTACCAATATCATAGCCCAATTCATGTAGTCGTCTGTATAACTTGATGCTGTACATGATGAGGTTCCTCTCTGCTATCGGTTTGAAAAGTCCGAGAGTACCTGAACCAAAGTGTGAAGTACCACTTCCAATTCTGAAAATAAAAGAGAAGTCATCAACATACTGGCCAACCAGATTGTGAACAGTACAAACTATACAGTAAATAGGTGCATACGTTAAATATTTCTTGAATACACCACGGATTTATAAAAGTTTAGTTTACCTTAAGAATCAAACTGATTACAATGTTATTTACGGCTTAATTAAAAACATGAAGAAATAGCAATACCAATAATTATTTAAACCTTCACAAAATGAAAAAGTGAAATATTTATTTAATCCACTCAACAATGTAATTACAGAGTAGATAAAATGAAAATAACAGTAATAATATAAACTCACTTCTTTTGTTCAAGTACAAGAATGTCTGTCCAACCATTCTGCACAAGATGATATGCAACAGAATTTGCGACTGTCCCTGCTCCACAAATGACAACTTGAGCCTGTTTTGGTAATACTGTTTCATTTCCTATAGGGAAGCCAGAATGAAGTCCCCTAATATTAAGTGAATTACTTAGCTTCGTTCTTGTTTCTGAGTGTATTTTGTCATTTGTTCTCCTTTTATACACATTTGATGATTGTTTGCGTATAGTTGTACATTGCAAGAACCATTGAGTCTCCCGCGCTGACTTAAATGCACCGACAGTACATCTGGGGCACATCATCATCATCATCATTTTTAGCGGAAAAAATACTACAGTACTGTATAATTATCCTGCATAAAAATCCATCCTTATTCTTATACAAATACCGAGCGTACACGTGTGCATTAAACAATACTATACACTTTTTTTTACGTCTCTATAAACATCGTAGCCTTCAAATACTAATCATTCGCATTAACTTTGTAACAACAGTGACAAATTAAGAGACGTTGTGTTCCAATATAAGTTAAAATAATATATTAGCAATAATAAAATATCCTTTCAGCATACAACAGGTTACGTCTGAATACAGAAGCCTTAAAAAAAATCTTTAAAATAGAACTCAAATATTCAGATACACAAGTACCTAGAACTGACAATAGAATACAGGTAAAATCAGCTGTGTTCAGTGTGAATAACGTTAGAAATAAAAAATTCCTTCCGCCATTTGGCATTGCGATAAAAGGAAGTTTTCCTCAGAACCATCCACATTCTTCTTTATACATTTTCTTCGACATGACCTGTGCAATGCAACAATAAGTTTATACGACCCTTAATCACAATATCAGGGATACGACTTGAGTTTACAATGAAGCTGTAGTCGAACCTGGCTACAATGTCATTTACGAAGGCCGTTTTCTATACTGTCGTTTGTCGATGTGGGCGGTAGTGGGGGTAACAGGAAAGGGGAGAGGATAATAACATACAAGTCGTAATAGCATGATCCGAAATATGGTAAAGACTGGTTAGTGATTGCAATCTACTGAGTAAGCTTGTGAAACACCGATCTTTGCTAAAATGACAACTTGGAGGGACAAGGTAATTAACTGTTTTATGATGAAATCATTCATTATTTTAATTTCATTAAGAACTCACTCCATACGTAATTATTGTTTATTGTCAATTCTAACAATTTAAATAATAATGTAATATTCAAGTGTGAGCAGTTCAGAAATTGTTTAAAATTAATTCAGCACCTATAAAGGTACTGATTTTGCATAGAAAAGTTACACTTGACAGTATAGTCACTAATTAAATAGTTGAACTTTTTTTTTTTGCGAAGTTAAAAATAGACATTGTATTTATAATGGTGTGATTCACATTGTTTGAAGTCGACCTATTTGGTGTTGTGCCAACTTAAGAAATAGTGGGTAGGTTAGTATGTAAAGTGAAATATACAATTACTAATTGGCTAATTGCGTAGTTCAATATGGACTGTATGAATAAGTGTGCGGATCCGTAGGATACGTATACAATAGATCATCCGCACTCATTCAAGTGCGCGCACGCATATCACTCATGAATTGTGACAATTTCATCATGACATGATAATTTTAAGATGTTTCTTTTCTTATATAGTTTTCAACAAGCTTCCTGAACAATGGAGATGAAACAACAGTAAAAGATTTAATACACGCGCTATACACAACAAGGACAATCCACAGACCACTACCAGGATTTGAAAGTCACTCAGATGATCTCCTTGCTAGAATATCCGCAGGAGTGGACTGTGATGAAGTTTATCCCCAGATTTATATTGGTGATGCGTAAGTTTTACAGTATAATATAACATGCTTTCAACGTCTTCCACAAGAGTAGGCCTATTGTTTGTTTTTTTCCTTCTTCATGTAGATTTGTTTTACATAGGTACCAGTAATATAATATATTTTTCTTACCTTGTAGACGATCTGCGGAAGACAAAGCTTACCTCAAGAAAATTGGTATTACACATGTCTTGAACACAGCAGAAGGTAACAGATTTGGAATGGTGAATACGAACAAAGTTTACTACAGAGATACAAATATTAAATATTTAGGCATCCAGTTAATAGATTTGCCAATGACTAACATTAGCGTACATTTTCAAGAAACTGCTGATTTCATCGAAGACGCTGTAAAAAGTGGAGGTAAGAATCTGTTTAATTGTTTATTACACTGTATGTTCAAAAAAATGCAGAATATATAGGCCTATATATATTTTAAATACAAATCGCAAAATTAAAACTTCGAAAATTCACAATTCCAAAATATTTTTTCTTTCAGATTGAAGGGCAATTTTTGGGACCTTAAGCATACATTTCATGAAAATAGGGATTAAGGATATCAAGAAATAAAATTTATAAAATATATAAATTTTTAAGGATCGAAGATGTATGTAATCCCTTAATAACTGCTTTTTCCACTAAAATATCTGCCGTGACCAAACCATGAGTCTTGATAACTGCAGAGATATGCAGAAAAATTGCAAAATACTGTTATATTCTTAGCAGTTGGATAAAATAAAAAATTCTGGATGCATTATTGTTTTAGTGCATCTATGTAATGAGAAATTTTAAGTTGGCGTGCACTTTGTACACAACTCAGATTTCACCTTGTGTAGGCCTATCAATAAAATTTAATAAAGAGTGCGGCAAAACATCCTCCCTAATTTAAAGTTTAAATAAAGAACAGATGGATCAAAATAAGGAAACTGTATTAATATGAATGGTATCTAAACAGTGGGAAATTTAGGTTTACATGCATTGCCATAGTGATATCAAATAACATGCACAAAACAAGAATGGAATAGGACATTGAATACACGGAATTGACATTCAATTAGTGCAAATTGTAATCTGTAACAAATTCCAACTATGCCGTGGACGGGTGAAGACATGCTTACGCTGTGGTATCATTTCTGGTAAGTGGTAATTCCATTGTCGCTGCTCAGATGTTTCCCGGACGCTTAATTTCTTCACGTGGCGACGTCCCCTGGCCAGCACGATCACCAGACCATGCACCCTGCGATTTTTTCTATGGGGGCATCTTAAGGCTGAGGTGTTCAAACATCGGCCAAAGACTTTGCCAGACATAAGAAATGCAATACAGGAAGAAATTGGTCTTATTCCTCAAGAAATACTAGTTAGAGTGATTCAGAATTTCTGAAGTCGCATTCAATAATGCATTGATAGTGAAGGACACCGCTTGAGAGACAAGTTATTAAAAAAATGAAAAATTCCCACTGTTAAGATACCATTCATATTAATAAAGTTTCCTTATTTTGATCCATGTGTTTTTTGTTTAAACTTTAAATTAGGGAGGATGTTTTTCCGCACCCTTTACTTAGCAGTGTTATGTAAAGTCAGAAGCTGATTTCATATGTGGTAATAGATTTCAGTCTTTTGAAAATGGAACCAGCCCTATGACACTGGAAGAACTTGAAGTTGTAACTGTCCTTATTCTTATTATTTATGCTTTAAATCAGACGTGGGCATCAGTAGTACATGTCGAATGGAGTCGAACGCAAGGACGCGATCTCCCTCCCTCCACACCCTTAGCTGGGGTACCTGTCCGACTGGTTTAAGTACTGGCGGATAACGGTGGATTTCACTAAAAAAAAAAAAAAAAAAAAAGGCTTCTCTAAGGAAGCTCCTGAAGTAAAAAAGTCCAAAAATATTATTTCCACAAAGAATGGGAAAATGAATTCTTTTGTTGTGAAGAAGGGGAAAGCGTTAGGTGCTTATTATGCTACAAAATTTTACTAGCACATTGAGCGACATTATGAAAAGACTCGTTTTAATGGAACAAATTTTTTTTTTTTTTATTTTATTTTTATAATAATAGTAGTCCACACCTGTGGAGTAATGGTTAGCGCGTCTGGCCGCAAAACCCCAAGTGCAAGTACACAAATATGGCTGGTTTAGATGTATATAAGCTTAAACAACTTTGCAAAGTAAAATATTCACATTTTCGGAGTTTTGTTACGAAAACTGCTTCTATGTTTGGCTCAACCTTTATTCGTGAACAGTTTCTTTCTCAGTTGGCCATTGTAAAATCCAAATCAAGATCACGCATTTCAGACGAAAATTTATTCTATCAGCTCACAATTGCAATGTCTGACATAACTCCCAAATTTTGAAACACTTGCTGATTTACGTGATGAAGAAGAATAAATGAATCCTTTCTTTTAAGGGCATGAGTCAATTGACGTAAATTGACAAAAACAACAAAAGAACTACAGTAAGAAGTTTAAAAAATAGCCTAATTGCTGCTTTTCTGTTTCTTGGTAATGTGCTTGATATTTCGTTAAGAATCTATTTTTCCTTAGTTTCTTTTCTTTTTTATTTTGAAAGGATGCAAATTAGTGACTGATGCCCTTTCAAAACAAATAGGTTCAGATTATGGCATTACTTTTTAACTGTTGTGGAATTGTACGTTTTATATCATTTTATAAGGTTTTTACAGTAATTGTTTAAATTAGGAATAAAGTTATGTTTCAGCTTTTTGTAAAATAGTTTGTATTTGTTTTGGAAAATATGTTTTCTTTCATTGTCATTATTCATAAAAATAACATTTGTAGAAAACTGTGTATCTTTTTGTCCTGCTTAATTACTTAACTTTCTGGTTTCAATACTTCACGCGATCCACCTCTGAGTATTATGTTAACAAGTGATGCGTGTTGCAGCAATCAGAGTAGTACAGCGCATCTCTTTAAATGTCCACGTCTGCTTTAAATAAACAGCAGCACTAGCAGCTGAAGACGGTATATCATCATCTTCACTGCAGGATTATAACTGATAACTGTTCCCTGTTGCAGGCAAAGTCCTGGTGCACTGTCTGATGGGGATGTCTCGATCCAGTACCTGCGTATTATCGTACCTGATGCTCAAACAAGGCCTTACTGCAACAGAGGCATTGAAGAGGGTAAGAATCCACCGTGATATTCGCCCCAATGATGGCTTTCTTGAGCAGCTGGCACGACTGGACAACAAGTTAAGAAGAGAGCGGGAACGCACATCTTCTCTGTGATCCGGGGAATAAATTTTGTGCTGAATCGTATTTGTACATCGTGAGCGTGGAAAACATATTAACAAAGGGAAATTTTAAAATACTTAATCCATAACATACTATAAATGCAGTAATGTATAACTGCTCTTCCATAAATTCTATCCTGTAATATGACTGATGTATAATTCCAACTAATCAAATCCTATGGTGAATGATGAAAATGTTACAATCATCCTTAAAAAATTCCTGTACTTATATCATGTACTGGTAACATAAAAATACATTTTTTCTTAAATTTATAATACAGTGTGTGTCTAAAAAATATTAACACTTATATGGGTAGTGATTCAATATACAGTAACTTCAATATTTCTCCAAGTGTTCCAACACTTGTAAGGAACCTTTCCCATGGATGCACATTTCTCGTGGCTTGGTTGCATATACAGTTTTCAGTATACCGCACAGCCAAAAATTGCAGGGAGTAAGATCTGACAAACGTGCTGGCCGTTGCATTAGTGCTGCTCTACCAATCCATCTTCGTTGCATATATGGCTACATCCAAAGATCTTTCTTGAAGATTTTCCATACATTTGACCTGGAGAAACTGGATTCTGCACTTTATCATCTTGTTGATTTGCTTAGACTACATAAGAAAGCCTCTTGTACAGACCCAGAAACAAAATTCAAGGGATTGTATGTGGTGGACTGCTGTTTGCTGTCAGCAACTTGGCTATTTTGATGAACTTGCCATAAATGTAGTAAATGGTTATTCTACAGACATGGACAAATTATTAACAAAATTGACGATTTTTATGATAATTTTGTTTACAAAATTTTTCTTTTCAATTTACACTACAGTTGACAATTTTTCTTATTTCTATCATTATAGTAGACAGAAAAATGCAAAAATGTCAACTGTAGTTTAAATTGAAGAGCCAATTTTTGTAAGAATATATAATAAAAATATTTAATTTTGCTAAAAATTTGTAAATATGCAAAAATGTCAACTGCAGTCTAAATTGAAGAGTCAAATTTTGTCAAAATATAAAATAAAAATCTTCAGTTTTGCTAATTATTTGGAAATATCCAAAATGTGAACTGTAGTCCAAATTGAAGAGTCGAATTTGGTAAAAATATAGTAAAAATCTTCAGTTTTGCTAATAATTTGTAAATATGGAAAAATATCAAATGTAGTCCAAATTGAAGAGTCAAATTTTCTAAAAATATACAATACAAATCTTCAATTTTGCTAATAATTTGGAAATACGCAAAAATGTCAACTGCAGTCTGAATTGAAGAATCATATTTTGTAAAAATATATAATAAAAATCTTATTTTGCTAATAATCTGTCCATGTCTGTAGATGGTGGATCACTATTGAAGTAGGCTTCATTTTTTCTTTTGCTGCAGTCTTTTGTCTTTGCTCCAAACTGATATCTTGCAACCATTTTTACAACAGAGATAATAATTCAAATTCTAACTATAGAAATACCATGACCTACCTTATTTTGGAACATGTTGGTCCCAGGTCCTGTGTATAAAAATATAAATTGAACCACTACTCATATAAGTGTTCACAATTTTTAGAGAGACTGTATAGGCTAGATGTATATCGGATTCTAAACTAGCTGGTAGCTAATAGTAACAATCTAAATAAAGGTTAAAGTTAACTTTCTTTCTTAACATCAAGTAGTAAGAATAATGGTTGAAAAAAAAAAACACAGAAATTTACAAGCCCTGTTCAGTTTATGGTGGCTAGAATTACAACGTACAAGAAGAGTAGTCCACCTATGTGCCTAAGTATACTGAATTCAAATTATCAGAAGCTCTAAGCCGAACTTTACAACCGTCCCAGGGTTTTGAGTTCAGATAGGTAAATCAACGAATCATCACAGAAATAAGTCTGAGGTAACAAGCACCAACTTCATTTCAACTATTACAGAACCATTTGTAGCTTGTAAATTGTATAGTATAACAATATTGAGATTGTCTTCAATCGTACTATTGTGTACTTATGTAAAAATGTGCCTGTAAATGTAATTTATAGTGTCAAGTATTGTGATAGTATGGTTAGTAAGTTACAGATAATTTAAACTCAACATATATTGTACAAAAATTAGAGACATATTCCGATTTATACAAAGTCTAGTGAAATTGTGGTGCTGAAATGAGAGACATTTGTTAGAGAAATTTGAAAAAAAAAAAGATTTAATTTCGTTAATAAAAATCAAATTGTAAATAAAAAACAACTTTATATATATTTCTCTTTTTTCCTTACATATACAATAATAATTTCTGTATTTTACAGCCTCATTTACAGTATCTACAAATATTACATCTTTCACACTGTGTGCATAATGATACATACATCCAAGTATCATTTTTCCATTATATATATGATCATTCTATCATATGAAATGTAACTTTGTGCAAGACTCCGCAATTTACACATACAAGTACATAAAACACAAAAGGAAGAAATTAGATTTAATGTATAAAAATGTGTCACATTGTTCTGAATAATGTACATTTTTATATTAAATATGTCTTAAATATGTAAATAAAAGAACAGCTTAGTATTACGCTACTAGAAATTAATACATACACTTGCCCATCTTCAATCCTTTCTGCATATCCTGTCATTGGAAAACAGAACCTTTTCAGTACTAAAAGGAACGAAAGTTTAACAAAACTTCAAAGAACCTTTGGGGGAGAACAGGGGACAGCAGAGAATGATCTGAAGAGGTAAATATTAGGTTTCCAATCTCCAGCGCCTCTCCTCCCACTTTCTGCAAACTCCACACATAGTTGGGCAATTCAACTAATACTGAACTTACTGCATGATTCTCAGTATAAGGGTGATCAGCTATGTTATCACTAGTATCCATATTGCAGCTACCAATAAACTGGAATAAGATTGCTTATTTGAAGTATATGTAACGTCACAGTACAGGTACAGATACATTTGTATACAAAATAGTTATGCATCCTCTGCCCTTTTCGTCTAGAAGGCAAAATCAGGACGCAGTCATAGTGAGTAGTCTTAACAATCGCTGCTTTTACTAATCGTATTTAAATAACCACATCTTTGTGAATGATTGAAGGTTCACTGCAGAGGTAAAATACAGGGTGGCACACGAAATGTCATCCATTTAATTATCACATTAAAATTTTAATATTGTAGTTTCGATGTTTCTAACTGCGCTAGTGGATGCCGAAATTCATGCAAAATCCGATAGGTAGCATCACAATTCGGATGTAACCATAGCTACGAGCACAAACATCACATTTTGAAATGGTGGACAACGGGTAAACACAAGGTGTTGTGAATAAACAAAACGTTCGATTCTGGGCAAGGGAACCTTCTTGCATTCTGCATGAAAAAGAAATGTATGGGGCAAAAGTTTCTGTATGGGTCGCAATTTCGAGCCATGGAATCATCGGTCCAATTTTCTTCGATGAAAACCATGTTGGAAAGCAGTTTTATCCATCTTGTGGCAAAAGGTATCACTATGGAAACAAAGTGGTTCATGCAGGATGGAGCCCGTCCACACACTGCAAACACCGTTCTGGATTACCTGCACAAGATGTTTGATCTTCGTGTGATGTCACATCGACATGGGTGCAGCAAAATGTGGCCACCTCATAGCCCGGACATTAATCCGTGTGATTTCTTTTTATGGGGATTCAAAAAAAGAGGTCTACCAAAGGAGGCCAGAAAATGTGGTGCAGCTCAGAGCCCTTCTAGTGGAGTTGTGCCGTGGGCTATCTGAAGACTTGTGTCGAAAAGTGGTGACGAATGTAAGGGTTCGTTTGCAAGAGGTTGTGAGGCAAAATGGCGGTCATATGGAACATGTTGTGCATTAGAGATAAAATTCCAAATCCTAATTATTAATTCTGTATAATTTTGTAAAGCTTCAATACAAACTAATATGTTTTACGTGTAAAATAAATGGTATGACATTTCGTCTGCCACCCTGTACCTTAAGTAAGATGCTCAAGCATGTAATATTGCAGGGTATAGTTGATATTTCTGTGGTGTTCAGGTAAGAGGGATAATTCATTTTTGTGCAAATGGAATTTTGTTCTCCGGATGAACACACAAGTTAAATTATATGAGTGTGCAAAAATGAAAAGAATACTAGCAGTTGCTGTTTTTTATTTGTGTAGAAAATTATTTGCAATAAGAGTCCGAATTTAAGCTTCATTTACCAAACTCATTTTTATGACATCTCCCTTTATCCAAACATAAATTTGAACTAATATCTTCACTGTCAATATAGACAACATTACATATAAATTGTGTAAAATATATGTAAAAGTGACGAAAACAGTACACTGAAAGACACTGCAATACCAAAAGGCAGAGAATGGGTTTTAAACATAATCCAAAAGAATCAGTAACACCAAAATCTGAAAATTACGAAGATATTAACTCCACGTTTAACGTGGATTTGTGTAGCCAACATCCCAATTAATAAATTAAGTAATCTACATTTTAGGGAATTTCTGGAAAAGTACATAGAAAATTAGTGGGTTTTCAGTGATGAGCAACATGCAAGATCTTAATGAAACACGAAAAAATATCAGACAATAGGAATATTTTGCAATATAAAATCATTTCAAGTGACATCCACATATGTTCAAGTTCCGTAACTTACGAATGCACATTATTATTCACTACAAAGATCACGACGAAAATGATCATCACAGATCAAGCATGTGTTTACAAGTATAGCTTCAGAATATCGTGAGTTGACTATACTCCACGAACAGACAGTGACGACGTATTTGTTTATATCCTCATCTGTTGCATTACCTGTGTTCGGCATACTATATACCCAATGTGTGTCTAACTTCAGTCTTTAGGTAGCTGAAATACGGAGCCTAGTTATCACAGTCGAGAAAGGTTTTAAAACAAGAAGTATAGTGTGGAACAGTGTGTGGTATTACATTATTAGAGAATACTTTTGCTAAGGATAGATGGATTCTACAACGTTGATTTAAAATTGTGAGAAAATTGCCTGGTATAAACATCCCAACAAGTCAATTATGAAGAGATTTTGTTGTAAGTTTGGTGTTGGACAAGAAATCGAATACGAGGGCATTTTAACAGAAGAAACTTAGACTCTGGGTCTTATCTAGTATAGTAGTGACGTTTTCATTATGGACAAGCGGCATTCGTTTGTGAGCTACCGATCTCAGTTGCATTACTGACTTGTAAAAATAATTGAAGAGTCCACTGCAAGAATGATGGATGTCATTTGGAATATCTTTTTCAGGAGAAGCAATTGAAAGTTTGAAATCCTTAGCGTTCAAAGCTTAACTGTGATTTTCCGATCATTACTGGACAATGACTTTCAGTGTTAATGCCATATAACTCTCTATGTACATTCTATATGTCTTAAGCTATGCATTGACAGTCTTGGTTCATTTTCGACAAGAAAGTGACATCCATCATTCTTGCAGTGGACTCTTCAATTACTGTAGCCACCTGACCCACTTTAAAACGTGTGCGGCATTGCCAAGTCTTATTTTTCTCCATGGTGTCTAAACCTACACACATAGTGAGGTGACAAAGAGCTAAAAGCAGTTAAAGTGTGGCACGGTTCTGATTTTAAAGACTTGAATGCGGTAACGAAAATATTTTACATGCCGGTTGTCCATAATGAAAAAGAGACTACTCATCTGTGAATGAGACCAGGCTCTGTCAGTGCTGAGGCAGGATGGCCCAGCTGTCAGCATTGGCTTTATAAATGCCACTCAGGCCTACTGTCGAATTTGGACAATAATTGCATATATATATATATGAAGAGCATGATCCATTTTTATGATATAACTGGGCCAGTTCTCTTACCCACAGATCTATGGACTGAGCGTTTTTCAGGTGACATGCACAATAACACAACTTTTAAATAAGGACTGGCATAGTTTTGGAGGAAAACAAACTTAAAATATAATGATAAAGGTCTCAAAAAATATATAGTCTATATACGTATAAATCATAAAAATGGACTGAGCGAGTTTTCAGATCACACTCTTCATATATCAATGGCCCAATTCAAAAGAGAAACAACTCAAAATTTAAAGTTTTGAGAAACCTGCATTTTAAAGCTTTATGGTACTTTGAAAAATCAAAGGATGATTGAAATTACTCCAAATTCTGTTAATTATGTTTTATATCTGTGGCCGGGAGGAAAAAGGTCTTAAGTCAATTTTTTGCGAAAATGAGATTTTTATATATTCTGAAAGCGGAAACAATTCTCTACAATCTGGTAAAACGGCTAAAGTCAAATAAGACTCCTGACTGGATTTATAGAGCGTTACCAAATGTCCTTGGATTTATAGAGCGTTACCAAATGTCCTAAGTACTTTTTGAATCGAGCACACACAGAATAAAGGACTTAAGAATATTTAATACTTTATTCCTTACAAACATCACATGTTTGCTTTCCATGCTTCCCTATTAAAAGGTCTAACTTGTATTTTAGCCATTTTATCACATAGTGATGCCCTTTCCTTTTAAAACTTTAAGCACCAGGGTAAACAGTCCTGTAATTAAATTACATAAGTTAGGTCAGATGCAACAGTGTTCATGAGTAGAATAGTTATATACAATAAAAGTAATTTGATACAGTTCTATGAACACTTATAAAAAGTGTTCATACAGCTGTATCAAATTACTTTTATAAAAAGTGTTCATACAACTGTATCAAATTACTTTTATTGTATATAACTAGTCCTGTACTTCTTTAAGACCCATTTTGTATTCCTAATAATTTACATTTCTCATTTATTTTGACATGAAAAAGGTCTTATGTTTAATAGTCCCTTCTACTCAGTTTGGCTTCTAGTCTTAAAAGGGCTTAAGTGCGGCTATTTTTTTGGAAATAATCAAGAAAATCGTTAAATAAACAACATTATCTATTTTAGAAGAAATATAAACACATAATATCCAGGAAAAATCTCTTAATTAAGAAAACTCTATAATTGACACCAATTTCAATCTTTCTACTGCTTTCCTGAAAAGTATAAAATTTTTACTTCAGACCTTTTTCCTCCTGGCCACAGATATTTACTATACTAAAAGTTTCAAATTAGAGTGTGTTAACCCTAGAACACTAACGATATTCTACACACATGCATACTAATCATGAGTAAAATTTACTCATATATTTTTCAATCATCACCCAAATTTTAAGAGAGTATTCTATGATTACCTTCATGTTTCTTCTTTTGTGGATAAGCAATTTGGGCATGATATATTGCGTGAATTAAGATTCAAACATCAATTAATTTATACAGTATTTACTACTTGCTGAAGCACATTAGCTTTGTAAACTTGAACTCTGAATATGACATTCAGAAAAAAGAATATTAAAATTAACATCCAAAGTAATCTAAAGTTTATTCCTATAAATCTGAACATAGTACTCAAAAAGAAGAATTCACATCCCAGATAATCTAATAAAGATCCTGTTTGGGACAAGAAGAGCAGTTTTTTTTCTGTTCGGCACAAATGGGTTTTCTGCAAGTTTCACAATGTATAGTACTGCACCTCCTTTTGACCTGTAGACACATGATGGAGTATTTCCGTTTCCCTTTCTGAAGTGGATACTGAGGTGTTTGAGTACATTGTTGATTTCAAAGTTACAATTAATTCTGAAGACGAAATCCTTTGCATACAGTGGCGTAGCCAGCAGCTGGGCCAGGTGAGCCCAGGTCCACCCAAAAAATATGCGAATTTTTGCATTTTTTATGGAAAATACTAAACATTAAAACTAAACCATGGATAGTTACAGTCGATAGCATTAAGGTAAGAAGTCAAAAATGCTTTCATTTTTTCAAGAGCCAATTTAACTGTGTTGGATTGGGCCTAAAAAATTGTCTGGCAGTGTTAAAAAGAAGGAAGCCGTGGAGGCTACTGAATTGTTACATCAGCTAGAAAAATTTGACACCTTATTTCATGTAGTATATTTAGACGATATTCTTGCTCTTGCAAATTCATTATCCGAAGCACCTCAGTCTCTAAAAATGGATATTAGTAAATGTTCGTCCTTCATTAAGGCAATGATATAAAAGTTTTCAAAGCTCTGAAACGAAGAAAAATTCGACAATCATGTCAAGCACAAGGCTTTGTAAGCTAGCAATTCTATTCATCGAGAGGGAGAAAAGTTGGGATTTGTTGAAGAACCCATCATCAGCAATCGACAGATTCGTTGCTAGGAAATCTCGACAGCTCCAGTTCAACTTATGGAGCGTTTGTATAGGTATGCCTTGCATGATTGTTTACTATAATTTTGCATGTTATTAAATAAGACTTCCGAGAATGAGTTTCAAGGCAGTTGACAGCAGTGGCATTATCAGGAGATGGGTCAGGTACTTTCTAAATCCTGCTTAACTGGCCCACCCAAAATAATTAGTCTGGCTATGCCACTGTTTGCATCATAGTGCCAAGAATTAGTAAATTCTCGGTGCTGTTTCCCTTTTGAATTGGACCGTCGATATATATATATATTACACAAGAACTGAGGCTAGTGTTCAATTAATTAATCCTGTAGTTTAATCATAAGACTGAAAAGCATTCACTATCTGTGTGCGCATTCACAGTGGAAGCAGGCAAAGAACTTGCAACAGATCAAGAAGTATTACGGGCAATATCTTTACCTGGAAGCACATTTTCTTCTCCAGAAATTATTGTATTAATGAACGCAAATTTTAAGTGGTCACTAATTACTAACAGACAGTATTAGAACAACAATAAAATATGTGAAAGAAAAAGATTTAAGAACGTGAAAATTTCCTGCAGTCTTTTTGATGTAACACAGCAAGCCTCTGGGAAAGCGCCTAATTTTCAATACTTCATTTCTTTCTAAGGTTCTCTTTCTTTTATTCTGAAACACGCCAGTTTGTATGATATAAATCAAGTGAGAAGCGTGACTCTGCATTTTTCACAAGAAATGAATTCAGGTGGGAGAGAGGGGCAATTTTCTGATACGTCACTGAAGTATAGTTTCCACATAACATCGACATAATTTTTATCTACACTATGTACAGAGGTGTGAAAATTATTAGAATAATCTTAATTTTAAAGGTTTTTTAATAGTTCCTTCACAAATATTCATTGAATTGATGAATATTGGTATATAATATTACTATACTGATGTAAACAAAACAGATGTATTCGTTCATTTGAACCTTGACAACAAAAAATTAAACGAAATGAACAATTTGTTTAAAGTCATTTCAAATGAACGAATAATTAATTTTTTATGTTTCCAATTCCGCCAACATAATATAATAATTTCTGAATTCCCATAACAATTGTAAAATAAGAAAAATACTAATGTACAACAATGCTTTCCGGCATTGTTAGTAGTAAATATATCCTATATCAGTATAGTAATATATACCAATATTCATCAATTCAATTAATATTTGTGAAGGAACTATTAAAAAAACCTTTAAAATTAAGATTATTCTAATAATTTTCACACCTCTGTAACTAACAAACATTAAATCAATATAACATTGAAATAACTTGATATGCATAACATTTATAATTTAAGATTCTTTCTTAAGACTTAACAACGAACTTCTTTGAGATTCTGTTAGTGTAATGTCAATCGAATGGGTACTTATAGTTATCAGATTCCACACTGGAGACTTTGAATTCAAATCAGGTAAGCAGAAGTAGACTTTGTGTTGGGGAAGATTGTGTTCTGTTTAACCTTATATTATTTCTCCATAAGTTATAACGCAAGAAACTACTGCACCAAACAGTCTGGGGTGCAATTTGTTACAGCTGTTAAAGTTTATCTTAATACAATCTCTATTTTAACTTGCTTTTGCTTCTAGGAACCATATAACGAATCTTTTGTCTTATTCCATTCATTAATATTATTTTAATAAATAAACAATCGCTATTACTTAAAATATCTACATTTTTTGACAAATTAGTTAACTACTATACACGATGGAAAAGATTATTTAGAAGATGTATGGTTAGACTTTCCTTGCTAGTGAAGTGTAATGAACAAAGGCATGAGAAGAAAGTCAATCTCATGGACTAAATCATATTTAATGATTTCAATGATTATGGTATACTTTTAAGTTTTCTCCTTTATTTACCTGGAGACGAAGACAGATTCAACTTTCAAATTGTTGCATTTCATCACTGAGCCTCCAAAATCCGATATATTTTTCAAAAGATTTTGCAGGAGAGAAAAAAAGCACTGTTACTTTTAATTCCCTTGATTTTCAATGCTTTCCGTATAATTTTAATCATTACAAGAAAAATGATGAAATTATAGGTTCGTTCCAACAAGCAGTTCATGGATCAGTTCATGTACGGTTCCTGTACCATCTCATGCACATGCGCTATTTGAGCATCTGCTGTGGGATTGAAACTGGACTGGGCGCTGTTGGAACGCTTTCGCGGATCGTTGTGTACTAAATCCAGAGATGCTATAACTGTGATCATCTTTGCTAAGAACAAGATGCTTAATTATTATAGTTTCGCAGCTAATTCTAATTGCAGAAAATAGAATTTCGATCATTTTCTATTAAAAGATGACAAAAAAAATGGAAGGCAAGAATTCCGATAATTCAATGTCGTGTACTGGGGAATTCTCATCTAAAAATAGTTTTTTTTTTAATTATTAATTTATGTACGTTATTTATTATACTTTTAATCAAAGCTGCACGTTGAAATTGTAATTAACTATTTCAATACCCAATTAATTTCCATTTCCTGTCTTTTTGGCGAAAATTTAAATTAAATCTCTAGTTTTATTATTCGTCTGTACTGTCACTTTTCATCTTAACCTCATTGATGTGAACAGTCGATCATGTCTTTCTTCAGTATCCAGGAGACGCTGGTGAGCTTATGCGCGTCTCGCGTACTCTTCCGTACATGCTTCAATCCACGGACTATTTCTGACCGTTCCGGACCTGTGTCAAAAGTTTGTTGGAACGCCTGACTGCAGTACATGTTTCTGGTTCAGGGCTGATTTGGATTGTGTTGGAACACTTTTTCTGTACTGCACATGCTCAAGATAGTTACGGATGGTTCCTGACTGTTGTTGGAACGAACCTTATATCGAAAATAGCTTTGAAAATGAAGGGAATTAGAAGTGACAACGCTTTTTCTTCTTGCTGTAAAATCTCTTTAAAAAAACAGCGGATTTTGGAGTCAATTGTTCTAAACGTATCAACCATAATTTAATTAGAAAATAATGCTTTCATTGATTGCAAAGAATGAATAAACCTAGGCCAAAAATCGTGTCTAAATGTAGAGTTTAAAATACTGGTATTTATTACAGTAAAACTTATCAAGTCTGACCTATGACTACTGTCAAACAGCATTTGCATTGAGATTCTTTGTTGCTGCTATTCACTTGTTTATCATTGCCATCATTATTTCCGCCTTCTAATGTTTCATATTTCTCCTCATAAACCTGTCATTAAAAATTAATTAACAGTTAATGCTACTTTTATTAACTGTATATTTTAGGGTGATCAGATTTCCAAAATAAAAAAATGGGACATTTGTTGCAAGTTGGCATGATTCGACATTTTATCTATGTTATGCCAGTCAACAATTTATTGTAGTAATTAAAAGTCAGCCTTACATAACTTTTAACATACTCCAGGCTCAAGATAATCATCTGCACCAGGAGTGCCATTCTTTCATGAAGACTGGATTTCCTCTAAAAGTTTTAGTCTTTCCTTCAGAAGACTGTAGAGCTCGATGCATGAAATATCCTTAAAATGACATTTTGCAATCAGTATTGCCTTTACAATTTTAACAGAAAGCTGATTTCAGTCATCAGTCTAAAAAGAGTTCATTAACGAAAACATCCGTTCTGAAGATGTATTTGTACCAGGGATTGCTAATACAAAACTCAGCTGGAACTACATAAAGTGAATAAAATAAATGTCTTCACTCGACCTCATAGTTTTCACACTACTCCGAGTAAGTTTAGAGCAAATGGCGGGATTTACGACAAAATAAAACAAACATGTTTTTAAAAACAAACGCAAAAGTGGACATTTTTAAAAAACAGGACATTTAGCATCCCGTTTACATTTTTCTCGGGACACAGGACAAGAGGCTGAAAAGAGGTCAATCCCGTTAAAAATGGGACATCTGGTCACCCTAGTATATATGCACCTAAATCTGATATATACACTGGCTAGGACATGATTTCATAAGAAAGTCTTTCAATATCTTATTTCCTAAAGTTAAAAAAACTTGGTTTAACATTTTTCGAGATATTTGTACTTGCGTATTTTATATAATTAAATTTTGAATTTAATTTATTTTATACTCTGAAAAATGTATAGAACATCTCAATATAATTCTAACTATAGCTTCTCTAATGATATGTAAATTTATGTCGACAATTTGGAAACAGTGTACCGAATGTCTGTCCTTCTACTCCAAGGTAGGCTTTATAGTTTGTTCCATTCTCAGGTATCATACTTGCATCTAGTTTTTGGGTGTCCCACATCTTTATTTCTGCATTAATTATATTCTAAAACAGTCACAGTTCATAGCCATCCTTAAGAAATTTATAAATATATGTTTTAATAATGAAATTTAGAATTTAAACACCAATTTTATTCTGTCCATTTGGTAATAATAGTCAACATATTTGGAAATGACGATATTAGTAGCAGTTCTTCAAATACGTAGAAGACCGCAGGTTCGAACTAGACATCCCTATTACCCTCTGTGTAATAGAACAGGGAGGCATACTATTTAATTACAATACAAATATGAATTACGCGAGAATATTAAGTACAATATGCATGTTTCTTAGCTTTAACAAACTGAAGAAAAAATCTTTACACTCATACGTACATATAGTTACATAAAAAATTCATGATCATTGGACAGAATTACTGTATTGATTGGCACCTACTAAATTATCGATATTAATGTGTTAATTTATATCTAAATATATACAGACGTGGACAGATTATTAGCAAAATTGAAGATTTTTATTATATATTTTTACAATATATGATTCTTCAATTCAGACTGCAGTTGACATTTTTGCGTATTTCCAAATTATTAGCAAAATTGAAGATTTGTATTGTATATTTTTTAGAAAATTTGACTCTTCAATTTGGACTACATTTGATATTTTTGCATATTTACAAATTATTAGCGAAACTGAAGATTTTTACTAAATATTTTTACCAAACTCGACTCTTCAATTTGGACTACAGTTCACATTTTGGATATTTCCAAATAATTAGCAAAACTGAAGATTTTTATTTTATATTTTGACAAAATTTGACTCTTCAATTTAGGCTGCAGTTGACATTTTTGCATATTTACAAATTTTTAGCAAAATTAAAGATTTTCATTATATATTCTTACAAAAATTGGCACTTCAATTTAAACTACAGTTGACATTTTTGCATTTTTCTGTCTACTATAATGATAGAAATATGAAAAATTGTCAACTGTAGTGTAAATTGAAAAGTCAAATTTTGTAAACAGAATTATCATAAAAATCGTCAATTTTGTTAATAATTTGTCCACGTCTGTAGTGTCCCATAAGTCTGGAACCATAGGCCAAATCTCTGAAATACTATTTCTTCTTCTTTACAGGTACAGTAGAACCCCGATTATCCATCACCCTATTAACCGATTGGCGGATTATCCAACTGTCTATTTCTCTTTTTTTTTTTTTCTTCAGAAATAACTTATATGAAATACTATTTTGCGTATCATATTAGTAGGTTCTACATATTGACCTAACGTGTTTTTTATCTTTAAATATGAGGTTCTACATATGTTTTTTTATTAGAGAGTGATATTACAAGCCTTTATCGTTACACAGCATTGTCTACTGTTCAAATTGCTGTTCTATAATGTAACTTGTATATAAAATGTCTTCCACAGGTATTAACAGAAAACGTGTTGTGCTAAGTATAAAAAATGGAAATAATTGAATGGTTTGGGAAAGAGAAACTGTGGCTCATCTCGCATCAGAATACGAGATTGGAGTTACAACTGCGCGATTTAATAAAAAACGAAGATAAAGTGTAAAAAAGTATGTAAATCTACAACATGAGACCTCCATTATTCCTTTCTTCCCTGAGACAGTCATTACAAAGGGCTTCCTTGCCCCTTAAAAACCTGTCATTGACAACCAGACTTAAATTAGTGAACTTCTGATCCCTACCTAGCGAGTTAAATACAAGACCATGGAGGAAATAACAAAATCTTTCATGGCACGCATTATCCGATTTTTTCAATTAACCGTTCAGTCCATCCTCTTCATTACCTCGGATAACAGAGGTTTTACTGTACTTCTGAAGCCAGAGTGAAATATTTAAGTAAAAAGGAATGATATTCAAGTGATTTTGTTTTTTGGCACCCACAGTCACAGGGAAGATGTCCTCGAATTTAATCGGTTGCAACTTGAAAGAGCGCTAATTACACAAAGCTAGGTGGGAAATCTCATTAAAAATTATGAGAGATGTGGTACACAAACTGCTTAATGGATCACAAGAACATCAACAGACGAGCAGACAATAAGTTTTTCCACGCAACTGTTGTGTAATCAGCGCTCTTTCAGAGTGCAACCGATTAAATTCCAGGGCAATTTCCCTGTGATTGCGGCTGCCAACAAACAGGATCATTTGAATATCATTCCTCTTTACTTAACGATATCGCTCTGGCTAAAGAAGTACCTGTAAAGAAGAAGAAACAGCATTTCAGATTTTTGGCCTATGGTTCCAGACTTATGGGACATCCTGTATTTAGAGATTATTATTAGGTTACATTAAAAAATGAACAATCATGATTGATAAAGAAAAATATGGGATGTTTAGGATATCAACACAGTCTACTATATACAGTCACGAAGCTTGAGTTTTGAGGGTGCTAGAAACAATAGACTGTGACGGTACTATTTTGCATTGCCTGTAATGAGGCGATATTAGCGATCCTCTTGGTGAGCAACTACCTAATGTTTGCATATTTACTACGTATTGAGCTTCGCGACTGTATATACTAGACTGTGATATGAGAGCCAGGAGGATTAAAAAAATTAGCTCAAATAGGGAGAGTTGGTCATCCTAACTGCATTATATGAGATATGCGTAGTTCTCCGCTATAAGGATATTCTCTTTCGTGTCATTAGCTGAAGATTTATTTGAAAGTTTGTTGTTTTGTTTAGAGGTATTAAATTCTCTATTAGATATGTAGTTCGTATTAATGTTTTTGTTCTTTGTAACTCTGCTGTTACTACTAGGATTGCAACTTTTAAATTTATGATACAACTTTTTGGAAGGTATTTATCCCAAAGGCTAGATTCAATTTTAGTGACTGTCCAACAATTTTATTTCAACATCAAAATTATTGACGTGTTTAGTCCTACTGATATGTAGTGTGCAAACAAATTTCATGGTAATTGATTAACTAGCGGACTTACTCGTGTTAATTATGTAAGTCTGTGCGGCTTACAGCTGTTTCGGGGTTTCATCACACCATCCTCAGAGCCTACTAGATCTCGGCGTCATCTCGAACTTCTCTGCCTGTTATGTGGGTGCGTTTGATTGTTGAAAGGTGTTGAATAGTGGAGTCAAATAGTGTGTGTGTACTGAAATTGATCTGTGTGTTGAGAATTTGATCAGGGTGTGTTTTAGTGTGTGCACAGATCAATTTCAGTACACACACACTATTTGACTCCACTATTCAACACCTTTCAACAATCAAACGCACCCACATAACAGGCAGAGAAGTTCGAGATGACGCCGAGATCTAGTAGGCTCTGAGGATGGTGTGATGAAGCACCGAAACAGCTGTAAGCCGCACAGACTTGCATAATTAACACGAGTAAGTCCGCTAGTTAATCAATTACTTATATTCAAATGTTGAAAGTAGTGTACGCAAGATTCAAAATGGAAATTTCATGGTATTTTCTTAAATAAATAATACGCCACTCCACACCGTTTCAATTATGGCAGCTATGATCAGTTCCTAAGGTATATTCTACAATCAGTTTCTAACGCAAGTATGGCTACCAATATGATCTGATATATTTGAAACATATATTCAGAATAATATGGAATTCACATTAATATACATCCCGGTTTCTTAATGAAAACTTGCACAGACAAGAAACGAGCATGCAGTGAAACAATAACGTATTAAGAAACACTGCTTACATGTGACACAATTTTATATAGAACTATGACATACAAATGGATGAACAGATGCTGTTGTAAATAAAGCTGGAGACAAAGTAAATCAAAAAAGAATAAAATTAAAATTAAAAACAGAATATTTTAAATATGATTTCTAGAAGTAACACTTCAAATACTTCGGTAATAATACAAATACGTTAATGCTGTTGTGGAATCACCCAAAACAGATTACACGATCAGAACCTCACTGTGGTGGCACCACCAGTAACTGGGTGTCGTCATTGCCTGAGAGATATGACAGCAGACTTGTTGATGACGTCACGCTCTCTCTGCTTGGAGATCCGGAGGACGAGGTTGAACTTGATGAAAAAAGGGGAGAGCAATATCGACCGTCATCCCTGCCGTCTGAATCTGGCTGAAGGTCAACAAGACACGTGTCATACAATTCAACGGGCGTAGAAAGATTTCTTTGTTCTCTAGATATCATACTGAGTGCCGAACTTGTAGTTATAGCATTGTGATTTGAATTTGTAGATTTATTTTCATTTGTACCATGATCAGAAACTATAATAGATTCCCTCTGTTGTGCTGCCAACGACGTTTCCAACGTGGATGAGACTGGAATGGATGGATTATGAACTAAATTATGTAATGGTGGGTCAGCGGGATAATGGGACGGCCTATGCCTAGAATGGGTGGATGCATCAGCTGACGAAGGAGAGGTACTGCTTCCCACGACATTTCTTTGTGATCTTCTCCTCCCGCTAGAGTATCTTCGCGAGGATCTCCTGTTATTATGGTGATGTCTTATGACCGACGGGTGACACTCTAAAGCTGCAAATGACCGTCCAGTTCCTGCCGGAGCTACACGCTGCAGTTGCTGGCACTCACCTACTGCAACATTGTACGTTGGCGGTGGTTCACGGTGGAAGAAGTCATCAGGATGAGGGACTGTTCTCAACCCACTAGGAACGTGACCTATTTCATCATGGTGAATCCTGTAGTTGTTCGACACGGCCAGACGCAGACTGTACAAGCGACACATGCAGCCAACGGCAATCACCAGCAGCAAGCCGCAGATGAGCGAACCCATGATGGCCGCTGTTATGACAGACAACTGCGAAACAAATAAGCAAAATTAATAGGCATATCTAGTGTCAGTGATACGAAAATTATTATTTTTGGAGAAGAATTTATAATGCTAAGAAGACATTGTTTCAGACAAAATAGATACATTAAATTCCAAGTATTTAACCTTCAGCAGCAAATATTTGAATGGCTGCCTATAATCTTTTCACTATAAGAAAAATCCTAATGTAAACAATAGCACGTGACTGAAGTGAGGCTTCATTGGCCGCTGTTTGGCGCCATAGATTCTCAGTACGTGTTCCCGCCTACTGTTGTACATTCTGTTTCATGTTAAACATTTCCCGTTACTCGTCAAGTAGGCCTAACCTCACTACTATGCATTCGTTTGCTTAGGAAACATTTACTTTATAAATACTGTAATTAAAAACTCACTTTAACTTAACTTATTATATACATTAAGGACTATTTTGTTTTTGTCCGTTTTTGAGAGGGTTTCACTCTTATGATTAATAACCACAAACACTGAGAAAGCAGAAGCCATACTTCAGTACCACATGCTTACGTGAACAACTACGAGCTCAAGTGACGCCAGCTTGTTATAAGAACAGACTACCTCGGTATTACTGTAGGTATTCATCCGCGTTCATAGAACATAACAAAATATAAAAGTAGCTTTTCTTTTACATAGCGTTTTACATATAAGTGAAGTTATATGTTTCATCGTATTTAACAACTAGAATTCATTTTTTTTTTTCAAATAATACAAGATTATGGTTTCCAAATACAAACTGTATTTTCCTGCGTCATGTGAGTGTTTCGACTGGGAGCCAATCACAGGTATGACAGCACCGTGCTTATGTTTATATTAGGATTTTTCTTACAGCGAAAATAGTATAGAATAATGTTGTAAGTCCGTTTTTGATCAAACTGCGTTTTCGGCTGAAAAATGTTGTATCGCATATCTTGCATCATGTGCTGTCATCGTGTTGCTGATATTCATGCTATTTTGAGAACTGTAATATTTTGATTGTGTTGCTGAGCTGAATAATGTTGTAACGTAAATAAAATCATACTTGTAGCGTGTCACATGGTCTCATAAAAAACATAAATAGAAAGAGAAAACGTAAGATTAATATCATGCAATGGAAGGAAAATGTACGTAAGACACTAAAGGATCAGGGGAAAGAATATACTTCGAAGAAAGGTGACAGTAAACCAGCTGTGAAACGACCTGAACTGATGAGCAGAATAATGTTGTAAGTCAATGTAGGCCTATAGAGTGCTAAAGAAGAATAGTTAAAGGTAATAAGGTTATGGTTACTCTGAATTCTGCCATTGCCTAATAACTGAAAAAAAAAAATTCTTGTCTGTGTAATATTGATATTGTATGCCCAAACATATGATCTAAGTTGTGTAATTCATTTCAAGTTCTTACGATTTAAATTTGTCTATTATTATTATTATTATTATTATTATTATTATCAATATTATTTAATGTGCTCAAATGTAACAACTATAAAGAATCTGCCAGGAAATATGGACAGTATTTAAGTTTCTTTGCTTTACAACGTTGTTCTTCTGGAATGACGTACGTTTTTCTACTGTAAATGTTCAAAAAGTTGTGTTATTTGGAAGATGAAGGCAATGCATATATATATATATATATATATATATATATATATATGGTGTGAATACTTACTGAAGTATTAATATAGACCTAACACAGTCATATTTTGTAATATTTAACAATGTTAGTTAGTATTTAACTCAACTCAAATCAAGAAATGGATTCAGAACATCTGAAAATCTGTGCGTCAGTGGCTAACCATGACAATATCTTTGAAAAATATTGCAGTGCAGGAGGTCAAATGACTTTATTGTCAAATGCCTGGCATTAAAAACAACAACAACAACAATGTTAGTATGGAATAAACATATTTTTAATTTCCTGACAAACTGTAAAAACTGACCTACAACGTTATTCTAGCTGCAAAAGGGTATCTGTCGGATACAGGGGGGAGAGCCATTAATCCTTCCCATTGAAGGCTTTAAAGAACCAACCTGGACAAATACCCAATGTCCCATCCCTACCTTCCCGTGGTGCAGCTGTTAGTAAGCATAATTTTACGAGCTGAACTAAAGGGAGGGGCTACTCATCAATTAGCACTGGTCAGCTTGAAGAGTTAATGACTGAATTTGGTATAATTTTCCTCTATCCAATACCTAATTCCCTCTTTACCCTTTCCTATCCAGTCCTCTGACTGAACTCTTACTTTCTTCGACCCCAACGGCATTAGAGCATTTGAGGCCTAGGGGTTCATTTCACTTTCCTTCCTCCTCTTTCTACTTTTCTGTTCCTAATGCTGACCTGCTATGGCACTAAAATCGTCCTCCAGTGGCTTAAGGAGGGAAAGCTGGTGATCAACAAGATCTCCCAACTAGGTCCAATGGACCCGTCGACCAACAGCAGGTGTGGTCCTCCAGACATTCTGGGGGTTGTGTGTGAATGAAGTAGCCACCAAAACGTTAAAATATGGTGTTCACTTAAATCGGCTACAACTTGCCATTTAATCTCAAAATCTGTGCTTCAGTGGCTGGTCATGATAATATCTTTGAAAAATATTGGAGTGCAAGAGGTCAAATGACTTTATTGTCAAACGCCTGGCATTAGAAAACAACAACAACGTTATTCTAGGCAGTCATTCATTTATAGGTAATATTTAGCATAAGTTCATCTTAGCTGAGTAGAAAGTTTGGAACACTGTTTGTAGCTTTCATATTTTTAATTTTATGAACAAACTCTATATCATCCCCTGCAAGGCAAAGCATCTTAAACTCTACCTTTACCGAAAATGAGTTATGGAGCTCAGAATAATTTGCCCAATACTACGCATCAACTGAACAAGTCTCGTGAGCCCCAACAATTTTTTTCTCTCTGGTAAGTTGGTTTAAACTTTGACTATCGTATTAGCCATCATGTTGCATACGAGTATCATAATTGCCTCTCTTGTAACCTTAGCAAAATGATGCTTTAATACTCTGCCTTGCAGGGGATAATATATAAAAGTTAGTGGAGAATGAAAAAAGGAATAATTCGAATATGTATTCTAAAAACTATGTCCTTTATTAAATAAAGACTGTGTCAAGGAATTTGTCTTTTATAAATAGCACCATGCACTTATTTTTTCATTTTCGGATTCTTCAGATCTCAAAACGTTATTGTTTTCTAATGCCAGACATTTGACAATAAAGTCATTTGACCTCTTGCACTCCAATATTTTTCAAAGATATTATCATGAACAGCCACTGAAGCACTGATTTTGAGGTGTTCCGAATCCATTTCTTGGTTTGAGTTGCACAATGGGCAGTTAGGGGACTGATATATTCCAATTGTATGCAGGTGCTTGGCCAAACAATCATGGCCTGTTGCCAATCTAAATGCAGCTACAGACGATTTTCGTGGTAATCGGGAATTAACTGTGGATTATGATGCAGAGAGTTCTATTTTTTCCCTTGAGATTGTGTTATCAAATTTTGTTTGTTGAAGTCTAAGTATGTAGATTTAATAAATCTTTTCACAGAGTAATACGTAGATTTAGTAACAGGTCTGTAAGTAGCAGTGCTGCCCTTCTTTGCTAATGCATCCGCATTCTCATTTCCCAGGATTCCATAATGGGATGGTATCCATTGGAATACATTTCTTTTATTGAGTGATATTAATTGAGAGAGCATTTTAGTTATTTCTGCTGTTTGAGATGAAGGTGTGTGTTTAGAGACTATTGATAGAATAGCTGCTTTGGAGTCTGACAATATAACTGCATTCTTAAATTTATTGATGGGGCATAGAAGATTCCTGAGATTTTCACTTATTGCAATGATTTCACCATCAAAACTTGTTGTTCCATATCCAAGAGATCTATAAAGTGAGAAGAGACAGCACGTAACACCTGCACCGGCACCTTGTTCTCTGGAGATCAAGGATCCGTTGGTATATAAATGTACAAAACGTACAAAATAATATTTAACATTTATAAAATTTAACTAATTCCTGATCTACCTCGAAAATCTGCCGTGGCATGTTTAGATTGATTACTCGTCATGATTGCCTCAGTAAACACCTCCATTGTATTGGAGTACTGGATTCAGCTACGAGTAAATGCTTACTGTGCACCAGAGAAGAGGACATGGAGATGGAGCACCTGGCTAATTGTGAAACTCTTAGGACATTTGTGGACCTTCCATCAAAATATTGGGAAGCAAGAAGGATGACGACTTCATTGTTAAATCCAGAGCATTAGATACACACACACATATATATAAAATATTATTTTATAAAAACTGTCCCAAATTTAAGATTCTGGTCAAACCTATTAGCCCTGATGATGGGACCTCAGGATATGGTGGAATACTTACTTACTGGCTTTTAAAGAACCCGGAGGTTCATTGCCGCCCTCACATAAGCCCGCCATTGGTCCCTATCCTGAGCAAGATTAATCCATTCTCTATCATCATATCCCACCTCCCTCAAATCTATTTTAATATTATCTTCCCACCTACGTCTCGGCCTCCCTAAAGGTCTTTTTCCCTCTAGCCTCCCAACTAACACTCTATATGCATTCCTGGATTCGCCCATACGTGCTACATGCCCTACCCATCTCAAACGTCTGGATTTAATGTTCCTAATTATGTCAGGTGAAGAATACAATGTGTGTAGTTCTGTGTTGTGTAACTTTCTCCATTCTCCTGTAACTTCATCCTTCTTAGACCCAAATATTTTCCTAAGAACCTTATTCTCAAACACCCTTAATCTCTGTTCCTCTCTCAAAGTGAGAGTCCAAGTTTTACAACCATACAGAACAACCGGTAATATAACTGTTTTATAAATTCTAACTTTCAGATTTTTCAACAGATGATAAAAGTTTCCCATATTTATTCTGTGTTTAATTTCCTCCCGAGTATCATTTGTATTTGTTACTGTAGTTCCAAGATATTTGAAGTTCTCCACCTCTTCAAAAGATAAATTTCCAAGTTTTATATTTCCATTTCGTACAATATTCTGGTCACGAGACATAATCATATACTTTGTCTTTTCGGGATTTACTTCCAAACCTACCTCTTTACTTGCTTCCAGTAAAATTCCCGTGTTTTCCCCAATCGTTTGTGGATTTTCTCCTAACATATTCACGTCATCCGCATAGACAAGCAGCTGATGTAACCCGTTCAATTCCAAACCCTCTCTGTTATCCTGAACTTTCCTAATGGCATACTCTAGAGTAAAGTTAAAAAGTAGAGGTGATAGTGCATCTCCCTGCTTTAGCCCACATTGAATTGGAAACGCATCTGATAGAAACTGACCTACACGAACTCTGCTGTACATTTCACTCAGACACATTTTAATTAATCGAACTAGTTGCTTGGGAATACCAAATTCAATAAGAATATCATATAAAACTTCTCTCTTAACCGAGTCATATGCCTTTTTGAAATCTATGAATAACTGATGTACTGTACCCTTAATACTCCCATTTTTTCTCCATTATCTGTCGAATACAAAATATCTGGTCAATAGTTGATCTATTACGCCTAAAACCACAATGATGATCCCCAATAATTTCATCTACATATGGAGTTAATCTTCTCAAAAGAATATTGGACAAAATTTTGTACGAACAGTGGAATACCCAAAGTATATTTTTTATGGTTAAACATCTTTAAAAAAATCTTCAATTAACTATATAAGATGTTGTTGTTTGCCCGGTAAATCTTTAACATTACTCTGTATATATTTCACGCTACCTGATTTCAGTGGTACCAGTACATTAAAAGAAAAGTGCACGATTATTCGCCTATATATGGTATTCCAAGAGCCAGGGACAATCTTTCACAAGTACAGGTGGGGTGTGACAGTGGTCTGTTGTGACGATGATGAATAGCACAGTAACTTCAATCAAAGAAAGTTACCTTAATGCAACTTTGTTCATCGCTGCTGTCTCCACAATCATCCACACCATTACACCACAAGCGATCTGATATGCATTTCCCATTATCACAAAGAAATTTATCCTGCATGATGATGCACAGTGGACAGTCTGTTTCATCAGAGTTATCATTGCAATTCTGCACAGAGTTGCAATGCTCGGCAGGTGTGTAGCATCCATCACCATTTGCACATAGCATCTTCCCATCACAATGTTTATCTAAGGGCAAACAGAAACATAAATACATCACACACAAGAGCAACGTATCATTATACGTATGGGCTATTCCATATGAAATCGATCAGTAAAAAACTTCGCATTTTTTTATACTCTAATTTTTTACATATTTATACAAGGTGCTGAGGAGAGTGCATTTTCAAAAATATACTATTGAAAGTCAAACGGTTTTTGTATTACTGAGCGACAAATTTAGCGTATTTTATAAAAACAAGCCTCTTTCAGCGCTCAGAACTCTGGAACCGTTTACTGCAGAACATTGAACGAGAGCTTATTTTGAAGCTGACATTTGGTAGGTTATGTTAAGAAAAATCATTTTTATTGTATACAGAGAGACAGATAATCTGATTTTACTTACTTTTAGGCTTTTTGCCAATTTGTAAAAATGTAAAAAAATATTGAGAAAAAAACTTTCATTATTAAGAGGGATTCGACATTGTTTGCTTAGTGGTACAGCAATAAGTTTCGAGGGTATTAAATAGATTATTTTCACACGCCTAGACTTGAATGGCGCAGTACTGCACGCACTGGCCGAGAGCTGAAGATAAGCAAGCGTTGGGCGTCATTTTACTCCTGTGTTTATGAAAACCTGTGATAAAGCTAGCACAGCCATGACTGCTAGACGACACATCACGTGTTTATGTCTCCTGGCATTGCTTACCTTGGCTAGCTCCCACCTCACAGTCAGCTGGTTAGTTCATGCACATACTATTTGAGGAGCATCGTTTCAAAATGTATTAAGTCCCCCAGTGGACGAAATTAAATTTGTTACCTTCTATTTATTTATCTTTCATGCTGTGAAGTCTGATGGTTCCAAGTCGTCATATTTGTAAACTGTGAAACCAGTACTTAAAAATGGTTTTGTGCAGTGTTTTGAAAACTTCTCTGGTTTACGAGTAATCCAGTTTTTCGTCATTCGTGTAAAAAAACTGTAAGTTGCACATAATACGTTTTGAAACGATGCTCCTCATTAGTTTCTTTATTTGATATTTTCAATACTTTCTTATCAACGTGCCATCAGTAAAAAAAATGTCTGTTTATTTGTACTTTCAATGCGGAATCTAACTATATATTTTTAAAATATTTTTTCCGTGGCAAAGGCATCTTTATGAAGAAAAATCTAAATTTCTCCATTTCCATAAAAAGTAAGAAAATCTGTTTATATGTCAATACCTATAAACTTTAATTTCTCAGCATCAAAATAAACCATGATTTTGATGATTGGGTGAAAGGGTTTCGAAGCTACAACAGTTTAAAGTTGCTAATTTTATGAAAATACGATAAGTTTAAATATTTTTAATTCAAACACTATGAAGTTCTGATGCCTCAAACTTTGCACAAGGCATTGTATCACAGTTCTCTACGTACAAAAAAAGTTTTATTGCATTTAGAAATTGTAAGGTCAATTTTCTCTATATTTCGGTCAATTTGAGATGGAATAGCTCAGAGTTATTCACCAACATGTAGAGTATACATGGGTAAATTGCAGTAAAAAAAAAAAAAAAAAGTTCACATAAACATGTCCTTTGTAAAGCATCACTTTCACATGTGTTTTAAATTCTTCTACTTCATAACCCACATTTTAAATTATTCTACATATTATTGTAACAATATTTTAAGGTTAGGATCGACTTACCACATATCATTTCATCAGAGTAATCATTGCAGTCTGCTTTCTTATCACACAGTTGATGAATCTTGTAGCAGCCTATACCTGAACGACAGGCATACTCTCCAGGACCACATCTGCCACAGTCTATCTCATCCAAACCTGACATGCAATCCATTTCACCATTACAACGTTGTGTCACATTGTTAAAACACCGTCTATCTTGGTCCATACAAGGGACTTCATCTGGACCAGAGCAAGGTAATGCTGCAAGAATTCAGTTATATATTCATTTAATTTGTTTTTAATCGAATTAAAAGAAAATACATAGTCATATTAATAACATAGTTATTCATTACACAACTGTTTACAAAAAGACGTCTCAACTCAACCTATGACTTTTAAGGAAAGAGATGACATAATTTGACATTTTTTTTTCCAATTTATATAAGTTTTAATTTTTTGTAGTAAGAAATACAATTGCCATGTATGGTGGGTCCCTATCACCACGGCATGGCACATCCTCAGGTTGTGGATCGAGGAGACGGCCTCCAGATATGGAGGGTAGCTGTGAATATATTGAATGAGCAGTCGTGGACAGCTGATGAGGGGTGGTCCTCCAGCTTGGGGGTTGGGCAAAGGGCTAACAACCCATCACCATAAAAAAACAGCTTGTTACGAATCCTTCAAATAAGCCTCAGAATGGGACTGACTCTCTGGCACGACCACAGCAAAGGAATAAAGTTTTGCGACTTGGTACTTGGAATGTTACAAGTCTATATAGAACAGAGGGGTATAGGTCGCGCCAGGGATTTTGGCAGATGGATTTCCTTAATGTGAACTGGAGAGCGAGTCCTCACCACTGCAAGATCAGCTGTTATCTCTGTCGCAGTGGAATGGGTAGGACATAAGAGTAAACATGCACGCCCGAGTATTTGTGCACTCTGGACAGTCACCTCCAAAAACTAAACAAATATTACAGTAGTCTATATGTGTCTTTGGTATTCCCAAGAAACTTGTTCGATTAATTAAAATGTGTCTCAATGAAACTTACAGCAGAGTCCGTATAGGCCAGTTTCTATCTGATGCTTTTCGAATTCACTGCGGGCTAAAGCAAGGAGATGCACTATCACCTTTACTTTTTAACTTCGCTCTAGAATATGCCATTAGGAAAGTTCAGGATAACACAGAGGGTTTGGAATTGAACGGGTTACATCAGCTTTTTGTCTATGTGGATGACGTGAATATGTTAGGAAAAACTCCACAAACGATTAGGGAAAACACGGAAATTTTACTTGAAGCAAGTAAAGCGATAGGTTTGGTAGTAAATCCCGAAAAGACAGAGTATATGATTATGTCTCGTGACCAGAATATTGTACGAAATGGAAATATCATCTGTTTTATATATATATATATATATATATATATATATATGGAAATATGTTAATCCTTAGTCAATAGTTAAGACTGAGTTTTACGAAATACGAACATTAAGGGATGGAAAATGGGAGGCAGTAATGATCAAAATAATTATACCGATTTATTTTTTTTAACCAGCAGACGTGCAGCCTTTAAATTTAAAACAAAGATTCACTCATAAAATTGGGTTAGACTATTCATCTCATCTCTCAGAATTGTTTCTAAAATGTATAAGGAAAGTAAAAACATTTTTTTTTTTACTTCCGAGTAAGTAGAGAGGAAAAAGAAAGAAGTCGACGATTTTAAAAATTCACTAAACTCTATTTAACTAGAGACGTAAAATTTAAAATGAAGGTTGTTCTCTACAATATTGGTTAAACATTCTTAGATTTTTTAAATACCATATCCTAAGGTACTGATGAAAAGGCAGAAGGGAGTGAGAAATCTCATATCATCCAATCTCGATGAAAGTCGATATCTGGGGATCTTTGCGATCACAGAATACGAATAAGGTATTATTTAGTCCGACTTTGTCCCTAAAGTGGTGGAGTGGGACAAAAATGGGTGAAAAATTAAATTAGATATCTTAGGGGTTTTCGAGACGAAAATTACGAATAATACAATTTGTGCGAATTCAATATGGCAGTTTCAGTACTATGAATTATATAGTAAAAAATTTAACATCGGATATCGCACAGGTAACACATGTACAGTATTTAAGGCGGTATGTAACACCTTTGATAGTAGGCCTATACATTTAGTAAAATCCAAAGTATAATTACTATATATTCTGAATGAATGTTGTGCTGGAATTTAATATAGTCATCAGCCAATACCTCTAGATTAATAAACAACTTTTTAGAATCCATAAAATACACTATTTATTGTGAATGGTAATTATATTTTTCAATGGTGCAATCTGTGCAGGGAAAATTGGTTTCTCCGATATTTTGTACGATTTCGAATATTTTAAAATGCTTTCTTCTCTGTTCTATTCACAATGTGCGTGTGAAGACATTATTGCCCTTATAATATCCATTATAATCCTATTTATTATACTCTTATATAAATCTAACTTCCGCAGCATGCAATTTTACCCAGTTAACCAAATTATATTTTGATTATTAAGAAGAATCGTAATTTTATTAACTTGAATTGTCGCACCACCAGTAGACGATCCCTAGATTATTACTGGACAGATCTTGTATATTGATCTGGTAAGGGTAGGATATATATATATGCGCAATGCAATGCTTTTTCCTTTTAATTAAGAATTTAATTTCAATTTAGAAAATGTAGGAGACGTATTGTAAAATCATTGCGAATGGAAGTCATTTACATTTATAAAAGGTATTCTTTGAGTAGGACTGTACCGTGGTGTGTTTCATAATAAGGAAAATTGATGAGCTGCTGTTATGAAAATATGAACGACTCAGAATGTTATTGCATCTCATTCTCGCAGCTTACACGACCAATATTGGCTCTCCTACTGGAAATGTCATCGAGGTCATCTGCCAAAATCGGTGCCTCCGACTATAACATTAGTAGCAAAAGAACTAGCTAGATATAGAATAGACTTTGTGGGAGTACAAGAGGTTAGGTTAGATGGGAATGGCATAACACAAATAGGAGATTACTTGTTGTATTATGGGGAAGGAAACGATAATCACCAATT
Source organism: Periplaneta americana (assembly GCA_025594305.2). Classification (NCBI taxonomy): domain Eukaryota; kingdom Metazoa; phylum Arthropoda; class Insecta; order Blattodea; family Blattidae; genus Periplaneta; species Periplaneta americana. Next base: position 189,499,835 of record JAJSOF020000005.1, read on the forward strand.
AGGAACAGGTTTCTTTATTCATAAAATGGAGATGGGCAGGGCATGTAGCAAGTATGGGCGAATCCAGAAATGCATATAGAGTGTTAGTTGGGAGGCTGGAGGGAAAAAGACCTTTAGGGAGGCCGAGACATAGATGGGAAGATAATATTAAAATGGATTTGAGGGAGGTGGGATATGATGATAGAGAATGGATTAATCTTGCTCAGGATAGGGACCAATGGCGGGCTTATGTGAGGGCGGCAATGAACCTGCAGATTCCTTAAAAGCCAGTAAGTAAGTAAGAAATACAATTGCTGCAACAAAATTGAAATGTATGAAAGAAACGAAAGTATCCTCTGTAAACAACAAGAGCCAAGAATGAACTATAAACATTCACGAGACTGTCCCAAATTAAAGAAGTTCCAAAAATCAAAGAACCTAAGTGATCTCCACGGGAGGCAAGAAGAATAATAGGTTAAATGCTCTCAAATTCAGCCACTGAAGAACAGCAGCAGCAGAAAAAAAAGGCCCAACTTCCCAATTTGGGGGGGGGGGGAAGTACCAGGAAAAAAGTGATTCACTAGAATCAATATATCTCAGACATTCTTGAAGAAAAATTCAAAATCTCTTCGACATTTTACTTGTAAAAGCACAGTCTTGAAAATGTTTATAGTATAATTTTGATATTGACTTTCAAAATTTTAAGGTAAAAGATTACATTTTAAGAAAGAATTTTAGAGACACTTTTATAGAAATATGAAAGGATATTTTCCAAATGTAACAAAATAACAAATTTCTGTTACAGAGAAAAGTTTTCTAATACCTAGTCTAAAGAATGAATGCAGCATTAATAGTTCCGAAGATGTATAACTTTTTGTATGGAATGAAAGAAAGAATTAAAGTTTAGTGTCATTTAAAAATCCTGTGCACCACAGCTTTAAAAATGGCGTCGCAGCTGGTAATAAAGTCATAAATGCGCGTTAAATGTCATGTACTGTATTTTTCACATATCAAAGATTATTTTAAAGTACTTGTGATTTTTTTTTCTTTTTGAAAATTTACTGGTATTCTACGCTAACATAACAAAATCAGCTATCCAGGAGCTTGGTTGGAAAGTGATTCCACAGCCCCCATATCGCGGGTGCTCATGTAAAGGAGGTTAAGTGAAATGTAAGGTATGTAAACTTCTCTCCTTTGGTACTGAACAAAAACCCTTTGTCACAAAATACGGAGCACTGTAACTGCATCATGGATCGAAGCATTATTTAACCCCTTTAACACAAGACAGAAGTAATCGTGGAGGGTTCAAATCTTTACTTATCCCTCTTTAGCCAATTCATACTTAACCCCCTTTACATGAGCACCCGCGATATTCTCCCGATTTGCACTCTCAGATTTCCACCTTTTATGTTCTCTATCTAATAATCTTCAAGGAACTTCTTTGATAACAAAAATACTTTAGAAACTTGGCTTGGTGATCATTTAATTCCAAACGAGCAGATTTCTTCAGACGCAGAACTGAAAACTACCCCAGCGCTCACAAAGTCATACATTGATAATGTAGGAGAATATATTACTGATTAATTTATATTTTCTATTCAACTGAAATAAAAGTTTTTGTCACAGAGAAAAAACGCTATGAATTTTTGCACCAACCCAATATATTGGGTTCATTTTGCTCGCCCATTTGTGTCATTTACCATAGCAACAATAAATAAGCATTTCTGTGAAAATAAAATCTTTTCTGACTCAGAATAACATGTAACAATTAACTATACTAGAATTAAATAAAGGTACGGTCACACATCGCTACTTTTGCAGCGAAACTTTTGTACTGCAGCTGCAAAAGTTGCGTGTCGTGTTCACACATAAGCCAAAAGTAGCGCGCTGCACGCTTCTTTTCGTGCTGCGCAACCCGAGTGCAGCAAAAGTTGCAACTGGAGGTTGAGTGTCTGTTCACACACAAGGCGCTAGTTTTGCAGCCGCAGTCATGCTGCAGGTTTCCATCTCCGTGTTGACTTCTCAATATACATTTTGTGGTTATGTTCCCATTATTAAGAAACTCATGCAAAAGCTTACTTATCTATTATTTACTTTCTGTACTAACTAGTATTCAGAAATTGGCATTATTTTACTATAAAGCTTTTAAAAACGCCTATATACTTAAATGATGACCAACAGTATATTCACGTAATCAATGTTGGCAACCCTCCTGTTTGGAACTACGTTACGGAAAATTTAAAAAATGAATTATATCATCAGCAATTATGCTCAGACTGTGTTGTGAATTTAATAACTGTTACAAATAATTTATTTTCATCTCATTTAACATTAAAATATATCCAAACAATAAAAGTATCATTGGCACATTTGGGTGGTAACACTGGTTGCAACCGCAGCAAAAGTTTCAACAAAACCGATATCAAAAATGCTGCGGCTGCAACCCTGAGAACCCTGTTCACACGTCACTACTTTTAAGCTGCACACAGCCTGGAAAAGTAATGGCCAGCAGGTTCGGCAGCTGCTACTTTCGGGTTGCACCGTTGTTCACACGTCGCAGTACAAGTGTTGCACAGTTTTTGTACTGCAGCCAGTGGCGTGTGGTGATAAATAATCCTGGTGGTGCACAAATATTTATTATCATTATGATTATATTATTATTATTATTATTATTATTATTATAGGTACTAACTATACTACAACATAACTATTAACATATGTTACGTAAGTATAGATTGACATAATTTTGCTAGTCAAGTAATTGCAGTTAATCAGTTTCCTATGTAGGTCCAGTATTAGCAAAATAAAGCGTTCAATTTCTATTGCAACACACCGTAAATAATATTGTTTTCGCTATATTGCGTTTTATAACACAGTTCACATGTTCACAAGCATTCGATGTGTCGTCTCATCAGCCTTAACTGCTAAAAAGTCAGCAGCTTTCTTTATTTCTTTGAAATCTCGTCATGGCATACATCAAAATGGCTTGAAGGATTTCGTTCTATATAGTGTTTGATGTGCTCTTAAATACTGTTGCTCTTTCCAAATGTTGCTTAAGAGTGCGTCTAATTCAGAACTAAAATTGATGAGGCCAAGAAAAATACTAGCGTTTAAAGATAAGCTTCCGTCTTTGTGACCTCTTAAAGCCAACTTAAAGGTCCACAAAAAGCACGCACATATCTGTTCTTGGTAACTTTATCATTATGGAATTCAACAATCCAATTGAATCCAATTGTGTCTGTATGTTTGTTTGACCCAACACTGCTAATTTAACATTATTGTTGATATGTGCAGCTGAAGAATCGTGTTTTTTTAATTCTTTCATTCATGTGCTTCAAATCAATCATATCTGCAGAACGATAATCAAAATTATATAGTTTCTACGCACGGTCCTAAATTCAAACAGAAAAATAAATAAAATTCATGAAACGTACTTATTTTTGTCAATAAATGTTCCCCGTCGAACAATAGGCAAGGAAAACAAAGTACAGCATCTTTTATATTGCAGCCGCTTATTGCATTTCTCGTAAGTCCGAATGTTGAATTTTCTAGTCACTTCTCTCTGTTACTGTTCTTCGTCACTTATAATTTTAATTCATGTGTAGGTCTACCCATCTTCTTTATTTTGATCTTTTCGTGTAAAGGTCTTATGTAAATTACACATTTAAAAGATTTTGCACACTATTCATTGTAACATTTATGATGGAGCGAGGTTGAGAACACATCTGAAAGTGCTCCTAACCCCTCCTACGCACACTGTACTGCCTCCCTACCATGCTCCAAAGCCTGCCAGTGAAACAGTACTACTGCGCATGCTCGAATGGAGCAGTGTGCAAAGTGTCGAGTGGTAAACATAAGTCCCAGGCGTCAAGACCAGTACACGTGCAACGTTATTTTTACATAGTATTATAATAAATAATTATGTCGCTCACATAGTCTACTGCAGCTCATTGATATAACTTTAAAAACATGTGTTACTTGAAGAGGTGGTGCACTGCTCCTTTGCTCCTTAAGAGAAATCGCCACTGACTGCAGCGCTGCAAAAGTAGCAACGTGTGACTGTACCTTAAGACACCCAAAGAACATGAAAATATAGGTATAAGTGTTTGTAAAAGAGAAACAAATAATTTATTCGAGATTGATAAAACAAACGATAATACTGTCAGCACAGAGAAGAAATATAATCCCCCTTTTTTATTAGTATTAGTATTTATTTATTTAACCTGGTAGAGATAAGGCCGTCAGGCCTTCTCTGCCCCTCTACCAGGAGATTCCAACTACAATATCAACAATAAAATTACAATTAGTATTAGATTTACAATTACAATTACAAATAACATTACAATTAGTATTAAATTTACAATTAGAATAAAATCAAAGTACGAAAAGATTACCTGAATAATTAAAGCTAGATAATTTATCATAGAGAAACAACGAATATTTTATATTTACTGAATTACAAATTAAATCTAGAATAACAAAATTTTATAGTGATGAAATTACTGAATATTGAAATATTTTGTGATAGATTAAAGAAACTATTTACAAGTAATCAATTACTGACCAAGTGCCTAGTAAGTTTTCGTTTGAATTCAATTTTATTTCGACAGTCCCTGATGCTAGCAGGTAGCGAATTCCAGAGTCTTGGCAGGGATATTGTGAAAGAAGATGAGTATGAGGAGGTGCGATGGGATGGTATTGTTAGTATTGTTTCATGACGAGAGCGTGTGTTCAGATTATGGTGGGAAGAAAGGTAAGTGAAGCAAGACGACAGGTACGAAGGAATAGAAGAGTTCAAGATTTCGAAGAGAAAGAGAAGTGAATGTAAATTTCTTTTCTTATCTAGTTTAAGCCAACCTATTGCTTCCAGGGATGGGGTAATATGATCATATTTACGAACATTGCTTACAAAACGTACACACAAATTATGAGCACGTTGAAGTTTCATTTTGTTGTCGCTGGAGAGGTCAGTCAGTAAAATGTCCGCATAGTCGAAATAGGGAAATGCAAGTGTCTGCACAAGGGACTTTTTTTAAGCAAGAGGGGAGATGAACATTTATCGTTTTTAGCACATGGATAATAGAATATACTTTTCTGCAGGTTTCTGTGATTTGCATGTCCCAGTTGAGATTATTATCCATGTGAATGCCAAGATTTTTTACTGAAGAACTGAAAGGGATATGCACTGTACTTACTTTAACAGGGAAATGTCGAGGTGTTTTACAGCGTCGTTTGCCGTTTGTGTCCTAATATAATTGCTTGTGTCTTTCCAGGATTGATTTTAAGACGGAGTTTCTTTGTCCATGTCACAATCGAGTCAATGTCTTCGTTCAATTTATCTATAGCGTCATTTACTCGGTCTAAGCGGGAAGAGATGTAGCATTGAAGGTCGTCAGCATACAAGTGATAGTTACAATGCCTTACAAGAGATGTAATATCATTGACATATATTGTGAACAACAATGGTCCGAGTACCGACCCCTGTGGTATACCTGATGTTATGTCAAGCCAGGAGGAGCTTCGATTCCCGGATACAACACATTGTTGTCTTTCCCGTAAGTAGGATTCGAACCAACTCACAGCAGTCTCTGTCCAGTGTTTAAATTCTGGTAATAATTTTACATCGAAGCCCAAAGTAAGGTTTCAGCATGCATGCAAATTCATGGCTAAACATACCTAATATAATAGTATAATTAAGTTGAAATCCTCTTCCTCCTCGGACGACTTTCGAAGTGTGAAACTTGATGTTTGTCTTGGTTTTGGAAACTGATATGATTGGTGGTGGTCTGTTTTTACCACAGAATTGTTTTGTGCCGCCACCATCTTGAGGAAGGGATAGCCATGTGTGAGTGCAACACGGAGGATAAAAACATTTCGCATCTTCTTCAATATCAAAGTCAATGACACTGAAAACAAGTCATCAAAGAAATGACGAGGCGTAAACGAAAAATATGAGAAATTCAGCCTATAGCTACATCATAAACAGGAAAAGAAAGTTCTCACATTTTAGCCTGTATATAGGGGTGAACCATTTAAGTTGATACTGTACAATATCTCCAAAACTAAGCGTTATAGAAATAAATGTCTTGAATAAAAGTTGCTTGATATTTTGGGGGAAAGTAAATGCCATTTGTCGTGTTTTATTTGGAGAACGTTGTGATGGTTATTTTAGGGTCAATTTAATTTTTTTAAACAGGAACCTACATTTTTATGTTGTTTTCTCATTCCTCATAAAAAAGTAAACAACTTTTGTATGAAGCACTTTGCAATTGTTCTTACACCAACGTAAATAACAACAAAAATTATGAATGGCTGTGTACGAAGAGCGCAATGAATGGTTAGACCCAATCGAAACAGTCCAGCATCACAGTAAGTTTGCAAACTCCAAACTTTCATTCTTATGCTTACGTGATTTGCAAACAGAACACAATCATGGAGCGCTGAAATATGTTTCCATGGTTACCATACCTGTACAGTGGTGATACTCTGTGTACCTACCTTTCATCAATGTTTAATTGTCTAAAGCAGTGAAAGAACCATGTACTAGAAAATGGTTTTACAAAAGCTGTTTATTTTGTGATGAGGAATAAGAAAACAAAATAAAAAATATTGGTTCCCATTTAAAAAACGTACCTTGACCCTCAAATGACCATCCAAACGTTTTCCAAATAAAACACGACAAATGGCATTTACTTTCCTCCATGCCATTCATAATTTTTGTTGTTATTTACGTTGGTGTAAGAATAATTGCAAAGTGCTTCATACAAAAGTTGTTTAGTTTTTTGTGAGGAATGAGAAAACAACATAAAAATGTAGGTTCCTATTTAAAAAATTAGGTCAATGTTACTTATGTCCCGCCCACTATAGAGACATAGGCCAATTTTACACATATTTAGTATAACTTGTTGCTTCTTTGACAGGTTAGGTTTGGTTAGTTTAGGTTTTTGTTATAGCCTACCTTGCATATACGATTATAGCGCAACATTGGCAGTGATAAAAGTGAAATGTTCGTTCAGTGGGCGTTGGATACTCTACATTCACCAAAAATTAAATTGACCCTAAAATAACCATCACAACGTCCTCCAAATAAAACACGACAAATGGCATTTACTTTCCCCCATAATATCAAGCAACTTTTATTCAAGAAATTTATTTCTACAACACTTAGTTTTGGAGATATTGTACAGTATCAACTTAAATGGTCCACCCTGTATACATCAGACATTAATGCATTAAAACACACACACCTGCACACTACAATATTTTGAGACAATATTCACAATGGGAAAAAATAAGTAAGAGGGCGATTGTGTAAGTTAATAATATAGTAAAACTTCTTTTATAAGTTTCATGCTTAAACGGTTTTTTTCTTAAGTCCTGGCAAAATTCCTATACTTTCAGAGGATGATGGAAACTACATCGAAACTATTTGTTGTTTCTTGTTTAGTCAACTGTCCGAAGACAGGTCTGAACCTCACAAGTGATACCAAGAAGGCACCACTTATGAGGCAACTAGGCCAGGAGATAATGAGGTAGGGTGGCCCTCTATTGCATATATTGCTGACTAGCTATATAATACCATAATTTAAATATTAACACAGTGAAGTTATTTATTTTATGCCTGACTGAGAAATGAGCAGGCCCGCGTTCAAATCCCATGTAACTTTCCATACTGGACGCTGGACTCATTTTGCTGGTATTATCACCTTCATATCATTCAGATGCTAGATAACGTCAAAATAATCAACAGATTGTTTCACTTGTCATAAATAGCTTAAAATCACCCAATAAACCAAACAGTTAATACATATGTGCCTGAAATCGTGAAAAAATGTTGGCAGAATTTTTACCTATGAACCACCCCCTGAAAAAAAAAAAAACACACACACACTCTCTCCACCTCTTTCACCGTCTTTAATGTGTTTCAACCACGTAAAACTGTGCAAAATTGTTATTAATATATTAGTCATATATTTTCCAATATGGTTTTAAATTACCTACCTTATTTTGACTAAAGATTTCGGAGGTGCGTTTATGACCCATGTGCAGCTAGTCTGGTTAGGGTATATCAATGGGTAGTTGGGGCTACTTATGATGCCATTAAGACTGTCCAGTTCTGTGGAATTACAATCTCCAGATCGATGGGAATATTTTGATGCCAATGCCACTCCAGAATACACTGAAATTAAAGACAAAATATGTCAATTTTTACACTTATTTACTGTAACAGTGATGCTGGCTTGATTATGCAGGAAAAAATTGTGTATTTCAATTGTTACCTGAATACAGGAAAGTCATCATTAATATACACCCCATGTTTCCTGTAGAAAGGAACAGGATCTCTCGTAATAAAGTGATCATTAAGGATTACTTAACCTGCAAAATAAAAATAGACAAATTATGTAATATTTGAAACATTTATGAAATCACTGCACAACTGCAACCAGCACAATATTCAATTGGTAATGCGACATCCTTTTTTTTTACATTTTTAATCAGTATTTAACGATATATGTGATATGAGAACCTTTCAAGTAGTACCGTAACAAGAATATATAAAAATTGTAATGCTACAGCTCAAGTAGGAAACGATCTAGCACCAGAATTTAAAACATTATAGCGTTTGTACCAAGAATATTCAAGACTTTCGAATACATAACATGGAAGTATGGTGCTCCCCTCAGAAAGCATGTAATTTATTCACTTCTCTTTGCGAATGATGAGGTTATTTTCTCATAGATAGAGGGGATTCAGAGTACCAAATGAGAAAATTGATAAAGACATAATCACAATGGAGTCTCAACGCCAAACCAGTTAACACAGAATACCAGTAGAGCTGTACCCACGAATGAGACACATTTTAAAAACCATCTTACTCGACTTTTTAGTTTATGTCATGAGCTCATGATTCTGCACTTCGGCAAATAACATAATGATGAAATAAATGCGGTTCTACTGACCCACATTGCAAAACAGTATAATCTAAGTAGGTAGCTATACATTAGTTCCACTAAGGTCTTCTAATAACAATATGACAGTTAACATTTACAAAATAATTCAGACACGAAAACTCGTATAACATACTTCATAAACGCCTCCCACGTAGCCTATAGTAATTCATGAATATATAATAAAATAAGTTATCATCAAATGAAAATGTAACAAATGACAATACTGTGAAAGTCATACCTGTACTGCTTACTTCTTGTCACGCGAAATACACCTCATGTTACATATTGTGGAAGTAGAATTCTCATTCACAACTGATAATTGACGAATGGATCAAGAATTCCCACTTTGAAAGTGAGACCCAATAATACAGAAGTTAGCCACAGCACAGATGTAATTCATTTCCTGAAAGCCAACAAATTATTAGTGAGAGACCATCCATGATGTTGGACAAGCTTGTCAATCACTTCACACACTTAAATGTCAATATTGTAATCCTTCACTAATCAAATTCAATGTTACCATATTTGTTTGTAATCACGTCACATATTCAACGTTTTAGTATCCATGTAATATTCTTCTAAGAATAATAATTATTTTTAAAGTGTAACTTCCTAGACTATTCTCTCATTTGTAAAATACTATGACGTAAAATACCAACTCTGCCATCTGACGGCAATATCGTGCAAGACTTGGAGGCAGTGTTGCCAAGTCAACGGTTTTGTAGCTAAATCTGGTGTTTTTAGGACTATCGTCAGCTACAGAATTTTACCGTCAGCGGCTAGCCATTTATTTGGCATTTTTTATGTTTCCAGGCAGAGAGAGATGGTATTTTTAAGTTTAGTTTTCTGTAAAGATGTTATAATTTTTTATATGTACTTGCGGACAATGATAGTTAATTATAAACCAGAGTTTAATATGGTATTAACACACTTTTTCATTGTGGGAGTATGCAATATCATGGTTTTATGTGAACTCGATTTGGTGCAACCACATCCACTTCCTGCTTCATCCATTGTTGCTGTACAAATAAGGTATTCCGCATTCATTAAACTCTTTATCTAATGTATGCATTGTTTTTGTAAATGAATTAATGTATTTAATCATAAAGAATAGATAATGAACTGAATTATTATTTTCATTTATTATATATATTTAATTTATCATTCGCATTAAAATTTATATAACACTTGAAACTTAAAACCAGACGCATTGTTAGCAGGCACGTCTCCAGCTCAGTGTGAAATCAGATTTCGAACTGAATGGTGTAACTGTGAATGTGATTATTTCCGAAGTGTCCGGTATATTTTTGATCTACTTCATTCAATTTGCCGCGTAAAACTACATACGTACAAAAGTTCAGAGATGTGTGAAAAAAAAGCATAATTGAAAGATTGAGTGGAAGAAGTTACCGGTGATAGTTCGATAACTCGGTGTGAATGGTGTAAGGTGATATTGAATGCTAAATATTTAGATTTAATTACCCATGCTGATAATTATACACACAAAAAAGAGTAGCGAGTGTTTTTCTGTTGTTCGACAATATAAAATTGCCATTCACAACAAACTTCTGGGCAGAGGTGAGTGTTATTTCAATTTCCAGATTATTATAAATATTAGAATTTTTTAAATTTGAAATCTAAAATTCTAAAATTCTCAGTTCCTAAAACTATATAGTTCGTATTTCAAATTTCGAAATGATGTGTTAAGAAAAACCTGGAGTTTTTTAACTACAGTTTAGCGGTTTTTTAAGCTTGTGCAGCGGTAAATGGAATTCTAAGTTGGCAACACTGCTTGGAGATTTACTTCGAGTTCTCACTCATTTTCATTGTGATCTTATCCATAGCCAGGTTGCGAATTAACGGGGGGTGGGGGAGATTCCTCCCTCATTGGAAAGTTATCTCCCCTCTCATAAATTCATATTAACATCCCTGTCAGGGATAACTTCTATCCCCCCTCACAAAATATGTTTTAATTTGAGTATACTTCATAAAGTATAAAGTAACAAAAAAAGAATAATATTGATGTATTATCATCACCGGCAAGTTGGCAATAATCAATAACTTAGGAATTACACATTTTATCATAAGCCTGCTCATGGATATAATTATTATTATGATCAAGATGCAAGACAAGCAACTCAGTGCGACCAAGCGTTGAGCCGCATCGAATGAGGATAATAATTATTTTATGTATTGTATTCTCTGTCTAGGATTTTATTCCCCACCCCCCACCATCAGAAATCTTAATTCGCACCCTGATCATAGTCCTCTTAAACAAGAGGGCTGTGTAGGTGTTTTAACCCGAGTTGTTTTCTATAAATTGAACTTTCCAAAGAATTAAAATTAAATTGTATTTCTGCCACTTCCATACGGCAAAAGGGCAATTTCATTCATATATATTTTTGTTCTACATCACTGTTGCGACCAGTGTCGTATTTAAAGATCTTACACCCTGGGCAAAAAAAAAAAAAATTGTTGACCCCTCCTGTCCAAATAAAAGATCCCGGAATTTATTTTAACTTTGACTTCTCGCACTTCCCTAAAATAATGTGACTCTCGCACTTGCATAAAACGATGTAGCTAGCTTTTTGCATAACTAAAATTATAAACATAAATGATTATTGATTACCATTAACGAGGTCAGAATGACAGTGGAGTAAGTCACTTTTCACAAAGATTAGTTGAATGTATTTTCATACATAGACTTTTGTTCTTGTTTTTAGATATATGTAATTGTTGTTGCTCAATTTTTCTTATCTCTACACCAATTACAACCCTAGTTTCATGATGGTGCAGTTTGTCACCTGTTAAAAAACAACTTATTCTGAAAAATTACTTACATTCTAATCCTTAAGTTCACATGAGCTTAAAAACGAGTTTCATGAGGATCCAGAGGACTAATTTATATCATTAGAAGCTTCCTCTTTGTTCTGTCATTGGCTAACAACTTTATAATTTCTTCACTCTGAGGTCAGATTCAGTAGCAAGGACAAGGAGACAGTGCGATCTGTCGATTGTGATGTTAAATAGTTCTTTATCCACCTTAGAACAGAACATGGTCTTTCTGTCAAGAAGTTTGAAGCTGGAGTACTCATGTACATTTTTTAGGGCTTGTATAAATTTGGGTGACTTTTGTCATTCATCATCTTGCACAGCTGTGGAAGGGACTGTGGTAGATTTTCACTATTCAGAAATTTGCTGCCCCCCCCCCCCTGTGCAAATGCCTAGTTTGCCACCTCCTAAATAGGGCCTTGTTGCAGTGCATTCACATTCAAACTACTCGAAGAAATCCCACCTCATAGATGCTCTGCCTCCACATATCTCATAGAATCTGCCAATTAATACGTTATGAGATATAGCTAATGTAAACTATCCAAATATGTATTATGTCCTTCATCTCAAAGCTGCTTTCACATTAGCATAGATTTGTGTATGTCAGTGTGGACATGTGCACTGCACATGAATATATGAATGAATGAATGAATGAATGAATGAATGAAGCCACTGTGTCCCATGAAGGGCTAGGGCCTCCTACAGGAGGGGAAGCTCGGTTGGTGTGGTTCACATGATGAGCTATTTCACGTGAACAATATTTACATTCACATTCACTATGTGAGATACACTAGAGTTTGTCAAATTCTAGTTCTATATGAGTTTGTTCACTATCTGTCTCCACTCGTTCCTGTTGCGGGCGATGGCTGACCAGTTCCCTCCCAGCTGCTGCTTGAATGTATCTGCCCATCTTCTTCTTGGCCTGCCTTGTGTTCTCCTTCCTATGTACGGGTCCCATATGGTGGTTTCTCGCGCCCATCTGCCTTGTTGCTGCCTTGCTACATGACCACCCCACTTCCACTTCGTTATGAGGGCTTTTTCTGTGATGTTCTCAGAAGCTGTAATGTTCTGCAGTGCGGTGTTGTCTTTCAGTGAAACGCCAACTATCTTCCTCTCCATTTTCCTTTGGCATATTTCGATGTTCATCTTTTGCCTCTCTGTGGGGGCCCAGGTTTGGCAACCGTATGTTAGCACCGGGAATACACAGGAGTTAAGAGCCTCTAGTCTGAGTCTGCGGTTTATGGACCTGTCAAGGAGTATAAACTTTAGCGCCCAGAAGGCTTTCCAGGATTGTATTATTCTCCTTTGTATTTCTTTCTCCATCCCTTGGTTAAGTGAGACAGTCCACCCTAGGTAGATTTAATCATCCACGTGTTCTATCTCTGTTCCTTGTACTGAGATCGGTGTTGGCGTTCTATTTGACATTACATGAATATAAGCAAACGTTTTTGAGAGAACTGGAATGTATCTCTGGTACAGAGTAGAGAAAATCATAACTAAATGTATTTGGATACGTCTGGTCTTTTGTGTAATCTTGTACCTATTTTCAAATACATGTTACTATAGACATTTTTTCAATTTTACAAATTTCACACAATAAAGCAGTACAGTTTGATACACTGAAGATTCACTTACTATCAGGAATGCAGAAAGCATAGTAAAGTGGTTAGATAATATACAAATATGGCTTTCAGGTAAGCTATACTGTAGCTCCCTGTAAAGCTGATTTGAATAATTTCAAAGGAAAAATTGTTCCAGAGCTAGGTATCGGACCCGAGACCTTTGGCTGAGCATGCCAACACTCTACTGATTGAGCTACCAAAGAACTGTACCAAACCAGACCTGAAAGCCAGATTTGTATAATACAAGTTTACTGTTCATTAACAGAAAAACCAGAAATTTAAGTCACACAGTAAATATGCACTCAATGCTGAGCTCAGACGTTCTGTCAACCCACTTGAGTCGGTAGTGTGGTCCCCGGTTCGATACCCGGCCCTGAAACAATTTTTCCCTTAAAATTATTTATAGTTAGATTATAATTTAATTTAATCGGCAATGTGAACTATATTTCAATACACAATGAAAGTAACTGCTGTATTTGTTAGTATGGTATTGTTACATCAGTGGTTTCTCAGTCGTTGCATTTGCTATTTATTTAGGAAAAAGGCAATATGTCAAATGTATGAGAACTTACTACCTATATTCACTTCTGTAATGTTTATTGTCTCCTTCAGTAACCCAGCTCTATCCACTATTGATTACGTTCATGGTTTCTTCGACTCCTTCCAACCACGCCTTCTTTGGGTGACATATGAGAATAAGGCTTCAAAAATTGCAACAATTTTTTAATTTTTACTTTCATAATTTCATATTTCCTATTAAAAATGAACATAAGGTAAAATTTTAAATTTCAAGTATAATAAAATTGTTCTTGTTAATTGGGAGGCCAGAGGGAAAAAGACCTTTGGGAAGGCCGAGACGTAGGTGGGAGGATAATATTAAAATGGATTTGAGGGAGGTGGGATATGATGATAGAGACTGGATTAATCTTGCTCAGGATAGGGATCGATGGCAGGCTTATGTTAGGGCGGCAATGAACCTGCAGGTTCCTTAAAAGCCATAAGTAGTAAATAATAAAATTGAGGACCGATTTTGCAAAACTTGCTAACTGAAAAAACTAAATTTTACAGGAGAGACAAAAAACTGAATGAAGACAAATAGGTTATAGGTGCAATCATCACACTTTGACACAAACTATAATGAAGATAAATAATTTAATTTTACTAAGGTAACTTTAACATCGTGTAGAGGCCTGCTTTATGTTAACGAATCCACCAAAATCTCAATTTTGCAAATTTTGCAGTTAGCAAGTTTTGCAAAAATGGTCCTCAATTATTTTAATCACAGACATAAAGAAAATCCAAATTCTATACCATCTACCTGCTTGTAAATTTAACTTGTGAATTCATCTGGGGAACAAAACTCCATTTGCACAAAAAATGACTTAGCCCCCTTTACCCAAACACCATCAAATTGTTTGTATACATCTGAAGTCTGATTAATGTAATATGTAACTAGTCAGCGATGTATGCAATGGATCGAGGGAAAGGAACTGATCACCCTACCTCATTATCTCCTGGCTTAGTTGCCTCTTGAGTGATGCCTTATTGGTGAGGTTCAGAATGCCTTGCCGTGTCTGTGGCTCCATCCAGACAGCCCAGGTTCAATCCCTGAGTGGGTCGTGATGGAATTTGTGGTGGATGTTGCACAGGGTAAAACTCCTGTTTCCCTCCATCATTCCACCTTCCCCCTTATTTCATCTATCATCTACAGTAGTTAAAAATAGTAGGATGGGATGAAGTTTTGAGGTTAGTGCGGGTTTTCAATGCTGTATAGGAATGGCTCTGGGAATGGGACCTGGCTGTCAGAGCTGAGATAGGATGGCCCACCTATCAGCTTCGGATTCTCGAATCCAGCTGTCGGATTTGGACACTCATCGCATTTTATATGGGACGCACAATGGATCAAAGGAAGTTTAAGTGCAGAGATATGACCCAGGTGTGGTCCTTCAAAAATCAAGCAAAGCAAAGCCAAGCCAAGCTAAACCAAGTACGAATGCCTATGGATATTTCTTCTAAGGAAACCTACTGCATGTATGTTAGAGGCTGCATGAACCGAAATTCTTAAGCCTGGCCCAACCCAGATCCGAATCCGACCTGAAACCTGAGATTAATAATTTAATAATAATTTATTTATTTAATCTGGCAGAGCTAAGGCCAGTAGGCCTTCTCTTCCGCCCAGCCAGACTCTAATTATAATTAAATACATTTGCTTACATAGTTATTACATTAATATCTAGATCATAAAACAACATGAAAGTAAATGATGAAAATTGGATAACTAATGTTAGTGTGACAATAATAAACACTGGTAAGAAATAGTTATAATAATAATGATAATAATAATAATAACAATAATAATAATAATGGTAATTATAATAGTAATAATAATAATAATAATAATAATAATAATAATGAGATAATTTATATATTTATCTGTGATATATATAACCATTAAACACTGAGAAACCTGAAACAGCTATTATTGTTGACAATAATTGTTAGAAAAATATCTCGTTAACCTATTCTTAAATTGATTTGATGTCTGACAGTCCCTGACATTACTCGGTAGGGAATTCCAAAGTCGAGGAACAGCCACAGTGAAAGAAGATGAATATGAGGATGTTCGGTGGGAGGGAATGGATAATATTGAGGAGTGTTGTGATCAGGTTAGTAGATTAATTACAAAAACAAAAAAGAGCAATTAGAATAATAGTAGGTGCCAAATCTAGGGAATCTTGTACGACTATTTTCAAAAAACTACAAATAATGCCCATGGCTTGTCAGTATATCTTTTCATTAATAATTTCCTCTTATGTAATCGTGAAAACTTTGTAACTAATTCAACAGTTCATAGCATAAATACACGTCAAAAAAATGACTTTCATACTCCATCGGCAAGTCTATCGTGCTATCAAAAAGGAGTGTGTTATATGACAGTAAAAATTTTTAATAGCCTCCCTATCGATATAAAAAATGAAACTCAAAACATAAGATTATTTAGGGCAAAATTAAAGAAGTACCTAATTTCTCACGCCTTCTATTCTGTAGGTGAATTTATGACATTCAATAACACTTCATGAAATTGATACTAAAACTTTGTGTTGTACTAGTAGACTATATTGTAAATCTCTTCTGTATATATTTCATCTAGATTGTGACTATAAATTAAGACTTTGTAATAGTATTAAGTTTTTTGACTTGTTCCATATTCTAGCTGTGGAGCAATGTATGAATACCATGGAATGTTAATAAATACAATTAGCTTAAAATTATCAATCTGAGCCTGACCCCATAAAGCAGAAATCTGAGGCTACAGGGGTTAGGAACAGCTGCGAGAGATATCACTCCAGTAGGAGCATGAGAAAGAGTAATCTCCCAGTGTGCCAGGTGAAACAAATAAAAAATGACGTGTCTATGACAGAGAGAAACGAGACAAATGCTGTTACGAGATAATATGAAGTCGAAATAAACGATAACTTACGATACCGGTAGTCTACTGTTCTGTATGGGTACCCATGCAGACCTTTAATGCATGTACAGTAGAACCCTTATTATCCGTGGTAATGAAGGGGATTATCTGAACCGTTAATCGAAAAAATCGGATAATCCGTACCATAAAATATTTTTTGCAAATTAAGTGAATAACACTGAACTTTCGCCACTTTCTCCATGGTCTTATGTTTAATAAGCTTGGTAGTGAATCAGAAGTTCATTAAATTAAGTTCGGTTGTCAACGACGTGTTTTAAGGGGTAAGAAAACTTCTTTTAACGGCTGTCAGCGGAAAGATAGAAATAGTGAAGGACTCATGTCGTAGATTTACATACCGTATACACTTTATCCTTAATTTTTATTAAATTGTGCAGTTGTAACATCAGTCTCGTATTGTGATGCGAAATAACCCACAATTTCTCTATCCCCAAACAACTTAATTATTTGCATTTTGTTAGATACTTAGCACAACACGCTTTATTTTGACACTCATGCAATTCATTTTATACAGAAGTTGTAGAGTAAGTTACGACAACTCGAACAGTAGACCAAAACTCTGTAAGTGTAATTACTTGTAATAACACTCTGTAGAAAAAATACATATACTAATATGACATACAATAGTATCTACTTCATATGTTTCTGTAGGAAAAAAAAATGAGCGAGTGAAAGACAGTTGGATAATCCGCCAATTGGTTAATAGGGTGACGGATAATCGGGGTTCTACTGTATTCTTAAACATTGATCTTTCTATATATACAGAGTGATTCAGAACTTATGTTACAGAAGAATATGGTAGATAGAGGGTACTAAAAGAAATATTTTTCATTTAACAATATGTGTCCTATCTCACACTGGTGCTGCATTGCATTTGTTTCAGTGTTGTGGCTGGTAGACAATTGTTCATGCAAGGGCCATTGGCTTGACTCTATGCTGACTGAGCTTTCAACGAAAAACAATAGACAATGACACTTACCAACTTGTGCATTACAGAAAAGTTTGGAACAGACGTCTCCTTTCTTGTAAACAATACTGGCATTGCCGAAACATTGACTGCCGCATCTGTTCAAATATGCCACATGTAGTACGTATCGTGTTACAGGCATCGACAATCCGTGGAAGAAAATCATCGACCTGGTCTACAGGTGTGGCATACACTAGGGTCTTCAGGTGTCCCCAAAGAAGAAATCAAGCGGGTTAAGATCTGGCGATCTTGCTGGCCATGGGACAGGATCTTGATAACCAATCCATCTGTCACTAAATTTTGCCGTCTGCTGTTGCCTTCACCGTAAGACTGAAGTGCACAGGAGCTCTGTCATGCTGGAACCACATCCTGGTGCATATTGCAAGCAGTACCTTTTCCAATAAAACGGGCAGAGTATTTTCCAGAAAGTCCCTGTAATTTTCACCCTTTAGGGTTTAGGCGATTTGCCAAGACATGTGGACTGAGACAACAAACAATCACAATCACAACATGGCAAACAGCTACACAACTAAAACAAGTGTAGCACAGCACCGGTGCAAGATAGGACACACATTGCTCAATGAAAAATGTTTTTGAACCCTCTATCTACCATATTCTTCTGTAACATAAGTTATAAATCACTCTGTATAAAATACCTTAAATAAGTTTATAAATTGGCTCGAACAGGTTTCAATTGATCACGCCTCGTAATGATGTTTCCATAATAAGTAAGGATGGAAATAATATATTATTAAGACTTTCTCTTTCTTAAATAAAATGATGTATTTCTCCATTTAAAGTTATAAGTGGGTATCATGACTTTATTAAATAAGCTCCACAAACGGTAGTGTATTTCTACAATATTTAAAATATAAACATTCTCATCAAATTTAAATTAATGATGGAAACTATAATTTTAGGAAAGGAGTATATGTGTTTTGCAAGTTAACTGTAAAACTTTTATTGTATTCTCTCAAATATTCTTGTGCACTGTATGAGCAGGATTATACAGAAGGTGGAAAACATTGTAAAACAAGAGTCAGATAGTTTAACAAAAGAACAAACAATTTGATATCAGAAGCAAATGACTATATTATGATCACTTACGCAATGCAAGAGTTGATAGTTATCATCAGTCTTACGAAGTTCGTAACGAAACATTGTTTTCAGATTGAGTGCAGTAGGCACTATGATACTATACTCTGTTCATATAAACAACTCATAGTATATTCGCAAGTGGTGGATGACTCGAGTCACTACATTACAATAGCTAATATGCACAGTATAATAGTAGCTTAATATGGAGAAACATTTTACTGAAAATTATATAATGTGGAAATTTAATCTATAAAATGAGTAGTAGTTCAGGAACATTGTGCTATGAAAAAACACGATGATGCCATTTTTATGGCGAAAATGTTCGTCTCTTGTAATGCAATAATACATTCCATTTTATGTCATAATTTAATGGCTTAAATGGTTTATGATAAAAAGATAAGTCATTTGATGGTAATAAATATACAGTACTTACATATTTTCATTGCGTAATATTCATATTTATCGAACCAAATATCTCTTTGAAATTGTGAATATGTATGTAAATTTATCAGGTGCCATCTCAGAAAGTCGACAAAAACATTTTCTGGCCACGATGAAAGAGTAATGGAACGAGAAAAATTCTTTCTGGCAGAAACCCGGTTTTCAGCTCTACGTTGATGCTTTATCCACTAAGCCACACTGGATACCCATCTCGGTGTCGGACAGAATTTCAGAAGTTCCCACTCTTGATTTTCAGCTGTCTATGAACGTGCTGAGGTGCACTCGTGATGACTAGTTGGCCAGGATCCGACAGAATAAGCCATCTTAAATCACGGATATATCATATATATTATTTTAATGTACATCTATTTCCATGCAGATATTCTGTCATCATATGATGAAAGAGTATCAGAAAAATTCCTCCAGCACCGGGATTTGAACCCGTTCCAACTCTACGTGTTGATGCTTTAACCACTAAGCCCACCACGGATACCCATCCCGTGGACAGAATCGTATCAGCCAACTCTGGGTTCCCTCTAGTGGCATCATAGATGATGTCTATGAACGTAAGACTGAAGTCCACACATGTGCTGAGGTGCACTCGTTATGAGTGACTAGTTGGTCGGGATCCGACAGAATGGAAATCACAAAGTGATTTACGTGCTGTATATTATTTTAATGATGACACAGAATATCTGCATCATGGAAATAATGGAATGGATGTCAACACGTTGAAAACCCGGGTTCACATCCCGGTAAAATATTCCATTATATCGTATATGAATATCTGCATGGAAATATTTTTTTTTAAAATAATATATATATTTTCTGCCAGTTATGTCATGCCTGTAATTTCTAAACTACACAACATATTCCAATGATGTAAACAGCAATTGACAGATCAATGTATCCAATATGACCTTGAGTTTATTTAATTACTAAAAATGAGTACATTTCTTCATTCTTATACCTTGCATTCAACATCCCATTCCCGAGAGACATATTCACACATAAAACTTGCAGCTGTCTTTT
Source organism: Periplaneta americana (assembly GCA_025594305.2). Classification (NCBI taxonomy): domain Eukaryota; kingdom Metazoa; phylum Arthropoda; class Insecta; order Blattodea; family Blattidae; genus Periplaneta; species Periplaneta americana. The sequence continues at coordinate 189,520,244 of JAJSOF020000005.1, forward strand.
GAATACAGCTACCCCTCGTTTGGACTGCTGAAAGAAATATTTTAGGACAAACATTTTATTTCTGATGTCAAGATTTGTGAGTCTGTTGAGGGACGATTTAGCATGCAATTGACTTTGTCTATGAAAAGGTGTACAGAAATTTGTGGGGTATTGAGACACTGGCTGAATGTATGGGCCGAATATCATTTGTAGTACAGTGAAACTTCTGAATAGTGGACACCACCGGGGAAAAATTAAATGTCCGTTATTGAGAAGTGTCCGCTATTTAGAAAATCGTTAGTATGTATACAGTACATCAAAATACAAATATCAGTAAGTTTACTTTTCCAGTCATATGCAATTTCTGGAACAACAGAAGCAGATTCACCACATACACTTTTGTAGGAAATATTGTGTCATGACCGAAACTTGTCTAGACAACCACCCGAAGCTTTAAAATTAGAATAACCCAACTCTTTTGCAATTTCTAAGGCTTTCTCTCTAATCAAGATCCCAGATAAAGGCATCTTATTTGCTCTAGCACGGCAGAACCATTCATATGTTAAATTGTCAATGGCAAGCCCCTCAGTTTTAGGAAAAGCTCTTTTTGTGTTCTCATTTGCATTCTCAGCGTATGATTTTAAAATAATATCCTTATTTTTTTCACTAACCTGAGTTTTTCCTACATTAAACTTTGTGGCCAGCTCAAGAACACTTAATTTCTCCTTCTCACTATGCTTTACAATATCCACTTTCTCTTTTCGTGACAAACGTTTATGTTTTTGTGACATTTTTAATGTGGCTGTACTTCCGAACACTCAACTTGACAAACTAAGAAAGTACGGACTGCTCACGTACAGTATCACAACTAACAACTGTGCTGCTTACCTTCAATAAAGTACAAGAATGTTCAAATGCATAATGATTGTTGCAAAAGCTTCCGTTTAATTTACAATAATCTTTTTCTTTTTTTTTTTCCATTGTCACGCTGTCTGTTATTTGAAGTTTTAATTGCTGGCAGATACATTTCAGTGTCCGCAAATTTTGAGAATGTTCGTCTATTTCTAAGAATTTTATCATAAAATTAATGTTATTTTCAGGGTATTTTAAAATATCCGCTATTGAGAGGAGTCCACTATTGGGAAGTGTCCGTTAAGGGAAGTTTCACTGTACATTCACAATAGTGCTGTTATTGTTTCATTTGGATCACCATTTTATGTCAAATAATAAGTGTAGACTGAAATTTCAGTAATGTGGTCTGACAAAGACGAAATGATCTTGATAGGCTCCAACTGGTATAGTCCTTGGTGTTTCAGTAAGTTACACCTCACATTTTTGCGTTCATTCATCACAACCACAAAATCTGTGCCTGTATGTAAACTTGGAATCGTGAATGATCCAGCACAAATACATTTTACAACTAAAAACTTAGAAAAAATCTGGCATGTGCAGAATCACTCATAGAAATCACATTAAACTCTCACCATTTGAGTACAATCCCATTCAGCAATATTTATGTCTCTCTGTGTCAATGTTGTACATATTTATTTTAAGAATGAAGAACGCTTGAAGAAAATAAGACAAAAGAAATCTTAAGGGCAAAATAGTCTTCAATCACCTGAACAATTTAGACCCCATATTGTGCGAGTAAACAGAATATTTGAAAGAACTTTTTTTTTTGGATATATCAGTAGAACTTGGTTATAACGACATCCAAACCTTAAACAATATGTTGTTATAAACGAGTGTCGTAGTAACCGTCAGATTCACATTATCAATCTAGTGAGGTGGAAAATGAAAAGTAACAAACTTAATTAGACTTATTTTACATTTATGTTTGACTTTTAAGCCTACAATGAACAAAAATGAAATACACGTAGGTCTAGAATTATAAATATAGTATTCTGTTTTAAAACAGTTTGTTCAGTACTCAAAACTACTTTACTTAGAAGTGAAGTAATTTTGCAGTCATTTTACTCTGTTGTCTTCTACTTGCCCAATACAAACTTTCTGGGGCTAAGTTTCACGTTCTATGTTCAAGAGTTTCAGTTTCAATTTCACTGCTTTTTCAAATAGCTTCAAGAACACGTTCAAATTTCTAATGACTTCTAAAAGCGTCACTGACTTCTTTTAGTGGCCATACTGCGATAAAATGCGTGCACTTAGTGAAAACTTCCTGTTTGCGAAACTGATCTAACACCACAAAATTCTGGCCTGGTAAATGGGGTGGGGAATCTGCCTGCATTCAAGAGGTCTATAACAGAAGGAGACTGTAAAAATCTGTCATGTCAGATTTCAACAAAATATTTCTTAAAATACTTTGATTCTTAGAAAATCTTATTCCAAACTGAAGTTGAAAATGACGTTATATGTCAAGGTTGACGCATATTTATTTGTCGAATGAAGAAGGTAGGAAAATAAGACATAAGTCTTATGGGCAATTAGTTGGGACCACAGAATATTTGAACCCATATTGGCGAGTAAACAAATATTTGAAAGAACTTTTTTGGACTGTATATGTATTTGACAAAATAAAGACAGTTCAACTTACAAAGCAACCTAAATATTTACATGTTATTATTTTATATATCTTAGAAACTACGTCGACCTCTCAAATTTTCTATATTTCACTCACCATTAAATAAATTATCAATTAAAACATGACTTCAGTATAATTTATAATAATATTAATTACACCCTGCCTTAGTACTGAATGGTTAATATTTTAATTTAGAAGAACTCAGTTTTGAAAAATTTAAATTTCCAGTAGAGAATATAAATATTAATTGGTAATTTTTATGATAAAGTAGGAATAAATGTCAGTATGTTTGACGAGTACAGTTATGTTACAGAAGTTTCAAATAAATAACTCTGACATGTACATTTCTATCTACACTATACAATCTTTACCAGAGAAACTGTAAAAAGGCTTCATATATAATAGACATTCATAAAACATTAGTTACACATAATGAAAAATTGCTCACCAATTTATTAAGAATCATGAATGTGACAAAATATAATCACATGTGATTTTGGGCACAGTCCATAAGTAATCTTTGTTGAGAACACATATCTTTAAACATAACCGAAGATCAGAAATCCGAAATCTTCCAATGGACACCACAGATTAAGGAGCATGGTTCCATAAAAGCTGTTTTGTTCCAAACAACACAAGTTCAACCGTTCGAATATTATAACCTGCATTAGATGTTATATTTACTCACTGAACAAAATCTTCACGGTTATCATAATTCCTGAAGGAATAGATTTTAGATGTCAAATTTGAGATGCTAGTGTAGTTAAAAAAAATCGCATATAATGTTTCATTAACGACTCTCGCAATTGCCGGGTTATATCAGTGTTGTTGGTGTGCAGAAATTTTGTCCCATAGGAGTTACTTACATATATTATTATGATGTACCGAAGTACATATGATATTTCCACTCAAACCAAGAAATGGATTCAGAGCACCTCAAAATCTGTGCTTCAGTGGCTTACCATGATAATATCTTTGAAAAATATTGGAGTATAAGAGGTCAAATGACTTTATTGTCAAACGCCTGGCATTAGAAAACAACAACAACATATGATATTTCCTTGCAGATATTCTGCGTCATCACATGATGAAAGATGAGTGAAACAGAGAAAAATTCTTTCCGGCAGCGGGATTTGAACCCGGGTTTTCAGCTAATACGTGCTGATGCTCTATCCACTAAGCCACACCGGATTCCCATCCCAATGTTGGATCGAATCCTCTCAGTTTAAGTTCCACCTCTTGGGTTCCTCTAGTGGCCTACCCTCATGCACTGTGTCATAGATGTATGACAGTGGGACCATGTCCACACATGTGCTGAAAACCTGGGTTCAAATCCTGGTGCTGGAGAGAATTTTTCTCTGTTCCACTTATCTTTCATCAGTTACTTACATGCCAGTAAATCTACTGACATGAGCCTGTCGCATTTAAGTGTCGACTTGGGCTGGGATCGAACCCGCAACCTTGGGCACAGAAGGCCAACACTATACCGACTTTGCCACCCATGTCGATTTAGTGTAGTTATATTAATCATTTGCAAACAGTAAACCTTTGTTAGTCACATAAATGTGTGAATTTTTTAGTTCAATATAACTTCTTCGAATTTAATAAACCTAATGGAAGCCCAAACCCTTTAAATAATGCAATATCTACTAATTACTTCATCACTAATATTATTTCTGATAAAAATAAAGTTTTAAATGAAAACTTGCATCGAGAACTGTCAACACTATTTATTTTCCGCAATTTTGTAGAAATATACATTCTGTTAAAATGTACAAAAATAATCGAATTGTAAATGACATAACTGTGCTGAACATTTCATGCAGTGGATTCTACGTCTTTCTTTTCACTATTTCCAGAATTACGCTTGAAAAGAGCAAACCCAGAAGCAGAAAGTTAGAATAGTTCCTCAGTCAGAACCTTTCTCACCCTTTTATTGATTAGCATAAATTCTCTGTCTTTAGAAATGTCCTCAGGCCGTTAAGCATGAGCGAACAAATGTAGCAAAGTGGTTGATTTCGTAAATTGAAACTGTTTTGCCTGTGAGATTCCTACAGTATCGACACAAATGTCTGAATAAGTCCTTAAAAAATGTCCTTCCATTGTATTTAGACGTTTTTCTTAATTCAAAGTACAGTAAAACTCCGATAAGATGCTGTTCAAGGGACCGGGCGTAAACTGTGTATTAACCGGGACGGTGTATTAGGCGGGTATACTAATTTTGACTTATATTCATATCTATTAACATTTTTCTTTATTGAAATACATGATTCACTTGGTAATCAAATATTACTGTTTGTATGTAATTACTGTACTGTATATCAAGGACATTTACAATATGTACTGTATCTTAATTTTTTGAAAAATAAAAGTCATTTATAGTTGTTTGCCGTGTTTTCCAAATCCTCATGTTTACCATTCACTTCAGTTCCTGCGATTTACATTTTTTTAAACGTCGCAACTGTAGTGATTGAGTCGCTTTTTTTATTATAGTTTTAATATCGATAATGGGATTCCTAATGCATCAGAGAGTTGTTTCTGAGTAAGAGTACTGTTCTCATCGTACATTCATAAGATTTCCAATTTTTCCGACATAAAAAATGCTTTTTGTTTAACACTCATTGTAATGACATTCACAGACACTTCAATACACTTAAAGGACAATAAACTCCCAGCAAAAATTTCAGAATTTTATGTGGGGTGAAAATGCTGTTTGAATGATATTACTAGAGGGTGAGGTATTGTAACTGTATGTAGGCTTTCTTTTCAGGTAAGGAGTCGAATAAGAGAGCATAACAAGAGGGTGGGGTAACCCAGAAAGTATGAAGGTTTAAATGCAGTTCGAATACCAATGCTTTTCAGAATGGCACTTTCAGTGACCAAGATGTTTCATTGCTGTTACAGTACATTGCTGAAAATTACATCTTTAAAATATTCCACAAAAACAGCGTATTATGCATGGGACAAATGAGCGCAAAAACGTGGTATTTTATAAACTGTTTTGAAATGTGAGGGATTCCTACAAAATCGATACAAATGTCTGAATAAGTCCTTAAAAAATGTCCTTCCATTGTATTTAGACGTTTTACTTATTGATTCAAATGACTTGACATCTTGGCTACAGCACAATAATCTTTTGTAAGAGTTGCAGTTCGAACTCGATTCGTTTTCAGGATTGATGCTTGCATGGTTATTGAGTCCGGATTTCCAAGTTTATGATAGTGAGAAAGCATTTTTGTCATATAAAGATATTTTATCTGATTGAAGAGTTCATTTGTCATTTTCAAATGCTGAAACTACTCTCAACTTTATGTCCAAGAGCATGGTTAATTAAATGCTGTAAGCTGGTGTAATATTTGCTGCTTATGATCAGAATGAACTTGTCCCAGTTTGTGGATTGGTCAGAGTACTTTTCAATACTTTTCTAAATATGTGTAAACCGATGTTAACCAGTGATTGGAACTAGGTCTACTTTTCAAGAACAATTTTTATTTAAGTAATTTAATGGTTTTAATATTGGAAGTACTAGGCAATTTTAACAATTAAATTAATAATTGAATTTTTATAGGTTGTTATATAACAATAACTTTATATGCCATACGCTGATATTTTCACGAACTATTAACCCAAACCTTCATATTTCCATGAAATATTCACCAAAATCATTATGAAATAAGCATTGAAACAGAGGTACAATAATCACCACAAAATCACATCCCAATTAATAATAACTTAACTTTTCACTTTCTAAGCACAAGAACAATGAAGTCTGAAATATTTGTTAACGAATAGTATCCCTATTGCGTCACATAATGTAAGCTTTCATATCACTAACATACTTCCCCTCCCATTTCATTCTATGCTCTTCTTCTCTTGAGTAACAAAACGTATATTTAGTCAGTAAAGGTAAAGGTATCCCCGTAACATGCCATGAAGGCACTTGGGGGGCATGGAGGTAGAGCCCCATGCTTTCCATGACCTCGGCACTAGAATGAGGTGGTGTGGTCGGCACCACGCTCTGACCGCCTTTTACCCCCGGAAAAGACCCGGTACTCAATTTTATAGGATGCTGAGTGAACCTCGGGGCCGTTCTGAAAGTTTGGCAACGAGAAAAAATCGTGTCACCACCTGGGACAGAACCCCGGACCTTCCAGTCCGTAGCCAGCTGCTCTACCAACTGAGCTACCCGGCCACCATATTTAGTCAGTCCAAGAATTAAATTTCCCTAATGTGCACATGCACTCACAATATGCTAGTCATAAGAAATTTTTCAAAATTTAATTAAAATATATGCATATATTTGGTAATGTAAGCCAATGTGCTCTGGACCCTATTGCTGGAAGAAATGTTATGTTTTATTTAACGACGCTCGCAACTGCAGAGGTTATATCAGCATCGCCAGTGGTGCCGAAATTTTGTCCCGCAGGAGTTCTTTTACATGCCAGTAAATCTACTGACATGAGCCTGTCGCATTTAAATGCCATCGACCTGGCCCAGGAATCAAACCCGCAACCTTGGGCATAGATTGCTGGAAGATTGCCTGGCCGATGCTTACTACATAATTACCATGTAATGTGATATTCGTTACTCCATGATACAGTTGATGTAAGTGACGTTTATGTTTTACTGTTATAAATGTCAAATAGCTATTTTTTTCGAACAAAAGTGAACATGCTCCTCACATTTATAAACAAGACCGGACATTTCCAAAATATTTTTGTCTATAAAATGCACAGAATATAACTAAAATCATGATTATTGACACCATTAGAACAATGGATGTAACACGCGCGAAACATAAAATTATGGTTCACTTTGGAGTAAAGTCAAGGCTCGATATAGTTTTTATACTTTCTGGGGGAATACTATTTGAATCGGTGATTTCATAAAGGGCATGAGTCACTGAAACAATATTTTTCAGAAAGACAAAAAAACATTGTCATGTGATAGAGGAGGACATTAAAACTTTGAAAAAAATTATGTGTAATACCCTAATGTAGATAAATATTCAGAATATATTAATGACTAGTTATTGTGCATGAATACTCTGAAAATAATTTGTATTTTTCTATGACTTGTGCCCTTTGTGCAATCAACTGACTTATACTACATTCGTACATGTACAAATCATATGCTAAACTGCAGAATATTTGTACTTTAATTGACATATATCAAATTCAACACATACTAACATGTAAACTCTGTTTTTAATCAGCCTCATCCTAGTTATCCACAGAAACTTCTCGTCTGTTGGGTTCTTCCCCACGAGTTGGCCATGCTATCAACTCAGTATAAAAGGGAATGTGTTCTGTTGGTATGTACTGAAGGGCTTTCTTTATGTCGTTAATTTTTTCCACATTAAGAGGAATTTTTCCTTGATAGGCTCTTGCAGGACCTGGTAGAGATGTAGTACTCCAACCATCTCTTGCAAGTGCGAAAGAATGTTCAGTTGATCCATCAATAAATTCTCTTGTTTTTACTTCACCACGATGTTCATTGGAGTATGTAAACATCGTAAACACTGATGTTGAAAGCTTACTTTTTGATCTCGTGGAATCTTTTTCCCTAGGCTTTAACTGGAGAGATAGGTTTTTTTGAAATAGGTAGGCCACCAGGCTGTGAAATTTAGAATTTCATCTGTTTCCACATGTTTTATGACGTTAAAACTGTTGACAGCAGAATGGGCATGAGTCATTTCTCATGCCCTTTGAACAGTCAACGAGAATTTAACATGGCTTTATCTCACACTGAGTTAATGGGACCCATGCCCATTCTACACCCAACAATATATCGACTTTCAAGACAATGGACAACATTCATAACTCACTTTGTGAAAAACGTTGACTCATGCCCTTTATGAAATCACCGATTCATTTTGGAAATGACTGGTTTTGTTCACAACCTCCACAATCATCATATAAATCTTCAGTGCAGTGCTGTCAGTAGATTCAACTTGCAACATTTAATTTTTCATGGAGTCGCGTGCTTTTATTGGAGTTAACTTTAGATTAAGGTCTGTGCCATAGGAAAACAACAGCATAAATAATAACTTCAAATGATGAAACCACACCTTTTTTATTAATTGGAGACATGGTAAGAATAAATATCTTGATGGACATAAGTTTTGTATTTCTTTAAAAATAATTATACTGCCAATTTTTTCGAAGAAATACAGTAACAGAACAAAGAATGAACACTGGAAATTTTAATTATAAAAAAATCTAATCATATTATGTGAAGCCATGTGGAAAAATCACATCACTTCACAGAAACATTAGATTTACTAAAACGGACGCATCTGAGCATTATATGCACATGAATCGGTGCTTTACATTTGTCTATGCATCTACAAACTCAATTTATATGACAAGTATGCAATGTTAATACTACAGGTTGAATTTGTAATGCTGTGCGGTAGTCATGACACCCACCTGTCTCAAATTACAAATATAATACAAACCCATCTCACAGTATTCCAAGAGGGCCATTTCAAGTGCACTAGTTGATAAAAGTAATGACACTATGACGTATGCACAAGTACTAAAAATTCAGTTAGGGATGTACATCCCGTTCATCAAGAGGTAGATGATCAAAACATGATTACTTCAGCAATGCTCTCTTACATACAGACACACGCACACCCACACTCCTTACACTCACAAATTGTCTTCAACTCATTATTTCCAGTAAGATTTTTTTTACTTAGAAACACGTTCAGATATTATATCAAAACCAAGTTGCTCTTCATCGACGCACAGTCAATCTGCTATCTTTGTATGTCCTACTGTAAAGTAAAGCTTAAAAATAAGGTAGGAGAGTAAAAATAATTAAGTAGTAAGTACTATGTCTGTCACTTACACGACTAGTTTCATTTTCTGCCAAGTTACGAGGTCGCACAGTCCTGAGAGTTGAGCGGCATCACTTGCACTGCACACGATAGCTTGCATGTCCCTCATAAAATACTGAGAGATACAGATGGCAGTCCTATACGAGCACGGGAGTCTCTTGGTAGTGGTGATAGTGGTGGTGAATATGTTCGTGCACATGATGATGTTCGTGTCTCTCCACTGACGATGCACTCGGACTATTCGGAGTTTCGTCTTTCTTAGGAGAGCCAGGTGTCTGATTGTGGATCTGTTTTGCATTTCTAGACGGGGTCAAGGGAGGCGTTTTTGTTTCGGTTTGAGTCGTGGTAGCAGCATTCTTGGCATTAAGTTTCTCAGTCGTGTTTAACCCAGAAGAGAACTCTTGGTCAAGCCAGCGCATCACTTGTTTCATAGCCCGTGCCTGATCCTGCTCTCTATTCCTATGCTTAAGATGGTGCGGTGACGAGGAATGACCTAGGACAATCGGTGGAAATTTACGTTCCTGTTGCCGACAGGCCGGCATCCTGTTCTGCTCCAAATTCCCGTACTCTGCCTCGTGTGACTTGGACCGCGTGTGATGACCGAGTCTGCCGTGGTGGTAGCCCTGCGAGGCAGTGCCTTCCGTGTAGCCTCGATGGAGCGGTTCGTTCGACGGGTCCAGCAGATGGTACTGGAATGAATTTGCCGCATGCGACAGGTCGTGCGAGCGCGATCTGTGGTGTCCTCTGGCCCGATAAGGCTGGTGGTAACCCGTGCTTGCGTGTTTGGATGAAGCACACACCACGGCACCCAGGAACTTGTCGTAGCGGCATTCCTGATCGTAATGACATCGCTGCGTCTTGCTAAATGTCCGTGAGGGCTCAAATCCTGCCAAGTCCAGGTAACAGTTATTGTGAGGGTCTTGTGTAAAGCTAGGGTACTCTCCCACGTTTGCGAGGCAGTGAAGCTGCACTTGAGCTGCTACTCCATCTTCGTGCGGTTGCTGTTGTGGCGGCAGCTTGTGTCGGTGTCGATAGTGAGAATGCCGGTGATCTCCGAGGCCTCCACGATCGCTGCACTGTTTTCTGAAACAAACAAAATTATGTTATTTGATAGATCTCTAACTTTTATGATCTTAAAAATCAACTTTCAGGCACCTAAAATAAGATGAAAGAGTAGTGGAATTAATTAATGGATTAATCTTGCTCAGGATAGGGACCGATGGAGGGCTTATGCGAGGGCGGCAATGAACCTTTGGGTTCCTTAAAAGCCATTTGTAAGTATGCTGATGGAATGGAGAAAAATTCACTAACCCAGCATCATGCTGATTTTATCCATCCCAATTCCCATCCCGGTGTCAGATCGAATTCTCTCAGTTTAAGTTCCATCTCTTGGGTTCCCTCTGGTGGCTGCCCTCTGCACTACGTCATAGATGTCTATGAACGCAGGACTAATGTTCACACATGTGCGGAGGTGCACTCGATTGAGTGACTGGTTGGCCCAGGAACTGGCTGAGGGAACCCAAGAGGTGGAATTTAAACTGAGAGGATTCGATCCGACACCATGATGGGAATCCAGTGTGGCTTAGTGGATAAAACATCAGGACGCATAGCTGAAAACCCGGGTTCAAATCCCAGTGCTGGAGAGAATTTTTCTCCGTTCCACTACTCTTTCATCTTACGATGATGCAGAATATTTGCATGGAAACATCATATGTACTTCGGTACATTAAATAATATATACCTAAAATAAGCACCAAAATTGGCAAAATAGGCACTAAAAATAGTTTTAAGTAGCTAAAAATACAATTTCATACAGCTAAAAATACGATTTTATACATCTAAATGTGTTTCTATCTGCTTGAACTACAATAACTATATAATACTACTAACTAATTAGTATTAAGAATTACGGTATACAGTGATAAAAACAGTAAAAAAAATCACTGCACTTAGAAACTTTTTGTGATGTCTTAAATTTTAAATAAGTTTTAATAAATTCGTCGGCCATATTGCTCTATGGTTGCTGATACATAAATGTTAATATTACAATTAAATCCACTAATTTACAATTAACACATTATTCACAATTGGCACTGCAATACATATCAAGATTTTTCTCTATGTTTACTGTAGTGAAACTTTGCATTTCCGTAAACAAAATCATTTTATAAGTGGAAAAAGATCTTTTCATGATACCAAAGTAATGGCTGCATATTTAAATCTCGCAACTTTTTGTCATACTGATTTCTTCAGAGAGAAGTACATCCTCCCCAATCGTCATATTTCTACTGGCTCAAGTGCTCAACAAAACTAGTCACTTTCCAGAAATTTCTTTATTTCTAACTAAACTTTTACAAGATCTTTGAACCAAACACACGCCATAATATTAAAAACTTTTTCTTTCATTGCTTGCAAGAAAAAATTAAAAACACATAAACAAAATAGAAATAAGCATTTTTTGGCACCTTCAAATAGATCACAATGGACAAAATAGGCATTTTAGGCACTGTAACACCCATTCCAAACATTATAATTTCATTAGATGGTATAATGTCTGTCAAATTACAATTTTATATAAAAGTACTTTTAGTTTATCCCTATAGAAAAGAAGACATTTAGCCTAAAATCCGATGTCTAGAGTGGTCTAGTGGCCAGAGCGCTAAACTTATAATCCTGTGGATCCAGGTTCGATGCCCTGTGTACCCCCGATTTATAACGTATGTTGAGCAAGCCCATGATCCAGGTAACATAGGGGTCTTCTCAGGGAGCTCCAGTTTCCCTGTGACATCGCAACAAATCTCTTTCTCATTCCATTGTAGGTGTAGCGTAGACTATACATCCATGACACACCCTGGGGAATGATTCTGTTGTATAAACTGTCGTATGGGTGAATGACAAACAGCCAAGCAGCCGCCATTAGTAAAAGAGAGAAAGAGTAGTTATTATGACACACAAAATTCAGATAAAGATTGAGATGGTTGGGACATGTTGGATGCATGAAGAACCTTAGGAAGTCTAAGATGGTTATCACACAAAAAATAGATTAAACAAGGTTGAGAGGAAGACCAGGATCGCGTTGGATGGATTGTGTGAAATGTGATTTGGCGAGGTTTTGAATCCAGAATTGGATGAGGCAGGTGAGATCGTGAAGAATGGAAGAGGATCATTAATGAAGTCAAGGCTCTCTTGGGCTGTAGTAGTAATTAAGAAGAAGAAGAAAAAGAAGAAGAAGAAGAAGAAAATTCAGATAAATATTCAGATTGGTCTTCTCCATCACTAATGAGTCAAGTGAATTTACCAAAATGCAACAACCCCAAACAACTGCTGTTTCCAGTTCATCTTCTCAATCAACATTGTAACACCTGATAGTAAAGGCTGTATTCTGTGTTAAAGAAAGTGAAATAACGAATATAAATGTGAAGTATTATCAATGTATTGACGTGTTTGACTGAAGTAAAGAGATGTGACTGTAAATAAGTGTAAACTGGGAATATTTTTTTTTTCTTTTCTTTTTTTTACATAAACCTTTTGTTTACATCAGCGCCAATTGCTTCCTAAATTATTTGCGTCATACATCAATAAAATTAAACATACAGTATTTGTAAAAACATTTATTCTCCTTTATAGGATATGGAATTATGAAATGTAAAGGTATTGTGGAAGATCTAGAAGAAAGGATGGTTGCAAGAAACTGAAGCAACGTTTCAGACGAGAGTATATATTGACAAATCAAATCAATAAAAATAGATTAATTTTTGGGACTTCAGAGTCCTGCATAATGCTCATATTTGCAGAACAGTAAAACACAATGTTCGTCTAACAAAAGAGCCAACCTGAAGATGTAAATAGGAAAAAAACAACACCTATGTACGTACCGTTCCATATTTCATGGACAAATACGGTCTACAACACATTGAAGTAATAGGCCTTATGGTTGAACTATTCCTGGTTTCTTCTTCCAGACCTGGCAACGTTTCGATGCCTAAATAAATAAATAAATTAGAGGAAGGCAATTGACGACATCGTTCTTGCAGCTCTGAGAGGATCAATATTTATACTCCGCAATCATCTCTACGGTCAACAGTGATCTTCAACTAATTAATTAGTACCTAATTATTTATTCAGTCATTTCTTATCATTGTTGTAAGACTCCATTAAACATAAACATATGTATGTTATTTATACTTTCAACTGCATATTGCACAATATGCTCTGTCTTTGTGGCAGCCTGTTAATACAGGGAGCTGTTATTGTTTAGATAAATTAATAAATTACTATTGCAGATGAAAATGAAATTGTCATTAGCAATAAGTAACTGTGGCTGAATAGAACTACAGTATTGCAGTTCACATCCAAGTTATTTACCTAGAAGTTTGAAAACTTAAGTTATTCTTCTCCATGTTGGCCTGGATGATCTGGAGCAGCTCCTCTCGTTGAAGGGAACTGGAGCGTTTCTTGCTTCGCTGACGAAGCAACTGAGGAGTGTTGGTCTCGCCAGAGCAGTAGACGCCATGCTGGTGGCGATATCGGGCTGCCGAATGCTGCTGGTATCGTCTTGCATGCGTTCTCCCAGTGCTAGAAACCCAAAACCGTACAGATCAAGAAGTGTAAAGGACAAAATTTAGAAATCACACACGCACGCACGCACGCACGCACGCACACACACACACACACACACACACTATACCTTTTTGCATTTTAAATATAATGTTACCTTACATTTCTATCTCAATCACAAATTTATTATGGAGATAACTGATTCAAAGGAACGATGGTTTAGTGGTTTGTATGCCTGTCTCCATGATACCAGTTACTGCTTGCTGATTTTATTTTTTAGGACCACTTGCATCAAAGAAAATATATTCCAAACTGGAATGCATTTCATCTAGTATTTGAAGCATATATCAAAATTAACTAAATTTCAGATTTATTGCAGTGTACAATGAACAGTTTCTGAGTACGACTATAAGAATATGTATGATGCTATTAGTAACACTTCATAAATGTGTGATTTAAAAAAAAATGATGTATCATTAAACTGCACTGTTGAAACAATATATATTACAATAAATTTAAAAAATAAATCTGTTTTAAAAAGTTTCTTAACTAACTTTTTCTAAATTTAAAATTTAAAGATCGAATAATTATACAGATATACAATGTTGAAGTATTATCACAGAAATCGTAAATGTTATCAATTTCAGGGGTTATTCTTTGAGATATTTCAAACAAAAAAGTTTGCAATATAATTTTGCTGGTTTTTGTTTCCTCTTCGAGATAAAAATTGAATAATTTCAAGGAAAAATTGTCCTAGGGTCAGGTATTGAACCTGGGACCTTTGGCTGAGCGCACCAACGCTCTACTGACTGAGCTATCCAGGAACTTTACCAGACCCCGGCTAAATTATTCTTTTTTATATCCACATATCTCAAGTGGGTTGTCAAGACATCAAAGACCCAGCATTGAGTGCACATTTTTTTGTGTGACTTAAATTGCGGTTTTCTGTTAACAGACAGTGACGTGTATTATACAAATCTGACTTTTAGGAATAGCTCCCTGTCAGTTTAAGGGCTCAGTTGCTGGCAGTTGCTCAGGCACCGTACTACCCAGTGGCCAAAGAATAAACTGGTACTTATCACTGGGATGCTCTGTATAAATACATAGGTTGGATAAAAAGTTATGGCAACACTGCTGTCACATGACGATGGTGCGTTCGAGAGCTGCCAGCTGTGTAGACATGAACAAGGACTGTTAGATGAGTTAGTGCAGCCAGCGGCGACAGTACTCTGTCAATCTACTGCAGTGTGTAGAATGTTGACTTTTATAGGGATAGTGCGAGTGCCCTAAGACCACGTTTACAAAACTAGACCAACGTTCCTGGATCAAAATTGAAGTGACACGAGGTCGTAGTGCACAAGAATGTTTTCAGGAACTGCATGAAGCATATGCCGATGCAGCATTGCCATAGCGCACAGTGGCATGATGGGTTAAAGTGTTCCGGGAAGGCAGGGATGCCGTTCAGGACAACCTCCGTACAGGACGACCCCGCGTGGAGGACAACACAGTTCAACTCCTTGCTTCCCTGTTGGATGCTGATCGCCGATGGACTGCGCGTGAGTTAGCAGCGGAAGTCGGAGTATGTCACAAAAATGTGCTCCACATTCTGCAAGACATTCTGGATTACCGCAAAATTACAGGGCGTTGGATACCCCATGAAATTTCCGAGGTTTAACAATGGCACCGCTATGCAGTCGCACAGGCCTTGTTGGACCGGTACCAAAGGAAAGATGACGACTTTCTTGGACGAATCGTCGCTATGGACGAAACCTGGGCTCGCTCATATGAACCAACCAAACTTGAAACGTCAATCAAATGAATGGAAGCATCCAGGTTCTTCTCGTCCGAAGAAAGTGCGCCCTACACAAAGTGCTGTGAAGGTGATGTTCATTGTGGCGTATGACATTGATGGGGTAATACTGCACCACGCTGTACCTCCAAGGCAGACGGCAAACGCGGACTACTACTGCAGGTTCCTGGAGCACCACCTTCGTGCAGCCCTCAGGAGAAAACGACGACACTTGGTGGTACAGAATCGCATCATTCTTCATGATAATGCAAGGAGTCACACCGCTGCTGCTGTCAAGGACCTCTTGTGTCGCTGGCAATGGGAGATTCTGGAACATCCTCCGTACTCACCCGATATGAGTCCATGTGATTACGATCTTTTCACCAAAGTGAAAGAACCACTGCGAGGGACCCGGTACAAACCAGAGATGAACTTATCCATGCTATAGGGCGGTCAATATGGAACATCAACAAAGATGGACGCGCTGATGATGTACGACGCCTTCCAAACATTTGGCAAACGGTAATAAATAAGGGGGGAGACTATATAGAAGATACGTAAATGTTGTACCCCTGTGAATAAAGCCATGTCAGAAATATCGAACTGTTGCCATTACTTTTTATCCAGCCCTAGTAAATATAAAATATTTTGGCATTTTAAGTGAATATTTGCATGCATATAATTCTCAACACTGTCAGAACCCACTACCAGGCCTAATACACATTACCTGTCTCGACTAATCTTGGGCGTAGAGTGCTGGGACCCCAACTCCCTGTCCAAAGGCATGTCGTCTTCGTGAGCAAGGTCTTCATCATTATCATCCTCAGAGATGTCAGCCGCTCCATCGTCATTGTTCTCACTCGCACCACTCCTACAACTACTGCTGCAACTGTTTGCATATTTGTCCTCCGTGACAGGTACACCTCCACCACCAACACCACCACCACCAGCACCACCACCACCACTACATCTTCTTCTCCGGTGCATTCTTCGAGGCATACGAGATTCTCGTATTGTCACATTCAAGTCGCGCTTGAACTTCACTCTATGGGTTGAGCTGCCCTGATGCGGTGAAGGGCCCCCAGACCCCGCACACGTGTTGCTGCACTTGACATTGTTGTTGTTGTTCGATGTCTCCTCTCCTAGCACAGGCACGGCATCTTGGGCAACATCCTTCTTGCGCTGGTCTGGTGAAACTGTTAGCTTCACTTTTATTGTCTTGCTGCCATAATGTGGAACTTTGATGATGAACCCAGGGTGTCGTAAATCGTCGTCACCAAGCCAGCAATATCCTGCAATAACGAAGCAAACATCAATCAGACTTCATAAAAATTAACGATAATCTCCACAATTTCATATAAGATTATATGAAAATATGAATTATCTGCGTTTGTCTGAACCAAAATGTAAAAAATCAATGCAGCTTTTTATCATAGCATGAGTCAAGGTCCCAGATTATTAAACAAATTTTATTCCAATATTATTTTAACCACGAATCCTCTCCAAATTAATAAAAAATAAAAAAAAATTGTATTGGATTTATAGTTTGGGTTTAATAGTACATTATGCAAGAGCCTATAATGATAGTAATTAAGACGCGAGGATGTTTATGAAACGAGCGCAAGCGAGTTTCATAATTTTTATACGAGCGTCTTAATTACCATTATAGGCAAGTTTCATACGACTTTTTATGCTCGACCATATTTCTAACTTGTAATTATTCATAAGTATTCATGTAATTCTTATGTGACTGGGGAGCGAACTGACCTTGTGCAATCTCGTAAATTGTGAGATGTGTATTGATTTTTTCCGAGCAACGAATGTCGACGACTTTGATATAAATTCGAGAGTAAGATAAACGTTAAACTTGATATAACCTTGAAATTGAATTCGACATTGAAAAACGAGATGACAAATTGAATTTATTTGAATATTATTTACAATTAACGCTAATTATTATAGTAACAGAACATAACCTTCTGCGACAGTATTGGATTTCCAGCCTGCGTACCGTTTTGCTAGTTGTCTTTCGATTGCATATCCGAGAATAATCGAAAACCTGAACTTTAATGAATAGGTGTACTTTAATGAGGTCCATTAAAGGACTGCTACCAGGTGTATAATTACTATATTTCGGCATGGTCGAGCATAAACATATTAAACACTTTTTATTCTATATTCACTCTCAATTTTAATTTTATTTTTGTCTGTATTGGAATCCTCTCCTAAGCACGAGTCTTACTTCATTCAGGAATGGGCTAGTTTATCTTTCATTGTATTTATTAACTTGTATTCATTTCAAACTTACTAGCAATAAAAAAAATTTTAAAAAAATATGGACCAGGGTAGCCAATAGGAATTGTGCCTCCAACCCATAAACATTTTTAAGGGCCCTCACGCCTCATCAACATTTTAATGAATGTAGTGTGATGATGATGCACAGCGTATTATATCGTGGTTGAGGCTAGCCCAGCATCCTGCTACTGAGTCGTAGCGAACAGATACCTCGTCCTCCTCGGCCTTCCCTCAAGCTTGCATGTGCCGCTTTCTTTGAGCGAGGCCGTCGCGCCTCGTTACGAGGCTTCTGCCACAAGCCTCTCGCAGCGGAATGACTGCCAACAATGAATTTAATACATGGAAGGATCGGAGTGAAACCAAGGCAGGTGTTACGATGCATCGTTATTACGAACTTATACTATAATAACTAATTTTTTTTTTTTTGAGTAGGATGAGCCTCAAAAGCCTCTTAAAAGTTTCGCCACTGCAAGACCAGCGTGTTATCGTTCGGTTTATCAATTTTTGAGGCGTGACATTCATCGACAGTTGAGCGAGATATGCGGTGATGGTGTCATGGATGTGACGACAACACTCACGCAATCCTGTTATCGGTCAGGCTGGTGCGTGGCCGAGACTCTTTCCGTTCATTGTCACATGACGTTCGGCTTTCTTTGAACTGTCTCACCCATGAACGCAAATTTTTCACACCCATGTTACCGCATGTTTCACTTAACTAACAATGAATGTTGATGGGTGTCACTCCATGCAAGTGGGGAAACCGGATAACACCCTGGTCTTGTTGAGTTGAAAGAGGGGAAATCGGAGAATAAATTTAAAAGGTACACGAAAACGCGTCCTTGCAAAGGGAGTTCGAGGCTGAGAGAAACTGAGTATGTGAGCTCCAAGCCTGTTGGCCACTTGTCTCACTTCAGGTTACGCTGCTCCACTGAAGGAGCTCAAGAAAATTTTGAAGGAAATAAATAAATCAGTTTAGAACTGGCTCCAACATATTCACTGGATGAACGGGGATTGACTACTCAAAATTCCTTTTCAGTGCAGTCCTTAATGAATGATATAATAATAATAATAATAATAATAATAATAATAATAATAATAATAATAATATAGTAGCAGCAGTAGCTATCTCAGGAACCTTACGGAGGTTTAATATGTAGACAACATAATAAAGACGATATTAATCATCAGTAATAATTACGTTGAAAGGAAAGGAAAAATTTAATATTGTGAGTTCAAAAGCCAGGTCTTTAAACTTTGTGTATTCTTTGACAAAAGCAAAGTTGAAATTCCGTACAAGAATTCAAGAGTCGAGCGCCACCTTATTTCTTCTCATACAATGAGTTTTCACAAAAGATGACATCTAATATTGTCATATCACCTTCCAGCACGAAAGACACTCTGAAGTAAACAAAACCTTTACCGACTTTATTTCTAATATATCAGGCACGGCAGCATTTTATGTGTAGTCTCAAAGAACTTAATTGAAATCTAACCACGCTATCATTCAACCAAAAAACTCATTAATCCTGACATCGCATAAAGAGAAGCTAATAAGATCTCTGTTACGTTCCCAAGCGATTTTGAAGTTCATGTTTGTGAGAAACATTTGACTCAGAACTTAAAAGTCGATGGGTTCTGTATCAAATGAAACGTTGTAATATTTGTAAGATGAAACAATGTTATCGAAATCTCGAATATGTTAGGTGGAAAGAAAATTTACTTTCGTAAATTATTGCTCATATGTAAGATAGCGATGAAGCTAACGTGAAGTTACTCGTATAATTTCGTACATAGCCGCTTAAAATAGACGTGCTTCTATTTTTTTTTTCACATGTCATGTGTTTTTCCGGGTATAAGACATTATGTCCTACGGAATAAAATTTTGGGGAAATTCTGCAGATAATAAAAATATATTCTTATTACAAAAAGGAGCCATTAGAATAATAGTTGGAGCAAAGGCTAGATAATCATGTAGATTAATTTAAAAAAAAATCAGACATTCTAACCTTAACAAATCAATACATATAACTCTACAATAAATTTCCTCTTATGTAATAAAGAAAAAACAACTAACTCAAAGCCATACATAGTAAAAATACCCCAGAAGGAATGATTTTCATTTACGCCATCATCAAATTTATCATGTTCTTATCAAAAATACAGTACGTTACATGGCGATAAAAATGTTCAATAGTCTTCCTGAAGACATTAAGAATCATAGCCAAAACCCTGATTTTTTAAAAAAAACTAAAAATTACTTAATACCTCACACTTTCTATTCTGTAGATGAATTCTTGACTTTCACAGTACTGTATAAATATTATAATACTATTAAATGGTAAACATATTACATTGTATAAAATATTATTGTTATTAAAAGTATTAATTTTGTACATATTTCATATTTGCATTTTATATGTATTGCATTTTATTGTTAAACGTAAGAATTGGACATGTTCTTTATTATGATTTTGCTATAAAGAAAATGTAAGAATATTATGGAACGAATAAATCTATCTATCTAAGAATTTAATACTGCCATAAAAACCTATGTATATCTCAAAATCACAATGAAGAAATAAAAATTCAATGCAGTGGGTCATGTTTAGGAATTTCCAATGATTTTGTTAAAAAAATATCAGGCTTTGACAATTTATAAAACAAGACAACATCAAAGTCTGTTAATTTTTAAACATGGCCCCAATGATTAAGTTATTTATTTCTTCATTTTTTATACATACGTTTCTTATGGCATTATTAAATCCATTTGTTCTATATCCAGAAAATACACGGTATGTAATTACTAATTACATAACCTTTCATTTCAGTTTGTCAAACAGCTACTCAGTTAGGAAATATGACGTCACGTGTGTTTATTTCTCGCAAATTTTTACTTCTTAAATGTATGGTATGAAATATTACCAGTTCAGAAGTAAAAGTATTAATATATCTTGATTACACAACTTTTAACACTATATCACTTCGGAATATGTATTATACAGTATATCTACGTAAGATAAATTAAATTGAACAATTGACATCCAATGATTTTGTTAAAAATATCAATTTTAATGACAATGTAGTCATGTATATCATAAAAGATCAGAGATTACTTTTATTTCTTTAAAAATATCATGACCTGAAATGAATCATGTATATTTAAAATGCACAAGCAATGTTTTACAAAACATGGGCATGACAATGTATCATTTAATATCAAAAGATCACGACAAAAAAAATATCAATGTGACGGGGCTGAACTGAACAAAACAGAAATTTCCAATGATTTTAAAAAATTCAACTTTACATTAAGAATAATCTCAAAAGATATTATTTCAAGAGAAATCTTGTTAGAGACATATTAGAAAACAGAATACATGCGAAGAATACAAAACCCAACATACAATAAAAAAGAAGAAGATAACAAAGAAACAATCATATCACTAGAACTGTTAGAGATGCAGGAAAACCAACTAGAATATGAATCTGCCATAGTCATCATCATTAATTTATCTATAAATAAACAACACATTTTTGGGTGCCGGGATATAGTAATTGTTCGTATGATGGGGCAGATATTCCAGCATTCACAACCAAAGAATATAATAACAGAAAATGTATTTCAATGACTTTGTTAAAAAAAAATCAATGCTTTACGTGACAATATACCATGTATTTCAAAAGATCACAAGTACCAATGATTTTGTTAAAAAATCAATGCTTTACGTGACAATATATAATGTATTTTAAAAAATCACAAGTTTCCAATGATATTGTTAAAAATATCAATGCTTTACGTGACAATGTATCATGTATATCTCAAAAGATCACAAGTTTCAAATGATTTTGTTAAAAATATCAATGCTTCACTGACAATATCATGTATATCTCAAAAGATCACAAGTTTCCAATGATTTTGTTAAAAATATCAATGCTTCACGTGACAATATATCATGTATATCTCAAAAGATCACAAGTTTCCAATGATTTTGTTAAAAATATCAATGCTTCACTTGACTATACATCATATATCTCAAAAGATCACAAGTTTCCAATGATTTTGTTAAAAATATCAATGCTTCACGTGACAATATATCATGTATATCTCAAAAGATCACAAGTTTCCAATGATTTTGTTAAAAATATCACTGCTTTACGTGACAATATATCATGTATATCTCAAAAGATCACAAGTTTCCAATGATTTTGTTAAATAATCAATGCTTTACGTGGCAATATGCCATGTATTTCAAAAGATCACAAGTACCAATGATTTTGTTAAAAAAATCAATGCTGTACATGACAATATATTATGTATTTTAAAAGATCATAAATTTCCAATGATTTTATTAAAAATATCAATGATTTACGTAACAATGTATCATGTATATCTCAAAAGATCACAAGTTTCCAATGATTTTGTTAAAAATATCAATGCTTTACGTGACAATGTATCATGTATATCTCAAAAGATCACAAGTTTCCAATGATTTTGTTAAAAATATCACTGCTTCACGTGACAATATATTATCATGTATATCAAAACATCACAAGTTTCCAATGATTTTGTTTAAAAAATCGATGCTTTACTTGAAAATGTAAAATATATTTTAAAAGATCACAAATTTCCAATGATTTTGTTAAAATCAATGCTTTACGTCACAATATTTCAAAACATCACAAATTTCCAATGACTTTGTTATAAAAAAGTCAATGCTTTTTGTGACAATCGATCATGTATTTCAAAAGATCGCAAGTTCCAATGATTTTGTCGAGAAAAAAAATCAATGCTTTACATAACAATAATGCCAATTTATCATGATTTCAAAAGCTCAAAAGTATCGATAATTAATTTAATTTATTACTATACGGCATCTTACACTAACTCAGACATAATATGGTGAACACGAGTTAAAACCCCATCGCATCCTGTCTGAAGTACAGGTTATGAAACGCCCGGTTTAAATTAATACTTACAGCGTTAAGGACGACACTTGCTTTGTGTTGCCTTTGAGGAGATGATGTTTCATCACAAGATCATGTCTCCCTTTGTCTTCGGAACATCTTTTCGACTTGAAATATAAGCTTTCAAATTATTTGAACTTCCATGCAGAATAATCTCGACACTTTTTCTTTGAAGATTCTGCTCCTTGCCATCAACATGTTTTGAAATAATATACCACTGGAGCTCTTAAAACTTATGAAATACCGAGTTACATAAAGTTCGATGCAACATTGCATACTCGAGACACAAGATGAGGAGATGCAATAACGTAACGTTAATATCATTGTCTCACTGCCTGTAGGAAAATGTTATTAATTTCACGTTTACGAAGTTACCAACGGAAATACTACGATGTTTCTTATTTCAACCATTTTTAGAAACTTGACCTTTTTTATGCGTCATTAGTCGCCTTCTGTATGACTCTGTGACACACATAGAGTTACAAACGGTCTACATCAGTCAAAATTCTCGATGCGCCGTAAACATGTCTGTGATACTATCCACAATACGTAAGGACTTTGCTGTATCTTTTCGGTCTACAAAGAGGTTTTAAAATGTTACATTTGTTCGGATAAAATTTCTCCACAATTAAAGGACAAAACTAAAATTCGTTCAATAATTTATTATCATAATACACTGCTCTCTTAAATTGACTGAGCATATTGGGAATTAAATCACTTTCAATCACTTTCTCAAAACACGTTAGGAAATTAATATTTGAGGAGAAACATTCGCTCCGGCGCCGGGGATAATCCGGGTGCTTGGTTCTACGTAATGCGCTTTATCTCTGAAAGCCGAATTCAATCCACAGCACCGGATCGAATTCTCCTCCTTCACCGTTTCCTTTATGGCCTGACTCCATGTTAGGCATAGATGTTGACATATATTATGTCCAATGTCAACTGCCATTATACTAGGAGCGCACTTAGCTGAGTGACTTGTTGGCCGGGATTCCGCAGTTAAGTGCACAGTAATCTATACAGACATATGTACTGCTAGCTATGAGAATATTATATATTAATATTAATTTGTCATACAGAATAATATGTGTAATTTGTTTTTGAAAAAATTCGATCCCCGGCAAAGAATAACCTCAATATTACATTATCATTCTGATTTAATTTGTATAAAACGCTGTAATGTTTCATGTAAAACAATTTTTATCTCGTAAAAGGAGCAAAATTGTATTAAGTTTTTTGTTTAAAATATCTCAAAGAATAACATCCTGACATGATTCATGTAGTATGTACTTTTTTACTTGGTTATTTAACGACGTTATATCAACTACGAGGTTATTTAGCGTCGATGGGATTGGTAATCGCGAGATGGTATTTGGCGAGATGAGGCCGAGGATTCGCAATAGATTACCTGACATTTGCCTTACGGTTGGGGAAAACCTCGGAAAAAATCGAACCAGGCGGGAATCGAACCCGCGACCGAACGCAACTTCGGATCGGTAGGCAAGCGCCTTAGGCGCCGGTGGCAGAGCTGTACGCCGTATGTAGGCTTTATGTATGTATGTATGTATGTATGTATGTATGTATGTATTTTAAGTAGGTAGGTTATTTTACGACACTGTATAAACATCTCAGGTTATTTAGCCACTGAATGAAATGAAGATGATAATGCCGGTGAAATGAGTCCAGAATCCAGTACCGATAGTTACCCACCATTTGTTCATACTGGGTTGAGGGCAAACGCCGGAAAAGACTTCAACCAGGTAACTTGTCCCGACCAGAATTCGAACCCGGGCCACCTGGTTTCACGGCCAGACGCGCTAACCACTACTCCACAAGTGTGGACTGTATGTATGTATTTTTTATTTTAGATAGTTATTTAACGACGCTGTATCAACTACTAGGTTATATAGCGTCGATGAGATTGGTGATAGCGAGATGATATTTGGCGAGATGAGGCCGAGGATTCGCCATAGATTACCTTGCATTCACATTACGGTTGGGGAAAACCTCGGAAAAAACCAAACCAGGTAATCAGCCCAAGCGGGGATCGAACCCGCGCCAGGCCGAAAGCGCCTTAATCGACTGAGCCACGCCGGTCAGACCGGCAGGCAATGCATGCCTTAATCGATGTATGTATGTATGTATGCATGCATGCATGCATGCATGCATGCGTGTATGTATGTATGTATGTATGTATGTATGTATGTATGTATGTATGTATGTATGTATGTAGCTCTTGAAGTAGAGAGGGGTTCTATATGCAAGGGCGTCTAATAAACTTACGTTGGCTTTGCTTGAAAGGATTAATTGTGTTACAAGTATTAAAAAAGTATAGAAATAAATAAAATGCAACATACTACTGATGTAACTACTTCACCGCCCAAAACTAGATTAAGTTGAGTCGTTCAAAATGTCACTTGATCGCACATGCGCAGAAGCGATATAAGTGGGCCGTCTTCGTATCTGACGATTACGATAATAGGGTGATAGTAAAGTAGGCTACAGTACATCCGGTTAGCCCAACTCAAACTAAAGGCTAAAATTAATGTCTACGAAACTTACGTCTTTTGTAATCTTCCCATGTCCATCGAAGTCATACAGGGTGAAAGAAAATTCCTGGCGCTCCTGACCTCCGAGGTCGACGCCGCCCTCCACAGACAAGTCGCACTCGAACTCCTGTAACAAAAGTGGAAACCAGCATTTTACACTTCCCATCGAGTACGGGACAAACTGACATTACACGGTTAAGTAATATACATAAAAAACGACTAACAGATATTTTGTGAAACATTCAGCGTGCTGTACAGTGAAAATGTTAAGGATGGTTCACAATAAAACGGGAACGAGAACCAGAATGAAAACGAGAAGCAGAGGACGTGAATATGAAAATTTTTGATTCACAATAAACCGAGAACGTAGACGACTATGCATATCGATGTGTATGTCAATAACGATATGTAAAGTCGATATTACGCATTCTGGTGTTATTTGTATAATTGACCAATGGCGTTCTCTCATGAGTACAAGGCAGCCAACATAAACACAGGTTAACCAACTTCGAAATTTCAACTGAAACATTTCATTAGGTACGGTACTATAAATATGCCCATGCATCTTTATTATCACAACCTATTTAAGTCTACCATAACGTAAAATAATTAGAGAAGAAACATTTGTAATAGAACAAAAATGAACACAACAGTAGCTATTGAATTGAAGCATGAATATGTAGTGTGTAATACAACCAATACAGTAATAAAATATGATTCACTTCCGATAGGTGTTCAAAGATGCAGCTATTGAAAGCCACGTATTCTCCGTCATTTTCTCATCTTTATACGAGGCTCGCCGCTTATCGTAAACGTGAGGATTTCAATATTAGAATCTCATCAAATAAAACTTGCTCCATGATGCACAGCACAGAACAAAATAATGCATAGGTTATGTCACGGTCTTCTTGCTACAAAATATACGACGACAAAATAGCTTTTAGATGGCAATAGAATGAATCTAGTGGGCTGTGATCGGAAACGTGAACGCCAAAGTTGAAACTTGGGCAACTCTCCGTTCCCTATCTTGGGCTCCGGCAAGCTTTTCGTTAATTGTGAATGCTCACATTTAAATGTATACATTTTAACAATTTTACCGTTTTCGTTTTCGTTCCGATTCTCGTTTCCGGTTTATTGCGAACCAGCCTTTACTCCTAATTTTGAAGTTACAGTTCGCTCAATTTGCTCGTGTGAATTTTCACAGAAAAGACTGTGACTGTGGATGATATCCAGTTGCGATACTTTTCTGCTGAAGCTGAAAAGATGACATACGAAATTATAGCCTACAGGGTGATTCTTTCGAACTTTCCTGATTTTGATTTACATATTTTCTGTCGATGCGGAAATTACTCAAAACAATAATTAGCTGTACAAAATACTAAGGGCCCGATTGTATAAACCATTTAATCTTAGATCAGAGATTAAATTGATCCTCATTCTAGCTGAACTTGGAATTTTGTGTTGTATAAAGTCTAATCTGAGATTAATTTGTCTTAAACTAAAGTCAAAGTCAAGAAATTTCTCTGATTAAGTTAGATGATCCAAGTTCAGTTATTTCTTTTCTGTTTGAAATATACAAGTGACAGATTGTGCAAAAAGACTAACCATTATTATTAATATTAATAGATATACGTACATTTATATATATTTTTTTTCTTCAATTTCTTGCCTTAATACACAAACATCCTTATATTTTATAAGGCTTTATCGTGTTCAGCATTGTCAAATAACATAACCTATAATTATATTATGTTTATAACAACCATTAATTATTAATGGATATTATAGGTACATTCATAAATTTTCAATTAACTGTATTACTAAACGAAAATTGTCGTTTTATAAAGCTTTATTACGTTTAGAAGTATCAAACACCGTAACATGATAACAATTTGGAGAACGGTCAACCTTCTTCTTATTGTCCGCCATTATTTACAATGCACAAAACAAACCAGTGTCTCCAACAGAGTGTACGGAAAGTCGCCAAAAAATAATTGGAAAGTCGCTAGATTTCTCATTATCAACAAAGAAAGATTAAATTTTGTCACTATGGGGTGCTAAAAAGGTCGCTGAATCCCTATTTAAGCCATATAAACGTTAAAACAAATTGTCGTTGAAAAAGAGTTAAAGTCGCTAAATTGGCAACACTGAACAAACCTGTACAACATGACCCGCGCATTACATACTTCACCTGTTTATGCGATATTGCCAAATCCTTTTCACGTGAACTTGGATTGCATTTGAACCAAGGTAATTTGATCGCAGAAAAGTTTTATACAATAGAAGAAGTGTCTGAACTCGGTTCACTTTCCGATCTTCGATCAAAGTTCATCTTTAGTCTGGGAGTTTTATACAATTGGGCCTAAATGTGCTATCAACATCAGTGACAAAATATTTGAGTTGAACTTATCAAGAAAAGCGATACAAAATTTCCTTGCGCCTTTGGTATTCCTTTCATAGACAATCAAAATAACATTGTGGATGAGTATCTCTCTCTATCGAGAGGAAATAGCATTAGAGGCAACAGTTGAAAAGCGGAAACAGCTAACAAAAAATGCTTGTTTACAAAGTCCGTGCAGCAATCAAGTATTTATTATTTAGCAAAGCTCGGAATAAGATAATAGACAAGCGAATCTGCTGTCGCGCCAACGAAGACTCTACACTGCGTTAGAAGTGTGTATACTATCGGTCTTATTAATAAAAACTCTTATACAGACGTATAACAGCCTTATAATTATACAGTGAATAGTTCGTTTAAAAATCGTGTGCAACTTCCTGACTAATAATAGCTATATACCTCGTGTATAACAATGTAACTGTTATAGGACGTCATACTGTATAGTCGCGACGCTGTTATTCCCGGCGTGACTCCTCCTCTTTGCTTACGTCTTAAGAAGTGAAGGCTCTATGAAGTCTAGCTAGGTAGTATAGTTCGCCATTTTTGTTCTTTCGTTGCCGAGCTACCATACGAGGAATCTATTTGCCACACCGTTAAACATTATCATGTCGTAGCTCCTATGATAATAAATCAAACACATTGTAATTCAGCAAATAATTGAGCGGCAAATAACGTCTTCATGTGCTTTCTGCGAACACCAACGAAAGAGACAAAATGGCGGGCGATTATATTAAGTATTTATCGAGCCTTAAGAAATGAATAATGTCTTCATAAGCGAATCACAAGACGCACACGTTTAAATGTAGCCGACCTGCAACGCGATTGGCTGCCGGAAATTAGAGCGACGGGACTATAGTTTCGTCATTATGTTATTACGAAAAGTAACAGAATATTTTAGATTCTATATTCCATCCGATAGTGTGCTCTAGTATGCCGCGCTAAGTATCGATAATACAACTGAGCCTGATCGATTACCACGATATATTTTGATCAAAGATACGGCTACAGCAATATTATTTATTCTTTATTATTCTGTGCTCTTTGTTTTGTTGTTCTGTGCTTGTGGTAGGCCTATATGATTACGTCTCGTGACCAGAATATTGTACGAAATGGAAATATAAAAATTGGAAATTTATCCTTTGAAGAAATGGAAAAATTCAAATAACTTGGAGCATCAGTAACAAATATGAATGACACTCGGGAAGAAATTAAAAGCAGAATAAATATGGAAAATGCTTGTTATTATTCGGTTGAGAAGCTTTTATCATCCAGTTTGCTGTCAAAAAGCTGAAAGTTAGAATTTATGAAACAATTATATTACCGGTTGTTCTGTATGGCTGTGAAACTTGGACTCTCACTTTGAGAGAGGAATAGAGGTTAAGGGTGTTTGAAAATAAGGTCCTTAGGAGAATAATTGGTGCTAAGAGGGATGAAATTACAGGAGAATGGAGAAAGTTACACAACACAGAACTGCATGCATTGTATTCTTCACCTAACATAATTAGGAACATCAAATCCAGACGCTTGAGATGGGCAGGGCATGTAGCACATTATGGGCGAATGCAGAAATGCATATAGAGTGTTAGCTGGGAAGCCGGAGGGAAAAAGACCTTTGGGGAGGCCGAGACGTAGATGGGAGGATAGTATTAAAATGGATTTGAGGGAGGTGGGATATGATTGTAGAGACTGGATTAATCTTGCTCAGGATAGGGACCAATGGCGGGCTTATGTGAGGGCGGCAATGAACCTCGGGTTCCTTAAAAGCCTTAAGTAAGAATATAACAAATATGGACAATACGTTAAGTGTTTTCTTTACAGTCCGCCGCGGCCTAAGAAATAGAGCATGTAGAGTTCTTCCACGTATTGTTTGGACTGATTACTCTCAATTCTTTGTTTATTTTGACGTCTTTTTATTCATTTTGCGATCAGAAAATCTCTGACAGTTCCTGGAAAAGTTTATCAGGAGTTTCGGCGGCAAAATAAGAACGCTAGTAGCATTCCATTCATTGGTGGTCACTTGGGGTCAAGTAAACATGAGGGGGACGGGACGTGACGGCCAGTATGGAAGTGGATCAGAAGAAGAAAAAAAAGGAACATAAAAGACTCCGCTCCCACAAAAAAAGGGAAATGCAAACACTCTGTGTATTCAAGCAACCATAAAGCTTTAATTGACCTTACGTTGGCGTTAACAGTTGACCCACACTTGTGGGTTCACAACGAAATGTTATACTATCCGCTCAGCACATGATGCCACCGACCTTGCTCTAGTTTCGTCTAGTCTCGTAGTTCAACGAAAACTTATCGATACGCGCGATTAGAAAGCAGCAGAAAATGGATTTAAACACTATGACTGCGAAGCCAGTTGTGCCGACGAAGGACTTGTCTTGACATTGGCTCATCTTCAACACGATTGGCGTAATGTAAACAGCGTGCACTTTTTTCAATATATGTAGGCTAATATTTTGCAGAAATTTGCGTCAAACGAATGTGTGAAGAATTATGTATACAAAAATAAACAAATACTGAAATATGCGTGCAAGCTGCACTAAATATTCACTATATATACTGGGTGTTCAGTTCAAAATGTGTCTTGGCTCGCTGCATGCCGTCATGTGGCTAGCTGATGAGCCTACAGAATTCAATCTCCCTACACTTCCGCAGCTCAGGTGTATAATCTAAGAGGCAGAGAAGTTGGCTAGCAAGTACGGCGTTCATTCTGAAGAGTACGTGCCGATACGTACGGTAACGCCGGTAGTGGCAGGAATGTGAACTGTTTGGAAATACGTACTGTCGAGATATGGGGAGAGGGTTAAGACGATTACTTACGTATTTGTTGACATTAACTTCTACGGTCAACATGGACACGGAGCATTTGATTTGTGTTGTGGAATGTTACCATACGCAACCGATGATAACAAATACCCTGCGTACGACTTGCCGGCGCAAAACACAGTTCGAAAGAGGTTATGGTAGCACACAGACCGTACAGACCGCCATCTGTTGCTACGACGTTCAAGTTATACCGTACACATTCTCAAGTTCAGATTGAAGAACGCCTTAAATAATAGGCAACTTCTCTAACATATAAACTGAAACTCGCTTCAAATCGGTGACCCAACAACAGTGACGTCATGACACACTTTGAAATGAACACCCAGTAGACAGTTATCCGGTTATATCGTGGGATTTCAGGAGGCAGGTTTGTTACAAGACAACCGCGGAATAATCGTTACTTGAAAATGGAAATATAAAAAGTGGAAATTTATCCTTCGAAAAGGTGGAAAATTCAAATGCACTGAGTAACAGAAACAAATACAAATGATACTCGGGAGGCAATTAAGCGCAGAATAAAATGAGAAATGCCTGTTATTATTCGGTCGAGAAGCTTCTGTCATCCAGTCTGCTTTCAAAATAACAAACTTAAAATTTATAAAACTGTTATATTACCGGTTGTTCTGTATGGTTGTGAAATTTGGACTCTCACTTTGAGAGAGGAGGGCGGCCGGATAGCTCAGTTGGTAGAGCAGCTGACTACGGACTGGAAGGTCCGGGGTTCGATACCAAGTGATGACGGGATTTTTCTCGTCGCCAAACTTCCAGAACGGCCCCGAGGTTCACTCA
The DNA here is from genome assembly GCA_025594305.2 of Periplaneta americana. Classification (NCBI taxonomy): domain Eukaryota; kingdom Metazoa; phylum Arthropoda; class Insecta; order Blattodea; family Blattidae; genus Periplaneta; species Periplaneta americana. Next base: position 189,551,783 of record JAJSOF020000005.1, read on the forward strand.
GCCGGATCTTTCCCGGGGTAAAAGGCGGTCAGAGCGTGGTGCCGACCACACCACCTCATTCTAGTGCCGAGGTCATAGAAAGCATGGGGCTCTACCTCCATGCCCCCCAAGTGCCTTCATGGCATGTGACAGGCATACCTTTACCTTCACTCTGAGAGAAAACAGAGGTTAAGGGTGTTTGAGAATAAGGTTCTTAGGAAAATATTTGGTGATAAAATGTATGAAGTTACAACAGAATGGAGAAATTTACACAACACAGAACTGCACACATTGCATTCTTCACCTAACATACTTAATTAAGAACATTAAACCAGATGTTTGAGATGGACAGGGCATGTAGCAAGTATGGGTGAATCCAGAAATGTATGTAGTGTGTGTTGCCAGATTGTAGGAAATTTCCCACAGACGAGGGAAAACTAAGCAAAAATTTGACTTGTGGGGGAAAAGGGGGGAAAAAGAAAACATGTAAAAAAACATGGGAAATTCAGACGCGAATGAAATAATGCTGAAATAGATAAACTGAGAAAAATTTCAGAATAAATGACGAGGATCTCGGAGGAGTTGCTGTAATACGATCCACTTTTCAAGCTAAAAGATTGCACTGCTGTTCTTTAAAGATCACCAAAAGCCATCTGAGACTTTACAGTTCAGATTTTTTGTATTAGATTTGGTGAGTTATAATATTTTTATTTACTTAGTTATAGGCCTGTTATTAGGCTACAGGAGGGGCTCCCGACATGACAGGAAAAACTTGAATAATAGATCAAACTGCGCATGCTCGGACTTCTCTTGCAGTGCCAACGTGATGCTTAGCTGGATTTATTTCCACGTGCACTTTCCAGATTAAATCAAGAAGTTCTGTTCATACTCCGGTTACAAATCTTGCATATACGAAGATTAGGTTTAGTTAGTTTAGGTTTTTATTAATCAAGTCCGCGCATGTGCAGTTTGATCTCACATCCAAGTTCTTTTTGTCGTGAGCCACACGTGTAGTTACACTGTGTTTTTATTGCTATTTTATTACTATTATATTATTAATTCAAACGCAAACTAACTAGGCACTTGGTCAGTAATTGATTTCTTGTAAATAGTTTCCTTAATCTATCACAAAATATTTCAATATCCAGTAATTTCAACACTATACAATTTTGTTATTCTATGATAAATTATCTAGCTTTCATTAGTCAGATAATCTTTTCGTACTTTGATTTTTATTGTAATTGTAATTGTAAATTTAATACTACAGTAATTGTAATTGTAAATTTAATACTAATTGTAATTTTATTCTTCATATTATAGTTGGAATCTCCTGGTAGAGGGGCAGATAAGGCCTGACGGCCTTATATCTACCAGGTTAAATAAATAAATACTAATACTATGTAATCAGCCCAAACGGGAATCGAACCCACGTTCGAGTGCAACTCCGGATCAGCAAGGAAGAGCCTCAGCCGACTCTATCCATATTATTATTATTATTATTATTATTATTATTATTATTATTATTATTATTATTATTTCAGCAACAATATATTTCTCTAACGTATTAAATAAAAGCTTTCCTCACATTCAACACGGAAAAAAAAAGCGCTAAACACTGGTTAGTAAACACGAGGTTTGTCTTTCTCTAGAATGCCTAGCCTTTGGGTCATTGTTTCACCAAGTGTCCTCCAGACATTTTCTTGCCGACAAAGGCGAAGAAATGAAACTTCAAATGAGTACAGGACCAACTGGTCGCGCACAGAGATTTGTAGAGCAAGCTTCTATATTACGGATTGTTACATTGTCCGTGTTAGCATTAAGCTATCCAGATAATTGATTTTTAAAGGAAATAAATCATAATTGCAGTGATAAAATTACATTTCTTCCAGATCATTAAATATATCTGGAGAACAGCTCTTCGCAAGAGATTCTACAAATGGGTTCCTTTACCTTGACTTTGGATGAAGCCTGTATCAAGAGCACTACATACCCTCTTGGCCTGTATGTAGCTCCGGAACGTTGGATGTTTCTATAATCGGTACAGTGCAACAAATAAAAATAGAAATATCGTACCGATTACAATGTATGCTGTAGCATAAATGTATTTCAAAGCACACCGTGAAAATTCTGGAGATTTTTAAGCTGTACCGCTAACAAATTTAGGCCTATAAAATAACTGAAGTTTTTATTCTTGTGGATATCGCGAACTCTGTGACCAACCTTAAAAATATCCAGAATCACATGTAGATGTTGCTATAAATTGCCCACATAAAAGTAAAATATTTACAGAAGGTAATATCACAGTCTAGTATATACAGTCACGAAGCTCAATATGTAATAAATATGCAACCATAGATAGTTGCTAACCACTAGGATCGCTACTATCGCCTCATTACAGACAATACGAAATAGTACCTGCACAGTCTATTGTTCCTAGCAACCTCATCAACTCAAGCTTCGTGACTGTATATACTAGACCATACATAGGCACAATTTTCGGTTACGTGAGGCACTCGATTTGAAATAGTTTGTTTACTAGGAGAGGAGACTGCAGAGTAGGATGGGAAATATAAACTGCTGTGACCTGCGTCACCTTATCGTAATCGCTAAGGCGGTCAGTGGCGAATTATTAGGAAAGTGCTTGGTTAACGTGAAAGACTCGAAAACTTTTATTCAATTTGGCAAATTAATTCGGCAGCTTTAATCATAAACCTCTTTACTATTTCTCCATCATTGAATTGATTTAAATCACAGGCGAGGAATTGCGAAACTAGCCAATAATATTCTGTCACGTTGTCTACATTTATTTTCTTGAATATTCTGGCGTTTACCAAGATTACTTAATAGATTTGCACGTTCTCGACCTAAAATAATTTCAGAAAATCATATTTAGTTTTCTACGCACATTTGATATTTTTTTTATAAATTTCTTTTGTAAATAATACGTACAAACAACATTTAATTCCTCGTACCTTTAATGCAGCGTGTTTAAGGTATAATGTCGTATTTAGTATACTATGCAAATGTTAAGATCATAAATTTTCTTCCGAATAGTACGAAAAATAACATTTAATTTGTCTTACCTTCTAATTCAGCATGTTCTTTATGACATAAGGAGTAATGTCGTCGTATATTAAATTTATTAATGCCTAATAGGATTTTCGAGCATAACATACATAGTATATTCTCCCCTTCTAAACAGCAAAAAAACTCTTCCTCCCATTTCTCATGAAATAATCGTTTTCTAACGCATACACACTGCTTTGATAATGCCATTATGCCACCACTGATATTGCTTATGAAAATTATATAGAACCTGTCCATGCCAAGAGCTACGTGAGGGAGGAACGGGGACTGTGAAGATGATGTCACTCAGAGCGATAAGCTCTGTGAAGGTCAGTGAGGCACAAATTCTCAAGTGAGGCACGATGCCCATCTCTGTACTGGACTGTGGTATTATTATTATTATTATGCTCTTTCTGCAATGCAGAACATGACATTTAACCGAGCGAGGTGGCTCAAACGGTAGCGTTTGCGACTCGTATTCCGGAGGTCCCGGTTTAAAACTCCGTGGGAGTATGATTAAGACGTCCTGAAGCGTAGTCCCCCCTTGGGAACAGAAATCGAGCACAGGAAGATGGAATGGAATGTTCGCCGAGCTGGAGGACGCCAGCGTTCAACGCCGTGCTACTGAAACAATATCCACAGTTTGTTTACAGAATGTGGGAGTAAGATGTTCCCCTCTTCCTCGGACCCCTTTCAAAATTTATAAAAGTCGACGGCCTTGTATCTACAATTGCTCCGTGCCGCCAATTCAAGGCCAGCGAATGACGCAATCGCGGGGTCGGTGCGGGAGATGCCGGCCGACCGGCCGCACATGAATGGAGCGGCGCTCGCTTGGTCGGCCGACAGCTGTTTGGCTGCCATATCTGACTGCAGCGCTCTGCGCGGATAAAGCCAATGCCATAAAAAGCGGCAGCCCCCAGGTAATAGCAATTACGATATGCAACCCGTACAGCGTACCGCTGCAAACGTAAACACTACAGGCAGAAACACGAGAGAAATTCAGATTGAGGAATGAAGGCATTCATACCGAAAAGTTTACCAACTTTAGTAATAATCAGGATTATAAACATTTTATGGTGGATCACTATAGTCTGTCCAAAACAACTTCCGACCTTAAATATGGCGCCTTTAGCGTGTTACCATGGCAACCATTCAAATCAACCAATCACGAGAGACGCGTAACCATGGTAACGGGACGGTGTTGCCGTGTCTATGTTTACAAGTTGCACGTGCATACCACGGCCCGGAATGACTTTGAGTTGGCTGGTTAGCGCGTGCTTTGTGTGAATTAAAAATATTAATTAGTTATATTATTGTTTTAGTATATCGATAATTATTGTGTTTGAATTTTATTACACGTATTATCATCGTTGCCATTGGTGGAGTGTGTGGTTAGTGTGTGTTTTCTAGTTTCTACAAGAATTTCTAAACAGGTGATTTGTGCAATGTCGGAAGGAAGGAAAGTCAGGCGGAGAACAAAGAATATTGTAGAAGGTGCCCCGTTAAAGAGTCAAGCGCGAGAGATGGTGTGTTATGTAAGAGAGTATTTTGAGAGGGGAAAAAGATAATGGCGGTCCTCTTTTACCTTTGCGCAAGTCCTAATGAGAACTGCTGCTTGTCTTAAAATTAATAAGAGCACTGTTATCGACATTGGAAAAGAAAAAGGCCGTGCAGATTTTTAATAATAAATATAGGCTATTTATAGTTTACAATTTTTTCAACGTCTTTCTTAACAATATTACATAAAAGAATACCGACGTTCATAAAAGTAGAGGCTTCGTATTAAATTTAAACCTGTTTTTACAGCTTACAGTCCTTTCGACGCTTTATAATACTACTACTACTACTACTACTACTACTACTACTACTACTACTACTACTACTACTACTACTAATAATAATAATAATAATAATAGATAATAGACTAATAAAAATAATGTACACAAATTTTAATGCCTAGTGTTCAACAAATGGTTAGAAATGTATGTGTTCATGTCAGCCGTTCATACTGCACTCTATCGGCAGCGCGCTCGTTTACGAAAGATGGACAACATGACAACACTGCTCCCCCTTCTCTGTAAACTGTCAAGTCGAAGTAGTTTTGGTCAAGGTATAATCAGCAGGCTTCGAGACTTCGGACCCGATAGAGCAGTTCACCGGGAAATCCGCATAACGGCGTACTGAGTATAGTGTAAAGCGTACAGTGGGTGGGGGTACTGTAGAATGAATGCCAACAAATACGCAAAGGAAAACGCTCTGGATATGAAGGTTCTGACGAATAATTTGGTTTTCATACAAACTGTGTCTGAAACTATTACACGGTTAGAAAAGTCAGAGCAAGAGATGTCGGAAGCCCTCAAATTAATTTAGAAAATGATGCAGAGAATTAATTAGACATCAAGTACACCGGTTACTGAACGTGTAAAACAGAAGTGGAAATCAATTTTAAGTAAAAATAACGGATATGGAACATTGTGTAACATAAACAGCAAATTGGTGGACAAGAGTCACCCGAGAATAAAGGACTGTCTCTTAGAGACTGCAATGATGTCAGGTTTTTTCGTTTTGCTCCTATCACGTCATGCCACGTAGAGCGCAGCTTTCTACAGTACAAACTTTGGCAGATAACCGAAAAAGATTTACGTTTGAGACACTGAGAATGTATCTTGTAGTACATTGCAATTCTGTACTGTAACTGCACTTCCTAAAGACGACCAATAGAATAAATGAAAAAATTAAAATTGCTACATGCTTATTTCCACCATTAACACTGTGTATAATTAAACACAAATGCTTATAAAAGACAGGAGAATAAATGATTTTCACATTCTTTTGACATTGTCATTGTGTAATGTATATTTATTTTCAGAATGTACATATGTGTTTCCCCATACTACTGTACTCTACTCTAAATAACAACGTTGTTACCTCAACACATCTCTGTCTACCTGCAGCGAGTCAACAACCTATAGTGCATGCACAGTAAACTTGATGTATCGGGTCCAAAGTCTCGAAGCCTGCTAATCGGCATGGTCAAACTACAGACGCCCAATTTAAAAATCTGATTTTTTTTTTTTTCGCTCGTTACAAACGAGCAGACGAGTGCTTTCTTCAAGACCAGATACTGGCTTTTAAGGAATCCGGAGGTTCATTGCCGCCCTCAAATAAGCCCGCCATTGGTCCCTATCCTGAGCAAGATTAATCCAGTCTCTATCATCACACCCCACCTCCCTCAAATCCATTTTAATATCATCTTCCCATCTACGTCTCGGCCTCCCTAAAGGTCTTTTTCCTCCGGCCTCCCAACTAACACTCTATCTCAAACGTCAGGATTTAATGTTCAATTATGTCCAATGCGATTCTACAAACTATAGTTGAATCTATACTAACATACGCAGAGGGATGGGCACCTGTTGAACGTCAGAAGTGTAAGATACCAGATCTCAAACGTCCAGATTGGAAAGGAGAAGGAATGAGGATGTGAGGCAAATGATGGAGATGGAAGAGTTAATTGAAAGAATCGAGAGACGAACCCTTCAATGGTATGGCAGAATGAAAGAAGAAAGATGGCCAAAGATTATTCTGGAATGGTCACCTCGGGGAAGGAGGAAGCGTGCGAGACCAAGAAAAACATGGAAAGCCGGTGTCATGCAAATGATGAAGGACCGACATATGCAGGAGGAGGATTGGCGGGATCGAAAAGGATGGCGGAAGGGAATTCAGGGCAATCGCTGAAGAGTGGAGAAGCCATTCAAAGCGTGCAGTTCTGCGTTGTGTAACTTCTCCATTCTCCTCTTCATCCCTTAGCCCCAAATATTTTCCTGAGAACCTTATTCTCAAACACCCTTAACCTATGTTCCTCTCTCAAAGTGAGAGTCCAAGTTTCACAACCATACAGAACAACCGGTAATATAACTGTTTTATAAATTCTAACTTTCAGATTTTTTGACAGCAGACTGGATAATAAAAGTTTCTCAACCGAATAATAACAAGCATTTCCCATATTTATTCTGTGTTTAATTTCCTCCCGAGTGTCATTTATATTTGTTACTGTTGCTCCCAGGTTGCTCCACCTCTTCAAAAGATAAATTTCCAATTTTTTATATTTCCATTTCGTACAGTATTCTGGTCACGAGACATAATCATATACTTTGTCTTTTCGGGATTTACTTCCAAACCTATCTCTTTACTTGCTTCAAGTAAAATTCCCGTGTTTTCCCTAATCGTTTGTGCAAACGTAAACACTACAGGCAGAAACACGAGGTAAATTCAGACTGAGAAATGAAGGCATTCACACCGAAAAGTTTACTAACTTTAGTAATAATCAGGATTATAAACATTTTATGGTGCCTCACCAGTCAGGCAACAATTTCACTGGTCAGCATGGTCGAACTACAGACGCCCAATTCAAAAATCCGATTTTTTTTTTTTCGCTCGTTACAGACGAGCAGACGAGTGCTTTCTCCAAGCCGAGGTAATAATAATCGATGTTGAATAATTTTTTTGTGCGAGATCGTGCGTATTTGCTTGGTTTCCGCACAAAACTAATCCGCGGAAAGTCTGAAATTCCACATTCAGTATTCCCAACCTAACACACATAACAATTTCCCTCTTCTTACAGCTTAAGTGACATATTGATTTTACTGCTTTAGGCTTTTAACATATTATTTTTAGAGACGTTCAATGTAGTAATAATTATAAATTGGAAACTTAACACTGCAATTTCACCTAAATTGCACTGTTAATTATTGTTTTTACATATTTGCAAAAAGTTAAAATATTAAAATGAAAAATAAATCATTACATAACCTTACCGTTTGTTTTAAGTTCGCATTTATAGACTGGGGGGGAAAAGACACGTATATCACGGCCTGCTGGAGTATAGTAAACACAGAAAACATTTTAAAGCAACAATGTTGAAGATAGATATTTTTGTTTTGCAAATTTGCCGTCATTGAACAGAAACCAAGATGGAGATTTCATTGCAACTAATTAGAAATTCCTCTTTCAGGTATCTAATAAACGATCTTCGCACAAAATAATGTACGATACACGAGCGGTATGTTTTCTTTCAATTCTCGGAAATTAAAAAAGCTCAACTACGTTTCGCTTTTTCAAACTTTTCCTCGAACATGAAAACTTCAACATACCGCTCTTGTAACGCATATTACTATTATGTGTCCATTACATTTTCGTGGCTCATATGCGGATAACTTGTATAGTCCCGTCGCTCTAATTTCCGGCAGCCAATCACGTTGCAGGTCGGCTACATTTAAACATGTGCGTTTTGTGATTCGCTGATGAAGACGTTAAACATTTCCTAAGGCTCGATAAATACTTAATATAATCGCCCGCCATTTTGGCTCTTTCTTTCGCGTTCGCAGAAAAGACACGAGGACGTTATTTGCCGCTCAATTATTTGCTGAATTACAGTGCGTTTGATTTATTATCATAGGAGCTACGACATGATAATGTTTAACAGTGTGGCAAATAGATTCCTCGTCTGGTAGCTCGGCAACGAAAGAACAAGAATGACGAACGATACTACCTACCTAGACTTTATAGAGCCTTGACTTCCTAAGACGTAAGCAAAGAGGAGGAGTCACGCCGGGAATAAAGCGTCGTGACCATAGTTGCAATCGTGAATGAAACTCAGTGTTGCCACTGGCCGTAAATAAAATGTACCAAATTTTTCTGAAAATTGTACCAGATTGTACAGATTTTTTTCTATAATGTACAAAATTTGTACCAAAATGTGGATAACTTGTAGTTGCATTCGTGAATGAAACTCAGTGTTGCCACTGGCCGTAAATAAAATGTACCAGATTGTACAGATTTTTTTTCTATAATGTACAAAATTTGTACCAAAATGTGGATAACTTGTAGTTACAATCGTGAATGAAACTCAGTGTTGCCACTGGCCGTAAATAAAATGTACCAGATTTTGCTGAATTGTACCAGATTGTACAGATTTTTTTTTCTATAATGTACTGAATTTCTACCAAAATGTTAACTTGTGAATGAAACTCATCTGTACAAATTACAAATGAAGAAATAAAGATTTTTTTCATGATGTATATTTACATAGACAAGGAAGACATCTGAAAATTAAAATACAAATCTGTAAACATGTTTCATTTTAACAAACAAAATCAGAAACATTAAAAAAAACTCACAAACTTTATTTTAATCTTGTAATATTGATGAAAACTATTGCTGAAAAATACACAATTGGAATAGATTGGTAATCATACCAATGTTGCCAAAGTTGGTCAAATATTTAGGACACTAAAATAACAGTCATAAATATTGTTTAGGCCTATACATTACGACAAATGCCATATTGCGAATTGCAGCAAAGAAAATAGTAATTAGCTGTAGTGAATACAATATACAGAATTACAAACTACATACATAATAATGCGTTACACTGCGATAGCTGATAATAATTGGGCGGTTGTAAAAAAATTACAAAACATGCTAATAAAGGCATCGCTTTCAATTTCAAACATGCTTACAACACTATCTTCGTTCAGAGTTCTGAATATTTGTTCCACGTCTAATCTTCAGTGGACATTTAGTATGTAACAAATATTTGTACGCATTCTGATAGACAAGTAAATATGGTTACGAGACGTGTTCATTTTTAAAATTTGTAACTTGCTATACTGTATTTACAAAAGAAAAAATAACACAATATACAGGGTGATCCGTTTGGGTATGGATAAAATAATTTTTTGTAGGTTATTTTACGACGCTTTATTAACATCTTTGGTTATTTAGCGTCTGAATGAGATGAAGGTGATAATGCCGGTGAAATGAATCCAGGGTCCAGCACCGAAAGTTACCCAGTGTTTGCTCATATTGGGTCGAGGGAAAACCCCGAGAAAAACCTCAACCAGGCAACTTGCCCCGACCGGGAATCGAACCGGGGCCACCTGGTTTCGCGGCCAGACGCGCTAACCGTTACTCCACAGGTATGGACCCGTTTTGGTATGGATAAAGTAAACACACCGTAAAACATTTACTATACCTTATTTTATTTCAAGGAGTGCAGTTCGGTGGCTCCTTTGAACACCCACTTACAGATTTATGACTTCCTACACAAACACCTCTGACAATTCTATCCTGTCCTCTCGTCCCAACATTGCACAGTTGCCACAATCCTGGTGACCTTCGAGATTATGCAGTAAAACTGACGGGATTCTTGAAATTCGGAAAAGATGCGGCAACTCTGCCTCCACGTGGATTTGATGGGCACCTGTCATTTATTCTGAACGAGGGTTGTGATTGGTTACTGACAAGAGAAGACAAGATTTCCGTCACAGTAAGGAAGACATTTATTTATGACAACCGATTAAAACTGTCGGCAAAGTTTACTGCACTGAAAAAAATTTATTTTATTTGTGGAAACTTTGTGCATACAATACTGAAAGATGGGAGATTCCTCAGAGCTCAACATGACCCCCATTGCGCACCCTACACAACTCATAACGGTGATGCAATTCAGCCCATGTCCGTTGTAATATAAGAGGGATGATTTGTTGAAAAGTTAGAGTAATTTTTACTCTCAGATCATCAATGTTCCTGGGTTTCTGTGAATAGGCTATGTCTTTAACGAAACCCCACACGAAGAAATCAGGAGGGGGTTAGATCTGGGGAGTTTGGGGGCCAAGAGATAGCTGCTTTTCGTACTGGGTTTCGCCTGCGATCTCCTGCATGCTTTTTTTTTTTTTTACACAGAACCTGTTTCTACAAACGTTCGATACCACAACATTATGGAATCGTATTTAGGTTCATTATGCACACCATAACTCAAGTCGAAATTCCCTTTGTTTTAAGACTCGCAAATTTAGCATACCAAAGAACACATTGTGCCCGCTGTTGATTTGTAGTAGCCATTTTAACCATCTACGATTTTCATTTGTCCTTTCAGATTATGGATTGTTGATTGTCATAGATGAAATTCCCATCTTTTAATCATAATATAACCAGCAAGAATTTTTCCTAATATCATAATAGCTTCATAATAATAAATTAATATTATTATCCATACCCAAACGGATCAGACTATTATACTCTTTAATTGTAAAGAGAAAATGCATTGCCGTAGTCATTTTTTACAATTGCAACGTAATAATCAGTACAGTCTGTTTTTTGCAGCAGTGGCAGTTATCTATAGCAATGTGACAAGAGGTCCGAGAATTGCTGATAAATTCACGAGCGAAGCCAGTGGATTTATTTTGGAAATCTCAGATCTCGAGTGACATTTGTTAGGACTATTTCGTGAATAAAATAAATGTAAATATTATAGTCCTAAAATTCGCTCACAAAATGTTAATAATTGTATATTTATGAATACTTAACCTATTCAGACATTGTGAAGTTGAAATAGATGAATAACGATTACTGCAATAAAGAAATTGAATGTTATTCAGTAATGCCAATTGAGAAAAACGAAATACGGGTTTAAAAATGTTAATTACATGTACTGTGCTTTTTTCTTGTTATTATAACAGAAATAGGTTTTCATTATCTGCTGAAATCATAATTTAATATAAACATTTTATAGTATAAGTACAAATGACCTGATTAATACATTAATTAAATGAACTTACTGTTATTGTTATGAAGAGCGTCATTTTCTTTAGATACAATGGACATACTGTAGAATTAGAAGATGTGGATATGGATATGGAAGTAGGATTTCGCACTTTATTTAGTACAATGGATTCATTCTCATCGATTTACGTGGAAACAATTGGCGACACTGACTAAACAAAAGAACGTCCATGCGATAAATTGATAGTAATAAACCGAGCTGAAGAAATTATCGCGATGTATGACTGTGATTGGTCAAAATTTCATTACACTTCATTGGCAGAAAATGGAATGACGTCATATAAACGAAACAGTCGTAGTAATCTATGTCAACAATGGACAATGGGTCAAGAGGTTAATGATAGCAAATAAAAATTCAATAGCCTACCAGTTTTTAATTATTTACGTTCTCTGTGAATGTGCTGACCTTAAAGTGAGCTGTAAATCTGATTGTCGGCTTCCGATAATAATCACGACGTTGGTACTACCAACTTGATAGCAATCATAATAATTTTTTCAGCTTGATTAAAGCCAGTTATAATAATGTATGTTTTCATACTACAAAAATGGAAGAAAGCTATTTGTTAATTGGATGATTATCCATATCTACTCGTTTATAATCACAGAGGGTTTATGATGACTATTACACTTTTACTACGTCACACTACTTTTGACCAATAAAACGGTACGAATGGATGTCTTTCAACCAATCGTGGCTGCTTATCGCACAATTTTATCGCGTCCCTAGCATTTGTTTAATTTTGTCGTGTCCTAGCATTTGTTTATTTTTATCACTACCCTAACATTTGTTTCTTTGCTTGCCAACATTTCAAACTGCACTGGTCTGGACGTCAAAAAAAAAAAAAAAAAAAAAAATTACAAACCACTCCAGTCGATGTACAGCACTTTCAAATATGACTCGCATTGGCATTCAAGAACAAGAATTAATAAAGATCACTGATGAAGAGCACCATTCGGAAATCCTGAATAAGTTGAGGGATACACCATGTGAATCAACGAGTTCACTTCTTTTACGCACACGTCCAATATAACATCAACTGAACCACCAACCACTAAAACATTCAAATTTGAAAATTGTACTGTCAGTAATTGTTTCTTTTAAAATTATTCATGTTTATTTTTTATTTCATCATCGTTAATTAAAACGTTTCTTGTTTATTCCATCATCCCTAATTAAAACTTTTCTAACACTTGTTTATATTATTTAGGTTATGTTTGTTATAGCTTCTGCTATATGATATTATGGATAGTCACGTATCAGAGATTGTTTAATACTAAGATTTATTGAAAATCATCTGTCAAGTGACGTTGATTACTGGGATCCGGATTATTGATGTGGAATGCAAATGTTTTAATAAAAATGAAACTGAATCAACAAAGCCTTCTTGACTAGTAACTGTCCACAGATCTCAATGAAGATTCCATAGTTGGCACAACTGATAACAAGAAAACCTAATCATAACACACTACTGCCATCTATCGTAATGTTGAGATGGTACAATAATACATTTGAAGACAGTTGTATTTTCGTAAGCCAATTAATATTTTATAATATTGGAGTACTTTGTTACTTTTAATCTTTATATACTTTCTTCTAATCGTGTAATAGTCAATTAAATCCCACTCGAGTTTTGATTTTCTCTAGATAAATCAAAACTTCTGGTGAGATTACTGTTGACAAACTGTACATCGCATGCGATCAAAATAGTACATTATGCAACGAGCCTATAATGAAGGTAATTAAGAAGTGAGTATGGATATTTATGAAACGAGCGCAAGCGAGTTTCATCATTTTCATACGAGCTTCTTAATTACCGTTATAGGCGAGTTTCGTACGACTTTTTATGCTCGACCATATTTCTAACTTGATATTATTAATTTTATTGTATCTGACCTTCAGCAATGTTCCGTATGTTGTGAGATGTGCGCAGACGCGAAAGTATTGATTTTTTCCGAGGAACAGATGTCCACATTGACCTTGCTAGACCATAAGAACCTACAGAGATAACATTGAAATTAAATTAGACATTGAAAAACGAGATGACAAATTGAATTTATTTGAATATTATTTACAATTAACGCTAATTATTATAGTAACAGAACATAACCTTCTGCGACAGTATTGGATTTCCAGTCTCCGTGACTTTCCGCTAATTCTCTTTCGATTGCATATCCGAGAATAATCGATACTTGCGGTTTTATAACGGTAGAAAGCTGACCTGTCATTGGCTGAACAGTTGTAACCTGAGTCGTCATTGGCTGAAAGACCTGACCTTTAATGAGTAGGTGTACTTTAATGACATGCATTAAAGGTCTGCTACCAGGTGTATAATTACTACGTTTCGGCATGGTCGAGCATAAAGGTATTTATCAGCATCGTAAGTGTTAGAACTTCCATAACATGCATTCCTTTTATAGAAATGGAAATATCGTTACTATCATTTGCAGTGAAAGAAAATAAGTATGAAGCCACACCACTTGGCAGTGTGGCAAACACAGTCAACAATTTTCCTTCTCATCTAAGCACTGAACAAGACATGCCGACACAAAGAGAGAGCGAAAGGGGGGGCTGTAGCAATAAAATAAAAATATCCTACATAAATCGGTTGGAAGGCGAGTCGTACGTGACTTCGCCGCTAGGCGCGCCGCCCGCCTCTATCAATGAAACACCGAAAATGATATCGCTTTCCTGTCATATAACAGTCCAGGCCGGGGCATCATAAATTGCAGACCTCGTAAAACCCACGTAGCTATTCCCCTCCTTTCTCTTTTTAATAATATATCTGTCTCCTTTCCCTTGACTCCAGTTTGTACGCCATATATATTTACATGCTACAGCCTGATACTTGCATGAATGACAAACACACGGCCAGCCTCTTTGATCTCGTGCCAGTTCACTTTCCTCTTTTAATATCCTTCAAGTGCGGCGAGGGGCGAGGCGGGGAAGTGCATGCCTCTGATTAAACTTGCCTCGCTGATAAACACTTCGACATTTCTTTGATATATCAACAGTAGCAGTCTTACATTTTCATTCACAAATCCCGACTTGTTTGTGCCAGTATAATCCGTGATGTCATTGCTAAATAAAATTATTACATGAAATAAAGAACTCATTGTAAATGGTTGTATAGCATGCGCCTTTGTACGTGCGGGATCAAAGAAGCGGAAAAAAAAACCGCTCACTTTACAGTTAAGAGATTTTTATGTAAAATGCTCTATACTTTACATTTATATACAGTCGTTTGGGGTAACTTTGTAGCACTTCTATCATATTTTTATACTACCTAAAATCGTGTGTATTTAAATTGATGTTTAAAAGTAAATTATTTAAGAAAATTACTTATTTTGTGGGTTTGACACATAATAAACATCAAAAATCATATTTTAAATAGATGCAATTTGATATTTAATGGTGGTACAAAGTTACACGGCTAATTGGGGTAACTTAGTACCACAATTCTCTGTTTTCTCTTTCAAATTGAAGGTAACTTTTGACCATACAATAACAAAATACATGAAATTTTATTTCATATGAAGTTGCAAAAAAAAAAAAAAATTATTGAGTACGTCGAACAATTATTACTATAAAAATAAAATATACGAACACATTTCAAGACAAAATATAAACATAATTTTTATGTTTATTGCCTACATATTATATGGTTGATATAAGTTATTTTTAATTCGCTAATCATATTCATGACGTGAATATGTTAGGAGAAAATCCACAAACTATTAAGGAAAACACGGGAATTTTACTTGAAGCAAGTAAAGAGATAAATTTGGGAGTAAATCCCGAAAAGACAAAGTATATGATTATGTCTGGTGACAAGAATATATACGAAAGGGAAATATAAAAATTGGAAATTTATCCTTTGAAGAGGTGGAAAAAATCAAATATCTTGGAGCAACAGTAACAAATATAAATTACACTTGGGAAGAAATTAAACTCGGAATAAATATGGGAAATGCCTGTTATTATTCGGTTGAGAAGCTTTTATCTTCCTGTCTGCTGTTAAAAAATCTTAAAGTTAGAATTTATAAAACAGTTATATTACCGGTTGTTCTTTATGGTTGTGAAACTTGGACTCTCACTTTGAGAGAGAAACAGAGATTAAGGGAGTTTGAGAATAAGGTGCTTAGGAAAATATTTGGGGCTAAGAGGGATGAAGTTACAGGAGAATGGAGAAAGTTACACAACGCAGAACTGCACGCATTGTATTCTTCACCTGACATAATTAGGAACATTAAATCCAGACGTTTGAGATGGGCGGGGCATGTAGCACGTATGGACGAATGCAGAAATGCATATAGTATTAGTTGGGGAGCAGACACGTAGATGGGAGGATAATATTAAAATGGATTTGAGGGAGATGCGATATGATTATAGAGACTGGATTAATCTTGTAGAAGATAGGGACCGATGGCGGGCTTGTGTGAGGGCGACAATGAACCTACGGGTTCCTTAAAAGCCAGTAAGTAAGTATAAAGTTGTAAATCGTTCATAAACCAATTACTCTTAACAGAATGCAATATTTAACCGTGGAGCCTTAAATATTCTTCAGGAACCGGACATAATAGATAGAAAGAAAACTGTAGTTGTAAATCGTTCATAAACCAGCTACTCTAAACAGAATGCAATATTTAACCGTGGAGCCTTAAATATTCTTCAGGAACCGGACATAATAGATAGAAAGAAAACTGTGCAAAAATACGAAATTTCCATAATTGTGCAGTCCCGATAGAGGAAATACTTTGATAATGGAGCGTAGGCCTATGTCAGACAGTTCCCATGCAGTGACAAGACAGTTACCCATACCTCGATATTAAGCTGTCTTCTCTCAGGGTTGGGGGCGCTGTTTTTGGTATTGTTGGGCTGATGTTGCTTCTCCTCACACACGTCCTTCTCATTGGCGGCACTATAATCATGTCGACCCAGAAGTTCCTCCGTGTCAGAGGGTCGTCCGTCACTGCAGTCTGTTGGCACCACTGAAAATAAAACAAAACGTCATTATGCTAGAGAAAATAAAGTATTCGACATTTGACGTCGGAACCTTTCATTTGGTGATCTAAACAAAAGCGCGAGTTCATCTCTAAGGCCTCAGGTTCCAAAATTCGTCGTAAAAATATTACTTACTCGTATTTATCTAAACGTCTGACAGTGATCAGTCTTGTAGAGCTATATTTTAGCTCTAAAATTAAGATAACAGAATATGGAATTATTAATAATTTGTTAAGAACGAGAATCTAGATTCTTTGTGAGAAAGTGAAAGCCACTGCTTTGAATATTTAAATTATTCATTTAAATTCATGTTAAACATTTTAATTTATTTTAACGTATTGGATGAAGTTAGGATTTTCAATTAATCAATTTGAAACCATGTATCAGTTGTATATACTGAGAAAAAAATATTTAATATGGTTAATTTTTCACTGCTCAAAGCTGTACCTATCCCCTAAGACCTAAGTGAGGACGCAGGAGTCTTTAAAATACACAAACACGACATTTCTAACGCAGCAGCCGAGCCTGAGTCATCCCTAACGGATTAGGAGCAATAGCAATGACGCATAATTGCCTCAAATCATTTCACCACACGGAGGGTACAGTGTAGGGGAGAAGTGGGTACAGTAAGACAGGGAGACATATTTTATTAGATGGTAAATTTTGATGTTGAGATGTTGGTAACAGTGGAGTTGTATGTTGCATGAGTAAAGTAACAGTATTTTCATACTCGATTTGATTCTAGTTATAAAGGTGAGTGATGAAAAAATAATTCGTAATTTTTTACTCTAGAAGTAAAATTTTGGCTTGTGTTTAATGAAGGTTATATTGGATATAGTACAAATGAGATATAAATATGAATGTTTTTTTACCTAATATTATGGTATTTGAGATTATGTTTGGCAAAGTTTCGTCTTTCTTGTTTTAATTTTGAAGTGATGGCGTCATTTTTAAATGAACTATGCGTAAAGGGAACAGTGAGACATGCCATTGAAGGGTACACTGAGACGTCTCACTGTTCCCATGTACTAATGATTTGCAAAAACAAACTGTAATTATATTACATTTACCAGTAACTAACATTAAAAATAAACATATTAGTGACCAATTTAGGAACTGTAGCTTAAAATAATGGATACGTTACGTTTTAATGGTTTTATAAATAAAAAATTATTCACAAAATTTAAGAAAATGTTAAAAAAAATAATAAAGAATTACATTAAATTCTTATAATTATAAGCTTTGTTGTCATCAAAAATTCATTTCATTTTTTCGCAAAAGTTTGAAATGTCATGGAAAATTCACTTTTCCAAATATTCCAGATGTTTCAATGGTTTCGAAGTCAGACATCAAAATGATTCTAAATAAGCCTACAGAACATGTCAAGATAAAGAGACAGCAAGTTTTTGTTTTCTTTTGAAATAAATGTAAATCATTTCAACGTCCGTTAATAGACACTGTGGTGTCTCACTGTACCCTCCTGAATGGGAACAGTGAGACATTTGCATTTTTTTGACAAGCACGTATTGTATATTATGTCCTTTATCTATTAACATTTTTGTTTATGTATTATTATACTCCATGTTTTAATGTCTATTTCTATTGCAATTGATTTTTAAAATACTTGAATTATCACTTGCATACATGTCTTAATATTTTGTGTCTCACTGTACCCATTACTCCCCTACATAGTCTGTCAGCTGGGTTTCTGAAAGAGTAGGATGTAGCTTCCCTTTTTATTTAACGTAATTGCATATCTGTGCGAAAGGTACAGTCGTGGATTCGTATGTCTCAGCTATTGATATTCGACTGTTGTCAATATTAACCTGTAGTGTCTCAGGTGAAGACACGATCTCGTGCTAACTTTAGCCCGGATACGAGCTGAACGAAGGCTCCCCAAATCCTGTAAGCGATAGGTTTTTCACTGCACATACCTATATAGAACGCTGGTTGGTATTGACATCTTAATTAATACACCGGAAAAAATCATCAATGTTTTAGACATCACAACCAGAATTACAGTATTATAATTCATCTATATAGTCTCCAGCATGCTGTTACGATGTTAGGATGCAACTGACAACAAAGTTAATTAAGTGAATAATATAAAATATGATAAACACTACATAACAAAATCAACCAAGATGAAGACAAATTATGGCCACGTGCATCAACGTCGGTTAGTGTAACCACCGGTTAAAATTGCCACTTACTGTGCATCAGTCTCGGTTAGGATTTAAACAAGAGGTTAACCACGGTAATCTCCTAGATTAAGTAGATAATCTAATGTTTTTTAATGTTAGAGCACATTAAACATTAAATACCTTACTCTATGCCGATGATCAAGTCATAATTTCCAATTCAGAGGATAATTTACAAAGAGGATTGTATACATTAAATAAAATATTAAAAGATTTTGGGATGGAAATTTCAGCAAAAAATCAAAAGTAATGGCATTTTAGGACAAGACCCAGTCAGAAGTAAGATAATACACAATAACCAATGCCTCGAACAAGTGCAAAATTTCAATTATCTGGGTTGTGAAATATCATCAAAATGAAAAAAGATGTGAACAAGAAAATTACCAAATTTACACAAATTAGGAATAATAAACAATGCATTAAAAGCAAATTAGTACAAAAATCTACAAGAATAAAAATATATAATACACTAGCATTACCCTCCCTTTTATACGGAAGCATTTGGTCATTAAAGAAAAAAAAACATGAACAGAATCAAAGGGAAATTTTTGAGGAGGACAGCAGGATATACTTTTTTAGACAAAAAGGAATGAAGAAATTTTAGAACAATTAGAAGTAGAGTCAGTAGAAGAAAAAAATCAGCAGATACAAATTCAATTGGCTAGATGATGGAAAATTCAAGAATCCCAAAAATTATGATGCAATATAAACCTGATCGTCGACCAGGAAGACCTTTAAAAGACAAAAACAGGTCTACAGAGGCCTAATTCGTGAAGGATGATGATGATGATGATTAAGTAGATAATCAGCCAGGTTTACAATCGATGATTTCGAAGTACTTTCTGTATTTGGATTATTTGGTTTGGGATGATGGTGAACATGAAATTGTGTTAGTGAAAAGATAGAGTTTTTAAGAGGAATCAGGCGACAGAAAATTTCAGAAGCGATTTCGTTTGTCGAAATTTACAATAAATGCTTCACTTGGAATATCCCACAGACAGAAAGAATCCTACTTCTCCTATGAAGCGGCTTCTTACAACAATACGAATCTACGCAACTGATATTTTCAGTACTTCAAGAGAAAACACTGCACAGATGTAGGGTACAGAAAAACTGCAGTACGCAAAGTAACAGCATCGCTTGACTCAGGGTGTACGAGTAGCCTTTCCTACGTCGCACGTTGAACGAAGGGAGATTATGAATAGATTCCAGGATAGTATTGCACAGTTCTCTGGTATACTTGGAACTCTGGATTGTACACATATTCATATTTTTATTTATTTTATTTTATTAGATATTTGTTTAACCAGGTAAGGTTAGGAGTATCAAGGCCTTCTCTACCATACCACCAGAAATAGAATTACAAAAGAAGGAAAGAAAAAAAATGCAGAGAGAAGTAAATAAGAAAAAGGAATAAAAGTAGAAATACAAATAACACACACAAATGCAAATAAGGGCAAGAGAAAGAAATCTCCTGGTGTTATATGGTTCAGTCTTTTCTTTTATGGCTACTCTATCTCTCTTTCTTCCTATTACATATTTATAAGTCTATTAATTCACGTAGAGATATGATTTTCGTTTCTTACTTTAGTAAGATTTTAACCTAACAGCACCGAAATGCAACCCTGAAACATAACAACGTCGAAAGGCAAACAAATGCAACACGAAAATATAGGGAGACTTTCGTTTCGATGTAGAACGGAGTCAGTAAGTTATAGTCGTTTTTAGACGCTGGCTATACTTTTAGCAGATTTATGGATACTTTCCTTTTGTCATTTCGTAGAAACAGTGTACCATCACAGACTATAATATACCCTGGTTGAATGAGGTGTCAGCTAAACATTTGCAAGTAACTGGTGCTTATAAATGGTGCACTGAAATTACATTTTAAGCACGGTTACTACGTTTTATCCGAGTTTAATGCACATCGTCATTATTCATTAGATACAGTAAGTCGTCCAATTGGTATAGACCCTATACTATATTAAGGGCTGAAATGGGTGAAATTTATATTTTCTAAGCTAGAGACTTGACAATATAATGTTATTAGTATTAATTCTTCCAAGTTTCATTAGTTTCAATTTAATAGCTTTTGAGTTCAGTTTATTTTTTTAACTGTTTAACTTTTTTCTGAATATAGCTATCTACTCCAACAAAATATAAGTTACAAGCCTGAAAAAAATATCATCTCTCTAGCATTTGTTTACCAACATTGTACATTCGATAACTGTATCTTTTAAAACGATTCATGTTTATTTCATCATTCTTAATTAAAACTTTTCTATCATTTATCTTGTTTATATTATTTAGGTTTGTTATAGCTTTTGCCGTATGAGATTATGGATAGTCACGTATCAGAGATTGTTTAATATATAGGGGTAAAGATTGGTAATATTGTCGTACTAATAATATTATGATAGTGGGTAATTCCATGTGACTCACGTTACATTTGAAGAGCTTTTCTTTTGTGAATAACATACTGTACAACATTAACTTATAGTTACAGAAGACTCATTTATTTATTTTTACTTACCTTATGAGTAGGTCATCAGGTGAAAACTGTTACAGTGTAGTAATTATTTTTTCAGAATTTTAAATTAATTATTGAAGTGTTGTGACTCTCGTTACATAGAAATGGACACTCCATATGCAACACTTTAAGTATTTTCATAAATCTGCGATCCTAATGTCTATATGAAGCTGATATTTTGTTGTAATCAAGTGAAAACATTAATTAACAAACACACATGAAGATCAAACATAATTATGTACAAGAAATTATATAATTTATCACTTATTCACTGTGACTCACATTACAGATAAATGTGACTCTCGTTACAAATTTGTCCAATTTATTAAAAACTGTAATGTCCTCGAGAATTTACAACTGTAGGCCCTCCTATCTTCCTTATCAGCTGCTCTTCAGTGTAGTAAATCTCATCTGGACGAGTAGGCCACTTCCAGTTACTTCCAGCTGGCTCCATGGTACTGATAAGGTACTCGTCATTTGCAATTCCCCGTACCTCACCTGGATATTGCTTACCCTCATATTCTACAAAATACCACTCACCAATTTTCACGTCAGCCTTCTTCCCTCTCTTTTCTGACAAAAATGAGGTGGAAAATGAAGTAGCATTTGCTGTGATGCAGTGTACCTTTGATATACCAGCAATGGTTATAGCATTTTTATTACATCTTTTAGATGAAGACTTGCATTTCTGCTTTGAATGTCTGCAGATGATACAGACACAACTTTCACAGGACCATCCATGTAAGCCTTAGCAAAGTCAGAGGCACAACCGACAAAACACTTTCGTTGTTTAACAGCTCTCCAAACTTTTCTCTTTACAGCGCCACCGATACCATCAACTGGACCTTTTCCATGCGACGTTGCAAAGAAATTCCAATGAATCTTACGCAATTTATGTTTTCTGCACAATTCGGGAAGAATTGCTGCTATGTAGCGATTCTTGAACTGAGACGCAGGACCATCAGACCAAATAAGTACCTCTGTTGTGTCCTTTGGTAGATTCTCAAGAAGAAGATCAACGTATGCAGGCACAGTTTCTTTTGAGTGAGACAGATTGTCACTACATAACACAAAAGAATGCATTTGTTTAGAATGCCACATTACAGAAGTAAATAAACTTACTTGTGCCTGTAGCCAGTGGGCGCTCTGAACTTCATCTTGAGAGACACAAGTATAATTTTCTGCAAAGTCAATCTGAATTAATGCCTTTGATTTAAAAGTCTCCTTCTCTGCCTCTGCCTTCATTTGTTTGTAACTTTCTGCTTGTTTCATCTTTATGTAAGAGTGTTCAAGAAATTGAGGAAGAATGCAACACACAAATTCAACAAGCTCAGTAGTTGTACCTTCCTCCACAACTTTGTGGATGTGATCTTCACTGTTGTTTTTCCATGTATACCACGTCACTTCCTTTTCTTCTATATCTCCAATAAATTTCGTGAAGCCTTTGCCATCACTGCAGGTTGAACATTTGTTTAGCCAGCAGTCTTCAGAATTATTGTATTCACATATAATTTTCTTCACAATGTCATTCGTATGCAATGGAATATTTCTGATGACACTCCTAAGACCTTCCATTGCAAGACGAAAGTTCTCGTGGTACTTGCAAAGGCAAACATTATGTGGTAGTTTGCTGCTAAGTAAAACATTCTTCGGCCGAAGCTCTGCAAATTTACTACGCCCTATTGCCATGCGTGGAAACTGCTCTTTGAACATCTGATGTAATTCTGAGATGGTATACATCAAATGGCGCACTTGCAGAGTTGATTTTTCATTATTTGAGCCAGTAACTTTTATTGAATCTTTTCTTCCTGGAGCCATTCTGCTGATGTCATCCTGACAATAAAAGTTTCTTACCTCTGTGGCAGTTTCTTCAGTTATTGCATTTCCATGCATAACACGACAAGGCAACTCATCTTTTGAAGAACTTGCATCGCAATGGTCATGAAATAGTTTCCTCACAACAACTTTGCGGCGGCGCGGGGTTGATGGTAGTGATTGTCTTACTCGAGACACTGCTTTGCCCAAAGCTTGTGCACTTCTATAAACAGGCTCAGTATCAACAGACTGAACTGTATCTGCTGTTTTGACTGTTTTTTTCATAGCCCTACACTTAGCCACTCTTTTTCTTACTTCTTGTCGTCTTTGTTGCTCTCTTCTCTCCCTCTGTACTTCCGACAGTTTAAGTTTTTCAGCCAGTTTTACTCGATGTTTCTTTACTTCCTCCTTATGTTTTAATTTGTATTCTTCATATTTTCCTTCTTTTCTTAGCTTCTCCCTTCTTCTCCTTTGACGTTCTGCAGCTGACATAACCATGGTGCGTATGTTATTGCTGTCCTAAAAGTGAGGTTAGGAGTATTAGTTTACATATTACTTAGGCCCTAATGTCATTATTAGTCTTAATTATTAATTTCAAATGTTAAAATATTGCTGTTTCATGAGTCTAAAATGTGAAATCCTCTAGCAGAAAGTATTTGCTAAAGTTCAGAGTGTGATTTAGTTTATAGCACATAATATTATAAGTTCGACGCCATGTTGGCCAGTACATGTGACTCACGTTACAACTTTTATTTTCAGATCTCATCTTGTTGAAGCGAAGGAATATGCATATTTTGGTCATTAATGTGTTCAGATAATCACAAAGAAACAGGAAAACAAGTTTTTACGTAGTGATACTTTTGCTTTTGAGATAATATAAAACTTTTTCACGTTTTCGTGACTCACGTTACAACAAAGAAGCGTCTTTTATAAAATTAATTTTTGTACAGTTTTATACACCAATATTTCATACTAATACACTAAACTACTTACCGAAATATCCTTTTTCCAATGACATAAAAATACTTGTTGTAGAATCTAGTATGTTATACAAAAAAGACTCGAAATTACGCAGTGTTTTAGCAGTCCAACTCTGTAACATCTACAGCGGTTTTGAAAGAGGATTTTACAGCAAACCCTCGCTTGTTTTTCATTTTAAATTACATTGCGATATATTTTGAAGTATTGCCAACCAGGCGACACCAAATTTCTTGCAAAAAAACAAAATTTATTTTTTCAGTTTTATGTCCAATTTTCATGGATTGACCCTAGTTCTTTTTGAGAATTTTTTACAATTTTACTGAGCGAGAGGAAGATCAGTGTTTTGCATCAACGTATTAAGGGAATGTTCATAGGCAAATTTCTCGCTCAGTAAAACTGTAAAAATTCTCAACAACTACTACCATAATATTATTAGTATCACACTATTACCAACCTTTACCCTATTGATAACTGAAGTCGAATGCAACTGTTTTAATAAAAAATGAAACTGACTCAACAAAACCTTCTTGACTAGTAAATCGTCCAGAGTGTTGAATAGTTGGCACAATTAATAACAAGAGAACAGCTTATTATAACACATTACTGTCATCTAGCGTAATATTTGTAATGATGAGATGTTACAATAATACATAAGACAAGTCAATATTTTATTGTACTATTAGAGTACTTTTATCATCTGATTGAGGTTCTGACTGATATGTACATCTATTATTATCAGGCGGTACATCTCACTTGACGATATGTGTCAGAAGAAGAACAATGATAAAATTTGGCCGACATATAAATGAAAGGTCGCAGATTTTTTTGCAAGCGAAAACGTGCTTTTCCTAGAAAAATTACCAAAATTTAATCCATCTCCTTTAAAATCAAGAAGACATTTTTACGCATTTACCTTGGAAATACGGAACTCCCCACTAAACAAGTTGAATGTCTGTGGATAATTGATAATGATGATTAGGGTTCGTTTTAAGTGGAATTTAGTAAATTTTTCTTAAACTACGGATTTTCTCAAGTCTGGCCTAGAACACTGGATGCAACTAGGAGGGCCGATGACCTCCTACGTGCCTCTATCTGTTACAACAGCAAGCAATTCTACAGCAATGGAAAGAAGAGATGTCCAGCCTTCAAGATTGAAAGAAGTACCGACGAACGTCCCACGTGAGACAGGCCGATACGGAACAGCCTGACATAACTTTCGGTTTTCTATTATCTCTGCTTTGTTCTCTCTCTCTCTCTCTCTCTCTCTCTCTCTTTCCTTCAGTCGCGGATAGTCGGGAAGGCTGGCGGTTCTTTTCATTGGAAACTGGTTTCAGTCGCCAAGACGACCGTCAACACCGTGTTGCCACTTTTATATGACCACAAAGTATCTTTTTTTACGACGGAGAGGACACGGGATATCAAACATTTCGTAAAAAATTACGTCTCTCACATCATGGGCCTTGTATTCTTGACAACACGAAATATCTTAACCTCTCTGCTGCGAGGCCGGTTGTGTAATTAAAACAATCTAACGTCGTGAGGCGGCTCTCCGATTGCTGTTTCTTTTGGTACCTTCCTTGGCTACAGAAGTTGTTGAATTCTAAAAATGGACTGGGGATACATCTCTCCAGGGAAAACCCCATCGGAGACACTTACAATCATTATCTGGGTCAGACATTTTCCTGTATCTGTAAGCAAGTGAATAATACAGGGTGGGCCATGGGAACCTGGCGATTTTAACATACAAAATTAACAATATAAGATACAAATTAAAACGTTAATACTGTCATATAACAATAGGTTATTGAATGCCATTTGGGAACGTGACCTCATTTTCTAAATAGCGTCCACACCTGTGGAGTAACGGTCAGCGCGTCTGACCGCGAAACCAGGTGGCCGGGGTTCGAATCCCGGTCGGGGCAAGTTACCTGGTTGAGGTTTTTTCGCGGGCTTTCCCTCAACCCAATACGAGTAAATGCTGGGTAACTTTCGGTGCTGGACCCCGGACTCATTTCACCGGCATTATCACCTTCATTTCATTCAGACGCTAAATGACCTAGATGTTGATACAGCGTCGTAAAATAACCCAATTAAAACAAAAAAATTCTAAATAGCACACCTCTTAAATGGTACTCATCAGTCTATGACGCAGATTTTGTATCGCTGATTGCACTATGTTGTTTGGTATGGTTTTGATTTCCAATAACGAATAACACGACTATACTTTTACTACGTCATACTACGTTTGACCCATAAAACGGTACGAAAGGAGTCTTTCAACCAATCATGGCTGATTATCGCACAATTCTATCGCTTCCCTAGCATTTGTTTTTATCACTACCCTAGCATTTGTTTCTTTGTTTGCCAACGTTTCAAACTGCAAAATTCTTTACGGTAAATACTATAAAACATGCTTTGCAATCGTCATTTGTTTACAGCATAGACAGTTAACTGAAAATGGTGGCTTCGTTCAAACGTTTTGGTGAAGCTAACCTTAGTGAAATAGAATTTTAGTAAGTAATAATAATAATAATAATAACAATAATAATACTTTATTGCCAGAACAAAGATACATAGAGAGACTAAAGAAAGGTGAAAGTGCAGCAAGTTTAGCTATAGAACTGTCCATACCAGAGCGTACATTAGCGAAGTGGAAGAGGAGTATTACTGGCAACAGTGATTTCGATACTGTTTCCAGCTCACTTCTTGAAAATAGCAAAACAGTAAAGGGACGAACTAAACAATGGACAGATTACGCTCTTTCTTTGTTCCCTCACAAAGATCAGTATGTACTGTGATATATAAAGGAATATATTTTATGCGGTGACACAAGCAATAATTAACTTTATTTTATTAATTTGTATTTTTTAACTCTCTAGAGTGCAGAGTTCTTCCATGAAAAAGATGTCACAAAAGTTTAAAAATTTTCCTTGCTTTAATAATCGTCAATTTATTTATCACATGTTTAAATTCAACCGCAATAAATTAATTTCTTTTAAAATATACCTATTTGTTACATTCTTGCGATATAATTTACGAAATTGCCTGGATTCTCTAATGATAAAACTACGATGTACAATGAGAACCTGAAATAGTGAACATTGTTCTTGCGGACCCTGTAAGGTGGCTGAACTCTTGAGTCGATGTGCTCCATCCTAGAATCGAACTGCCTACAATTGAGGCTCCACTGTAATTTGTTTCGCACGAGAAATAGCAGACAAATTTTGCCTTGGAGCTTACTACAAGGGACAGGGCTTTTACATGAGCCTCTCAGCCCCTCCACCGGATTTGAACCCGAGAACTTTGGATCCATCGCCTAACAGGCTAACTGCTACACCAACGACGACGACTCAAAGACATACTGTACAATCAACCCTACACTATGACTGCGCTCGAAACTAATGCAAATAGATGCAACTTGAGCTTGGTGGTGGTGGTAATGTTATTCCCTTTTAAGGGTATACGTACGTGAACGACTACAAATATTATCAGAAAATTCAGGCTCTATATTTCTAAAATTTTATAAGGAAATGAACCCACAACTGGACAAAAAATACAAGGTACCACAACAAGACTTATTAGAACTTAAATATCTGATAAAAGTATAAAAAAGGTTACTAATAATATTTTTTAAAATTCACTTTTTACTTTAAATTAAATTTTCTAAAATTTGGAAATTTTCACACATATTATTTCATAACTCCACAACCAATAGAGATAGAATTCTGAAATTTTGTACACTGATTTAACATGCATTTATGCAAAAGGTAGACTACAATAATGCCCATTTCTTTGAAAATAGAAAAATTAGTTCACAAAACATTATGTAAATTTTAATATATTTTATATACGACAAATAAAAAATTGATTGTATTAAAATAAACAACTCTACATGTCTGAGAGTAGTCTAGTTTACAGAAATAAGTGTACAGGAAAAATATTAAAGATGTCAGAGGGACCATATAACAATGTTATGGTTACCAAATGATGTAACTGCATAATTTTTTTCCCTTTTTTTCGTACTTTGATAAAACTAGTTTGAAAAATATTATTAGTAATCTTTTTTATACTTTTATCAGATATTTAAGTTCTAATAAGTCTTGTTGTGGTACCTTGTAATTTTGTCCAATTGTGAGTTCATTTTCTTATAAAATTTAGAGCCTGCATTTTCTGACAATATTTGTGGTGGTTCACGTACATATACCATTGATAAAATATGCGTGTATAAAATCAGTATTATTTTCACACTGTTGAAATCTTAAATTATATTAATTTGTAGACATTCTCGTTGTCTTTATCATTAAAAGATGAACAATAGAATGGAAGGACGGACGATCGCCTTGGAGATGCTGCAACTTCTCCGTCTCTTGTATTAGCCGTGTAGTCTAAACGTTATATTACAGGCGCAACCCTTAGAGTGAAGGGAAATAAAAATTCATTCATTACTTGCATACATCTGAAGTCTGAATACGAATAGTATAAAACATGAACAATAGAATGACGATCGCCTTGGTGATGCTGAAACTTCTCCGCCTCATGCATTAGCCGTGTAGTCTAAACATTATATTACAGGCGCAACCCTTACAGTGAAGGGGAAGATAACATTTTATAAAAAAAGTAATTCATTATTTGCACATATCTGAAGCCTGAATAGTATTAATATATTATGTTACTAGTCAGCGATGTATGCAATAGAGGGGGAAAGGAATTGGCCATCCTACCTCATCTCCTGGCTTAGTTGCCTCATTTCTTATTGGTGTCACTTATGAGGTTCCAAACCAGTCTTCGAAATGTTGGCTAAACAATTCATTAATAGTTTTCCGCTCAAGGGCACGTCCTTCACCGCAAATTCTCTCTTCTGTCTTCGTATCCACACACCATCAGTGTTGTCTATCATCTGACATCTTCTTTGATCTCGAGCTTTCTTCTCGTCCACCATTTCTTCTCAGCCAATTTCTTTTCCTCTTTCTTATTATTCTTCTTTCACCAACTCTTTCCAACACAGCTTCATTTCTAATTTTTTCTGTCCTTTTCACACGCTCCATTCTTCTCCATATTCACATTTCAAATGCTTCCCAGTCGTTTCTCTTTATTTCGTCGTTATGTCCATGTTTCTGCCCATACAATGCCACACTCCACAAAAACACTTCACTATTCTCTTCCGTAGTTCTTTTTCCGAAGCTGCGCAGAAAACTCCTTTTACTATTAAAAGCTAATTATTGGATTTTATTAATAACCACTCAATAAATTGCATTAGTACTTTTTGTACTCATTGTGATCTTATCTTTCTACTTGTATATTTTGTTCATTTCCCTCTTTCTGTATTTGTGCCTTTTGTATTTGTATTTGTGAGATTAAGGGTGTTTGAGAATAAGGTGCTTAGGAAAATATTTGGGGCTAAGAGGGATGAAGTTACAGGAGAATGAAGAAAGTTACACAACACAGAACTGCACGCATTGTATTCTTCACCTGACATAATTAGGAACATTAAATCCAGACGTTTGAGATGGGCAGGGCATGTAGCACGTATGGGCGAATCCAGAAATGCATATAGTGTGTTAGTTGGGAGACCGGAGGGAAAAAGACCTTTTGGGAGGCCGAGACGTAGGTGGGAGGATAATATAATATTAAAATGGATTTGAGGAAAGTGGCATATGATGATAGAGAGTGGATTAATTTTGCTCAGGATAGGGACCGATGGCGGGCTTATGTGAGGGCGGCAATGAACCTGCGGGTTCCTTAAAAGTCATTTGTAAGTAAGTATATGCCTATTTGTATTCTGATGGTGTGGTAGACTAAATAAGAAAATAAATATGCCACTAGAAAAATGCAAGTATTGTTAAAATGTATAAATATCTTTATCCTCGTCCATGCCGAAATGTAGTAATATACACCTGGTAGTAGCCCTTTAATGTACCTCATTAAAGTACACCTATTCATTATAATTCAGTTGTTCAGCCAATGAGAAATCACCATTGTACCATTATAACACCGCAAGTATCGATTATTCTCGGATATGCAATCGAAAGACAATTAGCGAAAAGTCACGGAGGCTGGAAATCCAATACTGTCCCAGAAGGTTATGTTCTGTTACTACAATAATTAGCGTTAATTGTAAATACTATTCAAATAAATTCAATTTGTCATCTCGTTTTTCAATTCTAAATCAATTTCCAGGTTATATCAAGTCCTAATGTTCATGTTATTCTCTAGATTATATCAAGGTCAATGACATTCGTGTTTCGGAAAAAATCAATACTTTCGCGTCTGCGCACATCTCACAATTCAGGTCAGTTCCACTCCTCACTTACATAACCATAACATGAATACTTCTGAATAATTTCAAGTTAGAAATATGGTCGAGCATAAAAAGTCGTATGAAACTTGCCTATAATGGTAATTAAGACGCTCGTATGAAAATTATGGAACTCGCTTGCGCTCGTTTCATAAACAAACATACTCGCATCTTAATTACTACCATTATAGGCTC
The DNA here is from genome assembly GCA_025594305.2 of Periplaneta americana. NCBI lineage: Eukaryota > Metazoa > Arthropoda > Insecta > Blattodea > Blattidae > Periplaneta > Periplaneta americana. The sequence goes on from JAJSOF020000005.1 coordinate 189,582,469, forward strand.
GTTGCATAATGTACTATTAAGATTGCCTTGACGATAGGGACCTCCAGTCTTTGTAGGAATGTACAATAATGTATTTTACAATGAAAATATAAATAAGTTGTTTTATAAATGTGAAATAACGCCGAATTTACGTTATTTTGTGCGAAGTAACATCGAAATTAAGCATTTAATAATTTTGGTGTGTGGATATGCTTCAGGGCTTCTACCGCGTTGTCTTGGTGTTGGTGGCTGACGTTTCGACCGCTGTGTTGTGGCCATCTTCAGAGCAGTTGTTGAATAAGGAAATAGTCTGCGAGCTCGTATATATATATATATATATATATATATATATATATATGACGTTTCGACCGCTGTGTTGTGGCCATCTTCAGAGCAGTTGTTGAATAAGGAAATAGTCTGCGAGCTCGTATATATATATAGTAGTCTCGATAGGGGAGTACTTGCGGTGATAGGTCGCAAGCACTCCCCATCGAGACTACTATATATATATAATATATATATATATATATATATATATGACGTTTCGACCGCTGTGTTGTGGCAATCTTCAGAGCAGTTGTTGAATAAGGAAATAGTCTGCGAGCTCGTATATATATATATATATATGACGTTTCGACCGCTGTGTTGTGGCCATCTTCAGAGCAGTTGTTGAATAAGGAAATAGTCTGCGAGCTCGTATATATATATATATATATATATGAGCTCGCAGACTATTTCCTTATCCAACAACTGCTCTGAAGATGGCCACAACACAGCGGTCGAAACGTCAGCCACCAACACCAAGACAACGCGGTAGAAGCCCTGAAGCTTATCCACACACCATGTATACTAGGGACAGAACATCTAGAAGCTTGGAGACGGTTACTTTTAAGCGGTCCGACCACCCCCTCCTCCCGCACTAGCAGGTATGGTACCGTTCAGCTGCAAAACATTTTCTGAACGGAAGTTATTGTATTGTGAGAGCGCAGCTGGATGAGTGAAAATAAGTGGTCAACGTTTTCAGTTTGTAGTGCAACGAACAATTCTGCTGTGTGTGGGTTCTTCTGTAGTGACGTCAATGAAGCCTCTAGTTGTTCTGTCCCCGGTATACACCAGCCGCGGAAGCCTACGCGAACATTTAATAATTTTATTCATCGTAAAATAGGATCCTTCATTATAATACTTAGTTATACTTAGTTATAAGGAATTCAGCTAAGCCCACATCTGCTTCCGGCTTGGTCCCAATAAGAAACGCTAGGCCGATGAGCGGACTTCACGCACAGCATGTGTCATTCACACAGAACAGAAACAGAGGGACGCAAGTGGGCCAGGTGAGCGCCACTCCAAGCATCCTCCGCGGTGTAAATAAGCGAGGCTGGCGCTGTAGGAAGAAGAAATCAGCAACAGGAAACATTAGTGCGGTGGGCGGCAGACAGAGCCTCTCTCTCGCTTATAAATAAATCTCCACGCAGACCACCGCCACAATCCCTATTATTAACACAGCGCAACCCCAACACCGCCGCCGCGACGCGCTGCCTCGCATCGGGGTGCGAGACTTTCTGATACAGCGATTGATTACAGGGGAGCAGCTCTATCAATCCGGATTAAGAGAAGATGTTTATTGTGATATATGGAAAGTGTGCCAAAATTATGTCAAAATAAGTAATTGTACATTTAAAAGCATGTTAAAATATTAGTACATTATGCAAAGAGCCAATAATGATAGTAATTAAGAATCGAGTACGGATATTTATGAAACGAGCGCAAGCGAGTTTCATAATTTTCATACGAGCTTCTTAATTACCATTATAGGCGAGTTTCATTCGACTTTTTATGCTCGACCATATTTCTAACTTGAAATTACCGGTATTCAGATGTATACATTTTATTTGTAACTGACAAGATCGGAAGTGACCTTGTTCTAGGTCGTGAATTGTGAGATGTGCGCAGACGCGAAAGTATTGATTTTTTCAAGGAACAATTGACCTTGACGTAGTCCCGTTAAACTTGATAATATTATAATATTATAACCTTGATTATTGAATTCGACATTGAAAAACGAAATGACAAATTGAATTTATTTGAATATTATTTACAATTAACGCTAATTATTATAGTAACAGAACATAACCTTCTGCGACAGTACTGGATTTCCAGCCTCTGTGACTTTTCGCTAATTCTCTTTCGATTGCATATCCGAGAATAATCGATACTTGCGGTTTTATAACGGTACAAAGCCGACTTGTCATTGGCTGAAGACCTGTACTTTAATGAGGAGGTGTACTTTAATGACATGCATTAAAGGACTGCTACCAGATGTATAATTAGTACAATTCGGCATGGTCGAGCATAAAAATATTAAACTAATGGCTTGTGCAGCAAAAGCTACGAACAAAGTTCATTACAATTCAAATTAAAATTTTTCAAATTTATTTCCAATGGAGAATACCAGATATTTTGGAAGTCCCTATCCTAAGCAAGATTAATCCAGTCTCTACCATCCTATCCCAAATCGATTTTAATATTACGTATTCTCCCATCTACGTCTGTCTCCCTCAAGGTCTTTTCCCTTCAGATTTTCCAATTAACACTCTGTACCATTTATAGATTAACCCATACGTGCTACATGCACTGCCATCTCAAATGTCGATTTAATGTTCCTAATTATGTCAGGTGAGAAACGTACAGCAAAGTTCGTATAGGTCAGTTTCTGTCAGATGCTTTTCCAATTCACTGCGGGCTAAAGCAAGGAGATGCACTATCACCTTTACTTTTTAACTTTGCTCTAGAGTATGCCATTAGGAAAGTTCAGGATAACAGAGAGGGTTTGGAATTGAATGGGTTACATCAGCTGCTTCTCTATGCGGATGACGTGAATATGTTAGGAGAAAATCCACAAACGATTAGGGAAAATACGGGAATTTTACTGGAAGCAAGTAAAGAGATAGGTTTGGAAGTAAATCCCGAAAAGACAAAGTATATGATTATGTCTCGTGACCAGAATATTGAACGAAATGGAAATATAATAATTGGAAATTTATCTTTTGAAGAGATGGAGAAGTTCAAATATCTTGGAGCAACAGTAACAAATATAAATGATACTCGGGAGGAAATTAAACACAGAATAAATATGGGAAATGCCGGTTATTATTCGGTTGAAAAGCTTTTATCATCCCGTCTGCTGTCAAAAAATCTGAAAGTTAGAATTTATAAAACAGTTATATTACCGGTTGTTGTTTATGGTTGTGAAACTTGGACTCTCACTTTGAGAGAGGAACATAGGTTAAGGGTGTTTGAGAATAAGGTGCTTACGAAAATATTTGGGGCTAAGAGGGATGACGTTACAGGAGAATGGAGAAAGTTACACAACACAGAACTGCACGCATTGTATTCTTCACCTGACGTAATTAGGAACATTAAATCCAGACGTTTGAGACGGGCAGGACATGTAGCACGTATGGGCAAATCCAGAAATGCATATAGAGTGTTAATTGGGAGGCCGGAGGGAAAAAGACCTTTGGGGAGGCCGAGACGTAGATGGGAGGATAATATTAAAATAGATTTGAGGGAGGTGGGATATGATGATAGAGAATGGATTACTCTTGCTCTGGATAGGGACCGATGGCGGGCTTATGTGAGGGCGGCAATGAATCTCCGGGTTCCTTAAAAGCCAGTAAGTAAGTATTATTATTATTAGTGTCTAATATATCTCCGCCGCTGCTTCTGTTAAATGGTGGGCTGTATAGTATATATTACGGCCCACTTTACAGATTGGCAACCAATTTTAGAGGCATACTCATTCTATTTGAGGTTCTCGAGTCACACCCCAAAAGAATTAAAAGCACTTCAACGCCGCTTCTAAGACGTATGAAATTTATGGGCCGTTAAAAGTTGTGTCTTCGCTATAAACTTCAATATTAACTGCTTGTGTAGAGATCTGTCAGTCACGAAAAAATTTAGAAATGGAGGAATTCACACGGATCGGTTCGAACTGCATGTAAACGAATTCTACAATACAATTCAGATGTACGAGGTTCTTGCCTACAAATGTTTCCTGTATCACAATAGCGTGGAGCGGCGTATTGGTATTGCTGTTATGAAATGGAAAACACTGGAACAAACAGAAGTCGTGGGTCTAATTTCTCTTCGTTCGAAAGAAACCTTCTGCTGGAAATTATTTCGCAGTATAAACCAATTAATGAGAATAAACAAATAAACGGATCTAAGTTGAAAGCGAAAAGTGAGGCTTGGCAGGAAATAGCCTATACCTTTGTATGAACTTCTGGTCTGTCAAATCACAGAAATCATCCACTCTGTTTACGTAGTCATGGATATCATTTTCTAAATAATCCAGATATATAAGTTCAGCATCTAACGCACCAGCCATATTGGATACTTCTATGTTAACAGAGAGTTAAATGATTTACTTACTTACTTACTTACTTACTTACAAGTGGCTTTTAAGGAACCCGAAGGTTCATTGCCGCCCTCACATAAGCCCGCCAGCGGTCCCTATCCTGTGCAAGATTAATCCAGTCTCTATCATCATACCCCACCTCCCTCAAATGATTTAACTGCATGAAATTGGGCAGTTAAATTAACATGGGTTTTAACAGCCTGTTACTACTAACAGTAGTTGAAGAAATGCTTCAACTGTTAAGTTTACAGTTAAAATGGAATAACACACTATTATAATTTAACAAAGGTTGAAGAAACCGGGCTTATAGTGCCATGTAAGAGTAGTTAGACCACCTATTTGATTCGAACTGTATTTATTTGTGGACTATGCATAACACAAAAAAATCAAACTATCTATCCACCAATCAATCAATCAATCAATTAATCAATCATCAATCATAGTGTTCTGTTCATGGGCAGGTCTTTCACTGCAAACCCAGCTTTCTCTAATCTTTCCTATTTTCTGCCTTCCTCTTAGTCTCCGCATATGATCCATGTATATCTTAATGTCGTCTATCAGTTTAATTATTCCAATCACAGCTGTTGAAATTTTACCCAACAGAGTAACGAACTCCGATAAAGCAACCATCCTGCTAACAAGCCCACACGAAAACTGAATCAATCAGTCACTCAATTATCTCAAACCAAACCGAACTAAATAACAAATCAACTCAAATCAATTGATCAATCCTTAAACCAATCACTGAAGCGAAACTGAACTGAGAAGGCGTAACCAATAAAACCAAACGAAGTAATCCAGGGTGGGAAACTCGTATTGCAAACAGAGCAGACAGCATGAGTATCTACGTACAACAGCGACTGGAACAGGACAAGTTAAGTTCTGTGAGAGTGGCTGTTTCCCGTATCTAAAGTAATCAATCAACCAAGCATTCAAATGAAACTGAACCAAAATAACCAATTAAACCAAGTAATCAATGAACCAAGAACTCAAATGAAACTGAACTAAATAACCAATTGAACCAAAGTAATCGATCAACCAAGAACTCCTAATGAAACTGAACTAAATAGCCAATTAAACCAAACCAATCAATCAACCTACCACTCGAATGAAACTGAACTAAATAACCAATTAAACCAAAGTAATTAATCAATCAACCAAGTACTAAAATGAAACTTAACTAAATGACCAATTAAACCAAAGTAATCAATCAACCAAGCACTCAAATGAAACTGAACTAAATAACCAATTAAACCAAAGTAGTCAATCCAAGCACTCAAATGAAACTCAAATAAAATTAAACCAAAGTGAATCAAGCAACCAAGCACTAAATGAAACAACTAAATAACCAATTAAACCAAAGTAATCAATCAACCAACCACTCAAATGAAACTGAACTAAATAATAAAACCAATCAATCAACATTAAACCAAATAACCAATTAAACCAAAGTAACCAATCAACCAACCAAGCACTCAAATGAAACTTAACTAAATAACCAATTAAACCAAAGTAATCAATCAACCAAGCACTCAAATGAAACTGAACTAAATAACCAATTAAACCAAAGTAATCAATCAACCAAGCACTCAAATGAAACTGAACTAAATAAACAATTAAACCAAAGTAATCAATCAACCAATCAAGCAGTCAAATGAAACTTAACTAAATAACCAATTAAACCAAAGTAATCAATCAACCAAGCACTCAAATGTAACTGAACTAAATAACCAATTAAACCAAAGTAATTAATCAACCAACCAAGTACTAAAAATGAAACTTAACTAAATAACCAATTAAACCAAAGTAATCAATCAACCAAGCACTCAAATGAAACTGAACTAAATAACCAATTAAACCAAACCAATCAATCAACCTTAATCAACTAAATAAACAATTAAACAAAGTAATTAATCAACCAATCAAAAATGAAACTTAACTAAATGACCAATTAAACCAAAGTAATCAATCAACCAAGCACTCAAAAATGTAACTGAACTAAATAACCAATTAAACCAAAGTAATCAAAACCAAGTAAATGTAACTGAACTATCAACCAAGCAGTCAAATGTAAACTGAACTAAATAAATTGAACTAAATTAAAACCAAAGTAATCAATCAACCAAGCACTCAAATGAAACTGAAATGTAAATAAATAACTAAATAAGCAATTAAACCAAAGTAGTTAATCAACCAAGCACTCAAATGTAACTGAACTAAATAACCAATTAACCAAAGTAATCAATCAACCAAGCACTCAAATGTAACTGAACTAAATAACCAATTAACCCAAAGTAATCAATCAACCAAGCACTCAAATGTAACTGAACTAAATAACCAATTAACCCAAAGTAGTTAATCAACCAAGCACTCAAATGTAACTGAACTAAATAACCAATTAAACCAAAGTAGTTAATCAACCAAGCACTCAAATGAAACTGAACTAAATAACCAATTAAAGTCCAACCAAGCACTCAGTAACTGTCAATCAACCAAGCACTCAAATGTAACTGAACTAAAAATAACCAATTAAACCAAAGTAATCAATCAAGCAACCAAGCACTCAAATGTAAACTGAACTAAATAACCAATTAACCCAAAGTAGTCAATCAACCAAGCACTCAAATGTAACTGAACTAAATAACCAATTAACCCAAAGTAGTTAATCAACCAAGCACTCAAATGTAACTGAACTAAATAACCAATTAACCCAAAGTAGTTAATCAACGAACCACTCAAATGTAACTGAACTAAATAACCAATTAAACCAAAGTAATCAATCAACCAAGCACTCAAATGAAACTGAACTAAATAATCAATTAAACCAAAGTAGTTAATCAATCAAATGTAACTGAACAAATAACCAATTAAACCAAAGCACAATCAAATGTAAACTGAACTAAATAACCAATTAAACCAAAGTAATCAATCAACCAAGCACTCAAATGTAACTGAACTAAATAACCAATTAACCCAAAGTAGTTAATCAACCAAGCACTCAAATGTAACTCTAACTAAATAACCGAACCACTATTAACCCAAAGTAGTAATCAATCAACCAAGCATTCAAATGTAACTGAACTAAATAACCAATTAAACCAAAGTAGTTAATCAACCAAGCACTCAAATGTTAACTGAACTAAATAACCAATTAAACCAAAGTAGTCAATCAACCAAGCACTGAAATGAAACTGAACTAAATAAACAATTAAACCAAAGTAATCAATCAACCAAGCACTCAAATGAAACTGAACTAAACCAATTAACCCAAAGTAATCAATCAACCAAGCAGTCAAATGTAACTGAACTAAATAACCAATTATACCAAAGTAATCAATCAACCAAGCACTCAAATGAAACTGAACTAAATATCCAATTAAACCAAAGTAATCAATCAACCAAGCACTCAAATGAAACTGAACTAAATAACCAATTAAACCAGAGTAGTCAATCAATCAAGCACTCAAATGAAACTGAACTAAATAACCAATTAAACCCGAAGTAATCAAGAACCAAGCACTCAAATGAAATTGAACTAAATAACCAATTAAACCAAAGTAATCAATCAACCAGGCACTCAAATGAAACTGAACTAAGTAACCAATTAAACCAAACTGGTCAATCAACCAAGCACTCAAATGAAACTGATCTAAATAGCCAATTAAACCAAAGTAATCAATCAAGCAACCAAGCACTCAAATTAAATGGAACTAAACAATTAAACCGAACTAGGTTGTCAGTCATTGAACCAACTAATCAATAAACACAACCAAACTACTCGCATCCCTGGGCTACACTCAGCCTCCCCGAGGGGCAGCGTGATGTGCGAATGCTGTCACTCACCCTCGCTAGGAGCAGAGGCACACATTCTGCCGCCCATGTGGACGTCGTGGCGCCGTCCCATGCACTCACTGACAATTGAACACTCGCATGTGACATGAATGCAAGGCACCATAATGTAGCGGTACATATCAAACGGAATGCCAAGGACAACCAAGCCAGTAAACTTGACATTCAACAACAAGCGCCAGTCATTTCGGGCGAAGACGTCATTACAATACCAATACGACGACTGCCGGCTGCGAGCGGCCCCCATAACAGCGATAAAGCTGTCAGATAACGACCGATACACCTGCTGGCCGGGAGGTCATGTGGGTCCGAAAAAAATGAAACCTTTAATTCCACGGACACGTTCGTTCTTTTCTCTAATTACAGTCGCTATCAGTGTTGCCACAACTCAGCAGTGTCCACCAAATTTGACGGTTTTTGGTCAATAAGGAGTTACACTACTGAGGGCTGTGGAAGAACAGCCTATCCTACTCTTCCAACAAAGTTTAAAATGTGCTGTAAAAATTCCATTGCATTATCTTACTTAGGTTTTGAAGAATCTGACTTACTAGATTAAAAAATAAAAATATTCATATCCAGGAAACTAATTTAAAGATAAATTTGATTGGTTAGCCTCACTGTCCTTTAAAAATTATAATTTAGGAATTGAACGGGTTACATCAGCTTCTTGTCTTTGCGGATGACGTGAATATGTTAGGAGAAAATCCACAAACGATTAGGGAAAACGCGGAAATTCTACTTGAAGCAAGTAAAGCGATAGGGTTGGAAGTAAATCCCGAAAAGACTAAGTATATGATTATGTCTCGTGACCAGAATATTGTACGAAATGGAAATATAAAAATTGGAGATTTGTCCTTCGAAGAGGTGGAAAAATTCAAATATCTTGGAGCAACAGTAACAAATATAAATGACACTCGGGAGGAAATTAAACGCAGGCTAAATATGGAAAATGCCTGTTATTATTCGGTTGAGAAGCTTTTGTCATCTAGTCTTCTGTCAAAAAGTCTGAAAGTTAGGATTTATAAAATAGTTATATTACCGGTTGTTCTGTATGGTTGTGAAACTTGGACTCTCACTTTGAGAGAGGAACAGAGATTAAGGGTGTTTGAGAATAAAGTTCTTAGAAAAATATTTAGGGCTAAGAGGGATGAAGTTATAGGAGAATGGAGAAAGTTACACAACGCAGAGCTGCACGCATTGTATACTTCACCTGACATAATTAGAAACATAAAATCCAGACGTTTGAGATGGGCAGGACATGTAGCACGTATGGGCGAATCCAGAAATGCATACAAAGTGTTAGTTGGGAGGGCGGAGGGAAAAAGACCTTTGGGGAGGCCGAGACGTAGATGGGAAGATAATATTAAAATGGATTTTGAGGGAGGTGGGATATGATGGTAGAGACTGGATTAATCTTGCTCAGGATAGGGACCAATGGCGGGCTTATGTGAGGGCGGCAATGAACCACCGGGTTCCTTAAAAGCCAGTAAGTAAGTAAGGTCACTTGCAAATCGAATAATGAAATAAAACATTGCACAAATATTTCTCAAAGACCATATGAATAGCTGGTGGTAAAATTGAAAAATAGTAAAAATTGAACTTTTTCATGAGAACTCAGCGCATTCCTTCAACAGTGGAAAAAAAAACAAAAACTTATCACGAAGATGAAACATGCTGTCTCATGTTTTGCGCAATCGTAACGATCAGTTCTCTTAAAATGTTGTTTACTGTTTTATTTTCTTCAACTATTCAAAAGATGTAAATGAAAATAATCATTTTATCTACCAAAATAAGATAAACTTTCGTTTTCTCTTTTTTTTTATTTTTTAATTGGTTACCTAACGACGCTGTATCAACTACTAGGTTGTTTAGGGTCGATAGAATTGGTGATAGCGAGATCCACTCTTCGAAACTTTGTGCTACAATGGAAAAAGTCCAAACAGCTCAACCATTTTAATAATCCAGCCAACAACACATTTGTGCAAATATCTCTATTTTTTTTTTCAATTTGTCGTTGTCTATTGTTGCGTAACTCCGTCCATTTATGATGGCGAAATGAGTCCGAGGTCCAATGCCAAAAGTTACCCAGCAATTCTACTTCTATTGGGTAAAAGAAAACCTCGGAAAACCCTCAACCAGATAACTTGCCCCAACAAGGATTTGAACCGGGTCCGCTCGGGTCCTCTTCACACTGTTTATTATTGTTTCACGTCTAGGTGGAGTATAAAAGGAAAATAACACTATTTTATAATTACTTTTCTTGGTGTGAGCTATGAATTGTCTCGTACAGAGTGAATAATTCTGGTACCACGAACACACGCTAATCAAAGGGTAATTCATCTTCCTGCACTTCAAAGAACGCGCTGGCTGATGGCTAGCTACACCAGTCATTAAGGTATGACTTGCTCAACGACAATACCGGACCTTCAGAGGCACAATAAAAACGGAGAGAGACGTCAGTCCACAAGGTGCTTCACCTCTACGAACAGATTCCAAGAAATATATTTAGGTTATACACGTTCATCTGTTTGTAGCGGAACTGTGACGAGGCTGGTGACAGTTGACGAGCGCTGGCAGCCCTCAACTGTTTCCCTGCTCAATCAATGCGAGATTCAAGATATACAGAGGCATTCGCTACCGCCCGCCCACTTACTTCATGGTCGATGGACCAAGAACAAAGGAAGACTCTTAATTCATTGCTACCTACGAATTTCCATTTGTCGTGTTAAAGCAGGAAGAACTTCACCTCCAACCCGCGGGCATGCCGGTTCAGAGGACAAGGAGAGTCCCCTTCTGTAGGAAGAAATGTGATTTTCCTGATCCGGGAGACAGGGAACAAACTGAGCGCGCGGCGAGGTCCTGAGTTCTCTTCCGCGAAGATGCCTTGTACCAAATATGACTCGGAGAGCAGAAATAACTGGCCAAGAGTGTTTCTTATAAAATATATTATTATTAAGGGGAGAGGATGGTATTTTTTGGTGAAAAATTAGTAAATTAAAAAAAAAAATCTTTAAAATACTCTGTGACATGTGTGGAATGCATAGCATAACATTTTGTGAGTATTTGTACCCTTATCGGATGTTGAGACGTCATTTTTAAACTTTTTGAGTTATGGATTTTTAAATCGCTCGCCCACTTTTATTGTTGTTTCCGGTAAATTAAATTTTCAAAAAAAAATTTTTTTCTTTAAAATACCGTTTCATATGTGTGGAATGCATAGCATAACATTTTGTGGGTATTTGTACCCTTATCGGATGTTGAGACGTCATTTTTAAACTTTCTGAGTTATGGATTTTTAAATCGCTCGACCACTTTTATTGTTGTTTCCGGTATATTAAATTTAAAAAAAAAACTTTTTTCTTTAAAATACCCCTTGATATGTGTGGAATGCATAGCATAACATTTTGTTGGTATTTGTGCCCTTATCGGATATTGAGTCGCCATTTTTAAACTTCCTGAGTTATGGATTTTTAAATCACTCGATCACTTTTATTGTTGTTTCAGGTAAATTAAATTTTCAAACAAAAATTTTTTTCTTTAAAATACCGTTTGATATGTGTGGAATGCATAGCATAACATTTTGTGGGTATTTGTACCCTTATCGGATGTTGAGACGTCATTTTTAAACTTTCTGAGTTATGGATTTTTAAATCGCTCGCCCACTTTTATTGTTGTTTCCGGTAAATTAAATTAAAAAAAAACTTCTTTCTTTAAAATACCCCTTGATATGTGTGGAATGCATAGCATAACATTTTGTGAGTATTTGTACCCTTATCGGATGTTGAGTCGCCATTTTTAAACTTCCTGCGTTATGGGTTTTTAAATAACTCGCCATCTTTTATTGTTGTTTCCGGTAAATTAAATTTTCAAAAAAAAAATTTCTTTAAAATACCGTTTGATATGTGTGGAATGCATAGCATAACATTTTGTGAGTATTTGTGCCCTTATCGGATGTTGAGACGTCATTTTTAAACTTCCTGCGCTATGGATTTTTAAATCACACGTCCGCTTTTATCGGTTTCCAATAACTTCATTTTTTTTTGCTACATTGCCACACAAAAATGGATATAATTTCTGACCTATTAAAGATACATGCATGAAATTTAGAACACACATTCTTTAGACTATTAGGAAACTTTTCTCTGTAACAGAATTTTGTTAATTCATTTCATTTTAAAAATACGTCCGTTTGTTTTCAAGAAAGGAAATCAGAAAATAGTTGTTAAATTTTAATTGTTTATTTTACAAAGGTAGGGACTAATATCAAAATTCTGTTACTAACAGTTTGTAGAACATGCTTTTGCAAATACATTGCAAAAAACTGTTTGAATCTATCTTTAAAAACGGTTTAGATGTATCGGTTTTAGTACAATCCTGCATTGGGTATATTTTTTTTTTCAAATTTGGGCCCCCAAATAGTTTTTTTTTTTTTCAAAATATTTTTATTTGGTTGAGTTGCCACAGCTATGAGCTCTCTACATACAAAAATTAATATTTTACACCAAATAGGAAAAAAGTTAAAAAAATATCATCCTTTCCCCTTAATGTAAGAAACCTGTCATCTTGTGAAATTTTAGACTTTCACGGTTGTTGCTTAATCAACTGTTCCAAGACAGGTCTGAACCTTACAAGTGATACCTACAAGGCAACACTTATGAGGCAACTAAGCCATTGCATACATTGCCGATTAGCTACACTAATCAGACTTCAAATGTATACAAACAATTGTTCTTCCTCTGACACATATCGTCAAGTGAGATGTACTGCCTGATAACAGATCTCATTAATACAAAAAGAAGCATTTTCTGCGGACCTCTGGAAAAAGAACTAATGAAGAGATTAGTAAAGTGCTTTGTATGGAGTGCGGCATTGTATGGAGCAGAAACATGGACATTACGACGAAGTGGAGAAGAACAGAATGTGTGGACAGACAGAATAACAAATGAAACTGTGTTGGAAAGAGTGGGTGAAGAAAGAATGGTGCTGAAACTGATCAGGATGAGAAAAAGGAATTGGTTGGGTTACTGGCTGAGAAGAAACTTCCTACTGAATGATGCACTGGAAGGAATGGTGAACGGGAGAAGAGTTCGGGGTACAAGAAGATATCAGATTATATACGACATTAAGATGTATGGATATGAGGAAACGAAGAGGAGGCAGAAAGTAGGAAAGATTGGAGAAAGCTGGGTTTGCAGTGAAAGACCTGCCCTTGGGTATGAAATGAATGAGTAGACCTCAGAGGTAACTCACACATATATAGGACGATTTACGAGGATTTACCGTCCCTTACAGAGCTTATTTTCGAAGAGTCTAAGCAAAAAATGTCATATAAACATTTGTCCTAATCTCAATATTTTCAGAATTACACTAATTTGAAGTTGTTTGCAAAATGCCATTATTCTTTTGTTTTAAGAGTAAAAAATATTAAAAATAAATAATTAACTATTGAGGAGTATCATTCCTTTAATTACTTAGTATTCTGAAGCTGAACCTGTTGTGAATTCCATAGTTGCTTCGTACATAATTTTTTTCCGACATTTAACTTCAAAATTACATTTTCTTCGCATTTATCACAATAATTGTTACAAATCACGCCACTCTTATAAATTCTTTAAGACTGTATATTAGGATTCATAATTGAACTGTAAAGAATCAAGTCCCTAAAGTCTTATGATTTGTAGCAATTTTTATGATAAGTTCGTAAGAATGGTGTTATTTTTAGTTAAAAATTGAAAAATAAAATCTGTTCAAAGCAATTGACAACACATTTTTATATTATAGATTTATTAATTTGTCCTACAGAATAATATCTGTAAAAGGTAAAGGTATCCCCGTAACATGCCATGAAGGCACTTGGGGGGCATGGAGGTAGAGCCCCATGCTTTCCATGACCTCGGCACTAGAATTAGGTGGTGTGGTCGGCACCGCTCTGACCGCCTTTTACACCCGGGAAAGACCCGGTACTCAATTTTATAGGAGGCTGAGTGAACCTCGGGGCCGTTCTGAAAGTTTGGCAACGAGAAGAATAATATCTGTAATATCGACAATTAATATTTGAGGAGAAAAATTCGCTCCGGCGCCGGGGATCGAACCCGGGTCCTTGGTTCTACGTACCAAGCGCTCTGACCACTGACCTACGCCGAATCCAATCCACAGCACCGGACCGAACCCTCCTCCTTCAATGTTTCCCTTTGTGGCCTGACTCCAAGTTAGGCATATATGTTGACGTATATGTTCAACGTCAACTGCCATTATAGCTCAGTGGTCAGAGCGCTTGGTACGTAGAACCAAGGACCCGGGTTCGATCCCCGGCGCCGGAGCGAATTTTTCTCCTCGAATATTAACACATTTTTAGCTTCAGAACACTAGCCAAATGAAGAAATGAAATAGTTCATTCTTTATTTGTAATATATTTTACCCGAAAAACTAAAGAAAAAATGCATTTTACCAACAAATTCAAATTAATGTAGCTTACAAAATACTGCGATTAGGACAAATTTTTACATGATTTTTGTGGCTCAGAATGTCTTCGGAAATAAGCTCCGTAAGTGGAGGTAAATCTCGTGAATCGCCCTGTATAACCAAAAAATTAAATTGTCATTTTCTGCCTGTAATTATAAATGTAAAAATTTGAATCCCTTGTCCAATAGTCTATCTCACTGATCTTTCAAAACCAGTGAGCAAATATCAGAGTCACAAAAACGAGTCACATTCTCGCTGTACAACTACTGTTATTGCAAGTTATCTTGAACCTTCTGAGCGGGGCAGAGGGAAGGAAGCGCGTAACGCGGGTGGAGCCAACTGAGTTGTTTGCGCATGCTCCGCAGCATAATCTCTTGTCAAAAAACATAGAGCTATTTCCTTCACTGCGTACCAGTAGTGTTAACATGGAGCAGCAACCACAGGGTAGCAATTATGGTGAAATCACACCACCGTGGAGAAAAAGTAACGCTGTTATCCATAGCCGAGACAGAGAAATTATCGCAAATATAATAAAATGAAGCGTTGCAAGGAGGAAAAATTAAACAAATATTTGCTAGAACCTCTTGCTAAGGAATATGAGAGAGCGGCTAAATACTTTGGCAAAAGTATTAGTTCCGTGAAGAGAATTAAAAATAATATTGAATTACAACCGAATGAACCTCACACTACTCCGGGAAAGAATAGGTATGTAATGTTTAGAAATTATTGCTATAATAGTTATGTACAACAGTGTGTGTATTGAGAGCGACATAATGAATTACTGTTGCAAGTTATTATTTTCTTATAGTTCTACTAAACATATTATTTCATTCCAGAATTAGACTTGTGTAAAGTTGAAGTGGACGACTTCGATCAACATGTTATTCGGGATACAATCGAAGAATTCTATCGTGTTAAGAAAGTAGTACCTAGGATTAAGAAGATTATTCCGAATGGATGATGCCATTGACGAAATAATTAATTTTGGACCAAGCAATGATGGCAGCAATGATAGGGATATGGATTCTGTATAATTGTAGATTAATGTAAATTCAAATAATAAGCCTGTAAAATATTGTTATAAGAATATGTACATATCAGCTGAAAGTGTAAGTCATGCAGGCCTATATAATGTATAGAAGTAGCTGTAGTAACTCCGCCATTGCCGGTCCCCAGCCCGGATGAGAGAGGAGTGTACACACGATTATATTTAAATACTTACTCATTACAGGTTAATTAAAGCTTGCTACGAGACCATGTTCTCCTCTCAAAACCGGAGTATCGAGAGAAGATGATGTCTGTATTGAACTAAGTTCTTTTACAGTAGAGAGCCGTAAGGTAAAAGAACCAACGTTTTTTGAAAAGAGTCACGTTACCCGAGGGAGAGGCATCCTTGCCGTGCCGTTACGTTGATGAGTACACGCCGTACCGAGCAGTTCCAAAGACAGACTTATGCCCACGTGCATCAACGTCGGTTAGTGTAACCATCGGTTAAAATTGTGACCTAATCCCCGATTAAGCATTTTTACGGTGGATCGACCTCGGTTACGACTTAAATAGGAAGTTAACCACAGTAATCTCTAACCGGCCAAATATGAGCGGTTAAAGGAGATAACCAGCGATTAGTAGAGCAAGTAAAGCAAAATGGCGGCCATAACCACAGGTGATTATTTCGAAGACGATTATTATTGTGCAGTACTTGAATTACTTGGATAGAGCATGAGCGTGAAGGTTCTTTAGTGGAAAGAGAGAATTCTTGCGAGCAATTAGGTGACAGAAAATTTCAGGAGGGATTTCGTTTATCAAAATCTACAAATGGATCAATTGAAATAACACAAGAATAATCATATTTCTCCTACGGATCGGCTGCTTATATTACGATTCTATGTAACTATTATTTTCTGTATTTTAAGAGGGAATACTCAATACCAGTATCTCTTTCTCTATGTCACTGGCTGAACAAAGAGAGGTTATGGATGGATCTTAGGATAATGCACAATTCCCTGGTGTAGTCCAAGATCGTACACACATTCCTACCAATTTTCTGCATCCTTTTCCTTTATCGATATTCCATCTTTTTTATATAATAGGCCTACATTTAAATCTAGTAATTAAGTCTATCGATACTTCAACCTAACATTGGGATATAATCATTTTTGGATTCAATTTTCCATTTTGTACGATTTTAACCTAAAAGTACTGAAAAACAAAGAAATGGAACTCACAAATATTACAGCGCCCAAAGGCAAACAAATGCAACGCGAAAATGTAGGATACGTTCATTTCGATGTAGAACATAGTGAGCGCAGTCGTTTTTAGACGTTGACTATTATCTTTGCAGCGGTATGGATGCTTTCCTTTAGTCATTTTGTAGAAACAATGTACCATCACAGACTTTACTCTGGTTATGAGGTGTCAGCTAGCCATGTTTTAGTAATCGGTGATTATGAATGGTGCACATAAATTACATTTTAACCACGGCTACTGTTTAACCATCGTTTCGTAATCTATGATTACTGCGTTTTTAATCAATGTTGATGCACTTCGCCATTAGGGGATGTAAGGTTCAAGATAACTTGCAATGACAGTACTACGACTGCCAGACTGGAATAAGCAGAGAAGCCGCTGGCACCCGGGCGCCTCTGTGAGGTGTCGGCGAGCCGCATGCTGTGTCATCCCGTATTCCGCGTAGTGTCACCTCGCGATCGATGATCTCATTCACTTGCTGCCACGTGACCTACACATGCTCTCGGAGTAAACAAGCGCTGCGTGCGTAAAGCTCCGACACACAACATGGTGCACAGTTCTTACCACAATTCCTCAATTTTATTCCGAGGACCCCTGAGTACACCTCTACCTATTTGCTCATTCTGACGTCACCGAATTGTTCACTGCATTTTTTTCCGCCAGAAAACCTTTACGGTCTCAGGATACATATCAAAAGATTAAAACAGTTCCTACAGTTCCTGTTAGTAATTTATTAAAAACCTATCATGCTTTTTCCAATCTCAGCTGAATTATGGAATTTTACTGTGGGTAAATAGTGTCACATGATTTGCAAATATGTTAGATGTAAATTGTTTGATATAGTAGGTAGGTTATTTTACGACGCTTTATCAACATCTCAGGTTATTTAGCGTCTGAATGAGATGAAGGTGATAATGCCGGTGAAATGAGTCCGGGGTCCGAAAGTTACCCAGCATTTGCTCATATTGGGTTGAGGGAAAACCCCGGAAAAAACCTCAACCAGGTAACTTGCCCCGACCGGGAATCGAACCCGGGCCACCTGGTTTCGCAGCCAGACGCGCTGACCGTTACTCCACAGGTGTGGACTTGTTTGATATATATTTCACAGCCATCATATGGTAAAATTTTGTATAAGATATTGAGTCAAATGCCTGAAGATGCCCGAGGGCGAAAACGTTAGCACAGTACGATACGATAAAAGAACTTAAATGGGAAACTTTGGAAAACTAGAATAACATCACTGTATAGAGCACATCTAGGTCAGAAAGTAATGGTAGACATAACGGCTCGGTTAGAAAAGCGAACGTACTATGGTAGGAACGATCATGATTTTAAAATCAAATGTAGGAAACAGAAAACGGATGTAGGTAAATTCTCATTTTTAAATAGAACTATAAATGATTGGAATGACCTACCTGCAGCGGTCTTTGAGGGCTGTCCTTCCTTAAGGAGATCCAAGAATAACTGAAAAAGTTGTGTATAAAGTGCAAATTAAAATTAAGGTGACATTTAACATTTAATTTCTTTAAGGTGACATGTATTTATCTAGCCTGACGACTTACTCCCTTGGTTTGAATTGTAAATTATTTAAAAATAGCGTGTAAGAGGGCCTCAGACTAGAAATGTTTAGCTTAAATGTAGTTCTGTTTATAAGTATGCATAAGGGTGTAATTATTTGTCTTATTTGAACTGTTGTATCAGTGAAGCGAGGTGAGTCAGTGAAGTTATTGTTTTACATTGCAGTGAATAGTCCCGATCAGTGATAATTTATAGCGTCAATGAAATGTGTTCTAGAGTGTCAGTGAAATGTGTTCTAGAGTGTCAGTGAAATGTGTCATAGTGCCACTACAGTGAGTGAGATGAGAGTAAAGTGAAAGACTATCGAAACTTATGTAGGACCTATAGATATGTAATTATTGTGTTAAATTTTATTGTGTATTGTATAATTGTATTGTGTACTGTAATTTTATTGCGTATTGTTTATATTGTGTATACCATTGCCACCGGGTGCTTGCCCACTTGCAGTGTAAATACATACATACATACATACATACATACATACATACATACATACATACATACATATACATACATACATATTGTGTCTATAACATTCAATGAATATTTACATTTGTAAGTGTTGATAATTTTATTTAGACTGTACTAAATAAAAATTTATTATATGTATATTGTATAGCCATTGGTAGAGCCTGGCTACGGACTGGGTGCTTGCCCCAGGTGGTGCAGTTTTTCTCGTAAATACATACATACATACATTACATTAGTTGTCTATAACATTCAATGAATATTTACATTTGTAAGTGTTGATGTTTTTTAATCCATGATGTCATTTAGACTGAATACTAAATAAAAATTATATTATATTACATTGTATATTGACTATCGGAAAATCACTATTACTATGCTTACTAAGATTCTGTAAACTTGCAAAATGATAGGTACGAGGCATCCCTTCTTAGCTATCGATATATTACAAATAATAGAAACATCCGCAGAACTCGACCGAACTGAAAGCTATGAAACAAACTTGCTGCACGAAAAGTGAATAGTTGGTTCGAAAGCTCAAATTAAAATATAACGGAATTTCCCATTGTCCATCCCATGCCGACCTTGCTCCTGATGCTCACAAAGCACTGGCGGACATCTGTGTTGCAGAGAAAGGCTATTTTCAATGCCTTACCCTTTATTCGAAGGCGGCTAATGAAGAAGACAGTAGCTTTACTGGACAAAGAAGGAGAGAAGCTGATTATAAATGTAAGCCAAAACACTTGTGAGCGGGCAGGCCCGATTGTCGGCGCCCTGGGCTACCGAGCCCACGTCGGAAATAAACTGCAAATTGAAAGAGAGGAGGCAAACCTCTCACAATGGGATTCTAAGGCAGCCGGTAAATTCAAACGATTTCTTAGAAACCGAAGACTGGAAAATGAAAGGTAAGTTTTGACAGACAGGTGCAACAGGATTGGATAGAATATAAATAGGCAGGTACAAAACACGCTTCTTCCCCACTGGGTAGACAGATCCTCTCTTGGGGGGAACAACCTTCGGGGAGCTCGAATTATGCCGCAGTTGCGACCAATGCCATAAAAATTCTAAGCAATAGGTTCGTTCCAACAAGCGGTTCATGGATCAGTTCATGTACGGTTCCTGTACCATCTTATGCGCATGCGCTAGTTGAGCATCTGCTGTGGGATTGAAACTGGACTGGACGCTGTTGGAACGCTTTCGCGGATCGTTATGTACTAAATCCAGAGATGCTCTAACTGTGATCATCTTTGCTAAGAACGGGATGCTTATTATTATCGTTTTGCCGCTAATTCTAATTGCAGAAAATAGAACTGCGATCATTTTCTATAAAAAAGATGACAAAAAAATATGGAAGGCAAGAATTCCGCTAATTCAATGTCGTGTACTGGGGGACTCTCATCTAAAAATAGTTTTTTTTTTAATTATTAATGTATGTGCGTTATTTATTATACTTTTAATCAAAACTGCATGTTGAAATTATAATTAACTATTTCAATACCCAATTAATTTCCATTCCCTTTCTTTTTGGCGAAAATTTAAATTAAATCTCTAGTTTTATTATTCGTCTGTACTGTCACTTTTCATCTTTAACCTCATTGATGTGAACAGTCGATCATGTCTTTCTTCAGTATCCAGGAGACGTTGGTGAGCTTATGCGCATGCGCGTCTTGCGTACTCTTCCGTACATGCCTCAATCCGCGGACTATTTCTGACCGTTCCGAACCCGTGTCAAAAGCTTGTTGGAACGCCCGACTGCAGTAAATGTTTCCGGTTCAGGACTGGTTCGGATTCTGTTGGGACGCTTTTTCTGTACTGCGCATGCTCACGATGGTTACGGACGGTTCCTGACTGTTGTTGGAACGAACCTAATCAAAGCTGTTTCGAATATTTTCAAATTGTGTTCTCGGCAGTACAGTGCTTGCAACATATTCAGTCGGGTTCCATTTTCACAGATTCAAACTCTGACGGCAGCGAGGGATGATTATGATGATGATGATGATGATGATAATAATAATAATAATAATAATAATAATAATAATAAAAACAATAATAATGTTATAGACCTAATGGATCTGCAAAGACATTTTGTGCGAGATCGTGCGTATTTGCTTGGTTTCCGCACAAAACCAATCCGCGGAAAGTCTAAAATTCCACATTCAGTATTCCCAACCTAACACACATAACAATTTTCCCTCTTCTTACCGCTTAAGTGACATATTGATTTTACTGCTTTAGGCTTTTAACATAGCCTATTATTTTTAGAGACGTTCAATATAGTAATAATTATAAATTGGAAACTTACCACTGCAATTTCACCTAAATTGCACTGTTAATTATTGTTTTTAAATATTTGCAAAAATTAAGTAAACTCTACAACTCCACTAAAGTTACTGCATTCGTGATGCAAGTAACATTAAGGAAGCCGTGAAAAAATCAACAAGATTCCAGACTCATCATAGACTGGGGGAAAAAAAAGACAGAGGTATATCAGGGCCTGCTGGAGTATAGTAAACACAGAAAACATTTTAAAGCAACAATGTTGAAGATAGATATTTTTGTTTTGCTAATTTGTCGTCATTGAACAGAAACCAAGATGGAGATTTCATTGCAACTAATTAGAAATTCCTCTTTCAGGTATGTAACAAACGATCTTCGCACAAAATAATGTACGATACACGAGCGGTATGTTTTCTTTCAATTCTCGGAAATTAAAAAAGCTCAACTACGTTTCGCTTTTTCAAACTTTTCCTCGAACATGAAAACTTCAACATACCGCTCTTGTAACGCATTTTACTATTACAATATAGGGCCTATGTTAGGATTACAGTTGATTCCTTCATAGTGTTTTGCCCAAGGGCAGCATTTTCCAATCATTCCTATTTTCCGCCTTCTTCTTGTCTCCGCATACGATCCATAATATACAGGATGATTCACGAGGATTTACAGTCCCTTGCGGAGCTTATTTCCGAAGACTTTCTGAGCAAAAAATGTCATATAAACATTTGTCCTAATCTCAATATTTTCAGAATGACACTAATTTATAAAATTGTTTGTAAAATGCCATTATTCTTGAGTTTTAAGGGTAAAAGAATATTACAGATAGAGAATGACTATTCAGGAGTATAATTTCTTTAATTAGCTAGCATTCTGAAACTAAAAATGCCTTGTGAATTCCATAGTTGCTTCGTACAGAATTTTTTTAACTACAAAATTACATTTTTCTTACGCATTTATTACAACAATTGTTACAAATCACGAAACTCTTGTAAATTCTGTACATAAGGATACATAATTAAACTGTAAAGAATCAAGTTTCTAAAGTCGTATGATTTGTAACAATTTTTTGATAAGTGCGTAAGAATGATGTAATTTTTAGTCAAAAATTGAAAAACAAAATCTGTACAAAGTAATTAACAACACATTTTTAGCTTCAGAACACTAGTCAATTAAAGAAATGATACTTCTGAATGGTTTATTCTCTATTTGTAATATTTTTTTACCTCTAAAACAAAAGAAAAAAGTATTTTACCAACAACTTCAAATTAATGTTAACTTTGAAAATACTGAGGTTAGGACAAATGTTTATATGACAGTTTTTGCTCAGAATGTCTTCGCAAATAAGCTCCGTAAGTGACTCTTTAAAAGTTCACAACTTACAATCACCTAACTTTTTTATTATCAAACATGGAATAACTATCGAATAACATACTCGTTCCCGTAGGAATCGCTTTCGTTTCTGTTTATAACGATCCAAGACTAATCATATCAATATTTATTTATTTATTCTGGTGTAGTTGAGGCCATCAGGCCTTCTCTTCCACAACACAAATAGCTATAATAATAGAAATAAACAGAAAACAAATACACTATACAGAGTGTTTAAAAATACGGGGCATAATTTCAGGTACGGTATATATTTCCCACATCTAGACAATCAAAATAGTTCATTACAACATGTGTCCGAAAATGTTTTATTTCCGAGTTATGGCCTTCACAACATTGAAATTCACCGGAACGTTTTTCTTTCCGCAGGTCGTTGCCGTCAAAGGAGACATTAAGAGGGCACTCTGACAGTTCATTCCGAGGCGAAGGTTACATTCAGTGTTGTGTAGGCGTTAGACTGTGCGACATGTATTCAAATCAAGAGCTGGCAGAGATACACTTCATGTACGGTAAGGCGGACGGCAATGCTGCGCTGGCTCGTCGTTTGTACCAGGAGAGGTACCCACAGCGACAATGTCCAGATCGGAAGACATTTTTACGTCTCCATTACCGTCTGTGCGAGTATGGAAAATTTAACTCTCCTGGTTTGGGAAGGGGACGACCAAGATCTACAACTCCAGAAGTACATGAGGAGATTCTGGAGGCTGTGAACATGACTCCTTCTATCAGCACATGAAGGGTAGCGTTGCAAGTCAATGTTCCTCATACGACTGTCTGGAGACTGTTGAAAGAGTATCAATTGTATCCTTATCATTTGCAACGTGTACAGGGCCTGTCACCAAGAGATTACCCTGCACGAATTAGGTTCTGTCAGTGGTTCTTGCAGCAGTGTGGTGTAAATCCGAACTTTCCTGCCTTAGTATTATTTACAGATGAACCACAGTTCACACGAGATGGCATAACAAATTTCCACAATCAGCATGTATGGGCGTATGAAAACCCACGTGCAACTGTTCCATCTCATCGCCAGGTGCGTTTCTCCCTCAACATGTGGGCCGGTATCATTGGTGATCGATTAGTTGGACCCCATGTATTTGTAAACAGACTTACGGGGCTGGCGTACACAAACTTCCTGGAAAACACCATACCTCATGTTTTAGAAGACATTCCACTGATCAATCGTCAACACATTCACTTCTTGCATGATGGCGCTCCTGCACACTTCAGTCGTACGGCTCGCCGGTACTTGAATCAAAGGTTTCCTGATCGATGGATAGGTAGAGGAGGCCCAATTGCTTGGCCTCCACGCTCACCTGATCTGAACCCTCTCGATTTCTACTTGTGGGGCCATTTAAAATCATTGGTTTATTCGTCTCCGGTGCCTGATTAGGAATCCCTTCGGAATCGAATTGTGGCATGTTCTGAGGACATACGCAATACTCCTGGAGTTTGGGATCGTGTTCGCAGGTCAATGAGACATCGATGTGAGGTCTGTATTCAAGCAGGAGGTGGACATTTTGAACATCTTCTGTAATGACAACGACCTGCGGAAAGAAAAACGTTCCGGTGAATTTCAATGTTGTGAAGGCCATAACTCGGAAATGAAGCATTTCCGAACACATGTTGTAATGAAATATTTTGATTGCCTACATGTGGGAAATACATACCTGAAATTATGCCCCGTATTTTTTAAACACCCTGTATACAAAGTAAAGCTACACAAGAAATAAAGAGAGAGGTACGTGCACAGTCTACTATATACAGTCACGAAGCTTGAGTTTTGAGGGTGCTAGAAACAATAGACTGTAACGGTACTATTTTGCATTGCCTGTAATGAGGCGATATTAGCGATCTTAGTGGTGAGCAACTACCTAATGTTTGCATATTTACTACGTATTGAGCTTCGCGACTGTATATACTAGACTGTGGTACGTGTATGAATAAAATTTGATGTTGCCTTTTTAACACTTTTAGCCAAATATGTGATAATATGTATATATAATCTTTAACCCAGTTTGAAATGTAGTTTGAAATATATTTCTCTCTCGATAGCTCGTCGAACTTCATCAGCTGAAGACGGTGGAAAACTTTAAATCTGGCGGGGGAGTGAGAGAAGGATATTTTTTACTAAAGAGAGAGGAACCATCGCGTCGTGTTCTTTAGAAAGGACACTTTGAACTTAAGTCGTCGGTCGGCAGGCAGGAGGCAGCTGGTCACGCTTCGCGGACCGTGCCGGACTGAATCGCTGCTTACTACGACCAAGATGATGACGGTGCTTGTGCTTGTCCGGAGATCGCTCCACTGCACTGCCTAATCGCACACTCCCCTTGTCTGCCGTTATTCTCATTTTCATAACTTGTCATTCTGTCCTTTCCACATCTAATTTATCTTTTTACAAGGAGATTGTTACTGAGCTCATGTTGAAACAGTACAGCACAAATAGCAGTACAGTACGTTGACTCAGATATGTAGTACGATGAAAGAGTAATGGAACGGAGAAAAATTCTCTCCGGCGCCGGGATTTGAACCCGGGTTTTCAGCTCTACGTGCTGATGCTTTATCCACTAAGCCACACCGGCGTCGGACAGAATCGTCTCAATTTAAGTTCCAACCCTTGGGTTCCCTCTAGTGGCCGCCCTCTGCACTACGTAATAGATGTCTATGAACGTAGGACTGAAGTCCACACATGTGCTGAGGTGCACTCGTTATGAGTGACAAGTTGGCCGGGATCCGACGGATCCGTCTTAAATCACGAAGTGATTTACGCATATCATATATATTATTTTAATGTAACCAAGTACATATGATATTTCCATGCAGATACTCTTTCATCGTATGATGACGCAGAATATCTGCATGGAAATATCATATATACTTCGGTACATTAAAATAATATATATCAGATATGTAGGCTAAAATAATGACATGAAAATAACTTCAAAATGTAACTATGATATAATATAGGCCAACTTTACAATTCATAGTTATGGTGGACCTTTACATTTCTGCTTTTCGATTCACCATCTTTAATATATACCCATATACCATTCTTCTGTGTTAATATATTCATTTACGGTCTTACTAATAAATCGTGCATAGTTTTTATACGATACTTATGCAGAATTGAGACAGAAAACTTTACTAATAAACCATGCATAAGCGATGGACGTATAAACAGGCTGTAACTATACAATGGGAATTACTTTGCAGTAGTTTTATACACGAAACCCCTTGTTTAAGCGTTATATATAGCGAAAAAATGGCCGCCCTCTAACAGCTGTTCGTATCGACTGTCATTTTATGATGATGGTTGCCTTGTAACCACAGAAGAACAAACCAAAGACACAGAATAATTAGAATAATATTGCTGTAGCTTGTACTCTTTAACCAAAATATAGTGTGGTAATCGATCAAAGCCAGTTGTACTATCGATACTTAACACTGCACACTAGAGCGCTATACCGGATGCAATAGAGAACCTCAGATATTCTATTACCTCTCTTAATGAAGTAATGACGAAACTATGACGTAGCTGTGTAACAGTTATACTGTTATACACGATGTATGTAATAATTATTAGTAAGGAATTTACACACGATTTATAAACGAGTTACCCACTGTATAAATATAAGACAGTTAAACGTCTGTGTACAGAGTTAGTAAGACGGTTACGAAGTATTTCCCGTTTAATTACTATCCTTCTGTACTAATTGCATTGCTATCCTTCCTTATCCATCCTCTTCTAGTCTCTCTCATTCCTAGACAGTCTCCCTTCCATTTCTCGCTTTACTATTTAATATTGTTTATTCCTTTCATAATTATTTGTATTATTTCGTTCTCATTTCTCAAGCCCTGGAAATATAAAAATTGGAAATTTATCCTTGGAAGAGGTAGAAAAATTCAAATGTCTTGTAGCAACAGTAACAAATATAAATGACACTCGGGAGGAAATTAAACGCAGAATAAATACGGAAAATGCCTGTTATTATTCGGTTCAGAAGCTTTTGTCATCCAGTCTGCTCTCAAAAAAGCTGAAAGTTTGAATTTATAAAACAGTTATATTACCGTTTGTTTTGTATGATTGTGAAACTTGGACTCTCACTCTGAGAGAGGAACAGAAGTTAAGGGTGTTTGAGAATAAGATGCTTAGGAAAACATTTGGGGCTAAGAGGGATGAAGTTACAGGAGAATGGAGAAAGTTACACAACACAGAACTGCACGCATTGTATTCTTCACCTGACATAGTTAGGAACATTAAATCCAGACGTTTGAGATGGGTAGGGTATGTAGCACGTATGGGCGAATCCAGAAATGCATATAGAATGTTAATTGGGAGGCCGGAGGGAAAAAGACCTTTGGGGAGGTCGAGACGTAGATAGGAAGATAATATTAAAATGGATTTGAGGGAGGTGGGATATGATGACAGAGACTGGATTAATCTTGCTCAGGATAGGGACCAATGGCGGGCTTATGTGAGGGCGGCAATGCACCTCCGGTTCCTTAAAAGCCAGTAAGTATTATTATTATTATTATTATTATTATTATTATTATTATTATTAGCTTCAGTGGCATTACGGTAGAACATGTCGTGACATATTTTGAGACACGCAGTCAAGCATTACGCTGGAGACAGACAATTTTAAGGCGTGTTTACCTTGATGATAAAAGGGGCGACACTACACACCAGTCTGTCTGGAACATTAGGAAGTCATTTGTGGCCCACCTGCCCGCCTTTCAGGTACCGCGGATGCTTTTAGCCTTATCGCATTTCGCGGAAGGACTTCATTGTATTGGGCAGTCGAGGATAACCCACAGGCGACGGGCGGCCTTGTTCGCCCACAGAGTTGTGTGTGACGTACTTCAAAGGTGGAGACGGCGAAGCCGCCAACTCTCCTTCTTATTCCACTTCCATGTTTCTTTCTTCTGACACTGTGTGTATACAGACAACTTGGCAACTTACGCTGTGTTCCACGGAAATAGACAACATCTTTGTCATGAAGCGTATTGTTGTAGTTGGAGTGTCTGAATGGGACGGTTTCTAATCAGAGCGCGTACACAGAACTGTGTCTTGGTTTGATCGTACTGAACGTAAAATGCCGTTATGATTAGCAGCGCGTGTTGCAGACGGTACCTGGTGGACATGATTCTAAATATAGGAACCCATGATGGAGATTGTACACGATAACGCTATCCGTTACAATGGCGCCCGTGTATTATAACGGTGCTCAAAACTACAGACGCCAGTCCCAATACTTTCACGATCCTCCATATCGGACAGTTTAAAATGTGTATACTGTATATACTTTTGCTAGTTATCAACATAGATATTATATATATATATATATATACTATCAAAACAGATATACTTCTGCTAGTTATCAAAATACTACTACTATCAAAATAGATATACTTCTGATAGTTATCAAAATATGTATACTTTTGCTAGTTATCAACATAGATATTAAAATATATATACTACTACTATCAAAATAGATACACTTCTGCTAGTTATCAAAATATGTATACTTTTGCTAGTTATCAACATAGATATTAAAATATATATACCACTACTATAAAAATAGATACACTTCTGCTAGTTATCCAAATATGTATATTTTTGCTAGTTATCAACATAGATATTAAAATATATATACCACTACTATCAAAATAGATACACTTCTGCTAGTTATCCAAATATGTATACTTTTGCTAGTTATCAACATAGATACTAAAATATATATACCACTACTATCAAAATAGATAGACTTCTGCTAGTTATCCAAATATGTATACTTTTGCTAGTTATCAACATAGATATTAAAATATATATACTACTACTATCAAAATAGATACACTTCTGCTAGTTATCAAAATATGTATACTTTTGCTAGTTATCAACATAGATATTAAAATATATATATACCACTACTATCAAAATAGATACATTTCTGCTAGTTATCCAAATATGTATACTTTTGCTAGTTATCAACATAGATATTAAAATATATATACTACTACTATCAAAATAGATACACTTCTGCTAGTTATCAAAATATGTATACTTTTGCTAGTTATCAACATAGATATTAAAATATATATATACCACTACTATCAAAATAGATACATTTCTGCTAGTTATCCAAATATGTATATTTTTGCTAGTTATCAACATAGATATTAAAATATAAATATATATATACTACTATCAAAATAGATACACTTCTGCTAGTTATCAACATACATTTTAAAATATACGTACTGCTACTATCAAAATAGATATACTTCTGCTAGTTATCAAAATATGTAGCCTATACTTCTGCTAATTATCAACATAGATATTAAAATATATATACTATCAAAACAGATATACTTCTGCTAGTTATCAAAATACTACTACTATCAAAATAGATATACTTCTGATAGTTATCAAAATATGTATACTTTTGCTAGTTATCAACATAGATATTAAAATATATATACTACTACCATCAAAATAGATACACTTCTGCTAGTTATCAAAATATGTATACTTTTGCTAGTTATCAACATAGATATTAAAATATCTATACCACTACTATCAAAATAGATACACTTATGCTAGTCATCAAATTATGTATATTCTTGCTAGTTATCAACATAGATATGAAAATATATAAACTACTACTATCAAAATAGATACACTTCTGCTAGTTATCAACATACATTTTAAAATATACGTACTGCAACTATCAAAATAGATATACTTCTGCTAGTTATCAAAATATGTAGCCTATACTTCTGCTAATTATCAACATAGATATTAAAATATACATACTACTGCTATCAAAATAGATATAGGCTACAATACTGGTCAAAAGTTTTCGATCACCTATCACAACTATGGATTTGTGGTTAAAACAGGGATTTCGTTTTGAATATTCTATCATATCATAATGCTAGAGAGAGAAAATATTTATTTTGTTGGTCTATTTACTTTTTCCGACGTGTCTGTACATTGAAATAAGGTATATAGTAGTTTTCATAGCTGATCGAAAAGTTTTGACTCAGGATAGATATTAAAATATACATATTACAGCTATCAAAATAGATATACTTCTGCTAGTTAACAAAACATGTATACTTCTGCTAATTATCAACACAGATATTAAAATATACATACTACTGCTATCAAAATAGATATACTTCTGCTAGTTATCAAAATACTGTATGTATACTTCTGCTAATTATGAACATAGATATTAAAATATACATACTGCTCCTATCAAAATAGATATACTTCTGCTAATTACCAAGTAGATATACTCCTGCTAATTACTGAAATATCACCACTTCTGCTAGTTATCAAAATAGATACTTCTGCTAGTTATCAAAATAGATATTCCTGATAGTTGTCAAAATAGACACTTTATTTCTGTTGTCAAAACTGCATTTACTCATATTCAAATAACTACTAAGTTGAAAGTTTTACGGCAAGTTCTTAAAAGTGTTGTTAACAAAACTACAAATACCTTTCCTATAAGGTAAATAGTAAATATACCATCCGAACACTTAAAAAAAAAAAAAAATTAAAACTGACTACTGTATATTACTTTTTTCAGGTCACTCATACATTCAAAACTGAAATTATGGCTCTATTAAATTATATGCATGTTAAAGATGTACAATTTGTTTAGGCCTGTGGCTTATACATACTAGGTTCAAAAAGTTCCCGGAATTTGCTAGCATCATAGAAACAACGTACCTTAAACACTATTCTACAGCATTCCCTTCAAAATAGTTGCCTTCCCCAACAACACACCTTTGCCAACGCGTGTAGAGTTCCTGGAAGCAGGCCTGGAAGCCATTTTGTGAAACCCGTCTTAGTGCTCTCGTCGCGTTTGCGATAACCTCTTCAGCATTGAATCTCCGTCCTTTCAGATGACTTTTCAGACGGGGAAACAGAAAGTAATCAGGTGGTGAGAGATCAGGAGAGTATGGTGGGTGATCCAAAGCAGTTATGTTGTGCCTGGCAAGAAAATTCTTTACAATAATTGTGCGATGAGCAGGAGCATTGTCATGCATAAGGAACCAGTTGTTTTCTACCCACTTTTCTGGACGTTTCCTTCTCACTGCTTCCCAGAGGCGACGGAGGGTTTCTACGTACAATTCTTTCGTTACAGTACGACCTTCTGGAATGAACTCATGGTGCATGAGACCCTGAGAGTCGAAGAAAACTTCCAACATAACTTTGCTTTAAGTGTGCTTAAATGCGACAGGCTCATGCCAGTAGATTTACTGGCATGTAAAAGAACTCCTGCGGGACAAAATTCCGGCACTTCCTGCGATGCTGATATAACCTCTGCAGTTGCGAGCGTCGTTAAATAAAACATAACATTTAAAATAACTTTGCCTTTGGAAGTGTCCTAGGAAATTTTTGCTTCCGAGGAGATGTTTTCGATTTCCACTCAGATGACTGTCGTTTAGGGACTGGGTCGTACAAGTAGCACCAGTTTCATTTTGTTTAAGAAATCACCATTTTCATCAGCCATACTGATCATGTCCCCAGCAAAACACAGAACTTGATGTTTGTACTTTGCTCTGTGGACATAATTACAAAATGCGACGAACAAACGAAACACTATGATAAACAATTGCCTACAACTCTAAACCAATAATTGCCATTATCAACAAACTTTAAGGAAATGACATCATGAATGTTACCAACAAAACAAATGTGTAATATCCCTTGTTATATATTAATACGAAAAATGGTAGTAAAATTCCGGGAACTTTTTGAACCTAGTAGTATTTGCGGGAGTAACTGCAATTTGGAAAAGCATTTTTTTTTAATTCAGTAACTCAAAAATTATTAAACTGGTACTAATTAAATTTGGGGG
Organism: Periplaneta americana; assembly: GCA_025594305.2. Lineage (NCBI taxonomy): Eukaryota > Metazoa > Arthropoda > Insecta > Blattodea > Blattidae > Periplaneta > Periplaneta americana. The sequence continues at coordinate 189,614,008 of JAJSOF020000005.1, forward strand.
CATTAATACTAATAATTTTTGGAGATTGATCCACACAAAAAAAAATAGCTTAATAATATAAAATATAAATTCCACCCTTTAACAGTTCTGCTAATGTCACGGTTGGGTCAGGAATTTCCAGTTCAGAACCTGTGGAGTGTCGTACAGGTCTGTTCCTCTCCAGCCCGTAAGATCGCGGAGTGGGTGCTGTGGATTATTCGTCAAATATCGCTATCCTTAATTTCGTCTAACATCCTCTGGCTATTTATTCTCTTTTGTGTGTGGCGGCGCAATGAAAAAAGGCACAGCGCGCCATTGTTTACACAAATTCCTTTTCAACGTTTTATAAACTGACCGCCGCGCCGCCTCCGATGCTTACACAAGTCGGCGTCCGTCCGCCCGCCCGCGTCCCGCCCCCACATCCTGCGACTCGATGATAAGGCTTAGTTAATGGAGACGACCGGATTTATTGCCTCTCTTCTCCTCTGCCTAATTTTAACTGTTCGGTAATGCCCGCGATTGTTTGCCTTGCGTGTATTTACCGTGACTTACGATCTAATTGACTTTCCATTTCTACGACCGTAACTCAGTCCAAGACGCGGCTACTGGGGTGTCAAGAACTCATGCTCCGAGGCCTGTATTCCAGACCCAGTTGAGTGTAGTCCGGGTCTTCGTACTTTACAGGGCATATAGGCCTACATTATATTTTACAAATCTGCAAAATGCATTTTCTTAACATCCATAATGCAGTAGTAGAATAAATAATGTATAATATAGAGATCTGGGATAGTAGAAATTGTTCTAGAAAGAAAAATCAAATATTTAGACAATATTTTGTTAAAGAATGATTCATATGAAAAAATGTATATTTTGTATGGAAGCCGCTAATTGGAAATAGAATCTATACTAATAATAAACCTGTAGCCAAAATTTTTCTGGTAATTTTCGATTTTCCAAAAATAATTAGTGTTAACATGTATAATTAACCATCCTGAAACTGAAAATCGCTTTTTTGAAATTTCTGTTTGTATGTCTGTCTGTCTGTCTGGATGTTTGTTACCTTTTCACGCGATAATGGCTGAACCGATTTATATGAAAATTGGAATATAAATTAAGTTCGTTGTAACTTAGATTTTAGGCTATATGGCATTCAAAATACTTTATTTGAAAGGGAGGTTATAAGGGGGCCTGAATTAAATAAATCGAAATATGTTGCTTATTATTCATTATCATGAAAAATATTACATAACAAAAGTTTCTTTAAAAATAATTTCCGATAAGTTTTATTCTATACAAAATTTCGATAGGACTGATATTTAATGAGATAAATGAGTTTCAAAATTACAATAACAACGCCATATAAGGCGCTGTACTGAAATAAAAACAAATGACTTCGTATATAAAGGTCCTTGGACAACAACAATCGAAAGCTATTAAACATAGCCTAAGAGAATGTTTCTGTGTTTGTATGAAGTAATATCGGAAGCTAATTAATTGTTTAATTATTATTTCACCATTGGAAAGTGTAGTTTCTCTAGATGGACATAATTCTACAATGTTATTACAGTAACTTCTGAAACATATAGCAAGTAATATAAAGTATACACATTAAAACTAAATGATATGTCAATCTTCGTTAAATTATGGTTGCATGTAATAACAATTAAGAAACATGTTAAAGGAATTGTCATTGCACCAAATGATTGCTCTTTGGACCAAAATGACCGCATTTTAATTATTTAAATACAATTTAAATTAAGTAACATATTAAACGATTTATCCTTCTATCAAACACGAATGTTCCCTGGATCAAACGTCCTATTTTGATTATGTAATTACTTTATATTTATTTCTAACAGGTGCAGCGGAGCGCACGGGTATGGCTAGTGATGCAACAAATCAATAAATCTGCAAAATCGATTAAAGTATGCATAATGCAATTAAAATTGAATGATAGGATTTTTGGGTAAAAGCTCCGATACGTCAAACCTTATATATTTAGAAAGGAATGTTTTTGTGGAAAGAAAATATTTTTGCGACTGAGTTGCGAAATGCATCAAACATACGGAAAATATTTGTACTTTCCGTGACATACCCCTTAGTACTCCTTGAATTCCCCTTGTTATCCCTGAATTCCCTTGTATTCCTCTTGTTATCCCTGAATTCCCTTGTGATTCCTCTTGTTACCCCTGTATTTCCCTTGCTTTATACCCATGTACAATAGTGGCAAAAAAACAAGACCGACCCTTGTAGCTGATTTCAGAGCCTTGTTCACTCCAGAGCACGATAGACTGGTAACTAAGACTTTCGTGGTTCGAATCCTGCCTGGGAAAGAAACTTTTTTGTTCCTTATTCAAATTTATTCCCAATACTTTTCGATTGCAGCGATATTTTACTACTTAATTAACTTATTATTCCCAGAACATGAATTTTACCAGCAATCGAAAAGTATTGCGAATAAATTTGAATAAGGAACAAAACAAAGTTTCCTTCCCAGCCAGGATTCGAATTACGAAAGTCTTAGTTACCAGTCTATCGTGCTCTGGAGTGAACAAGGCTCTGAAATCAGCTACAAGGGTACTGTACAGGACTGGTAACTGTGTCCGCGGTCTTGTTGGTGAGGAAAAGGTTTTCTGAGGGAAGCGAAGAGGAAGGGGGGAGTTGAACTTAGTGCTAAACGTACTATTATGCGTGCAAGAAACATTTCCTCCATCTAAACTGCATGCTTTTCACGACTCAGTTTAGTGATTTTCTGCCCCAAGGAAAATTGATTTTTTCTTTAATTACCGTCAAAAGTTTAGGTATTGTCGGCACTCTCTTTTCTTGAATATAGAAGTCTTGTATTGTATTTCTTATAACACACTTGTCGAAGTCGTCTACATGCAGTATATTACGAGATATTATTAGTCTCTTCTTTCCTGGCGATTTCAGAAGTCTATCCGGACTGTTTTCTTTTCTTATCTTATGTGCCTTCCTAATCTTCTTTATTATACTATATCCCACACCAGTGTATTCTTCTTTCAGTTGATGTATTTAAGGGAATCCTCAAATGTTTTTGCACTCTTTCCTCATCGCACTTCTCTATGACGTTAGCTATTATTTCTCTTGTTGACTATGAATAGTTGTGTTTGCCTTTCTATTAGCCACACTAAACGAATGTGTTTAAGACTATTTCTTGCTAATATCACTGCTCTATAATCTCCTATTATTTCTATACTATAGTTATACACATCCTATACTATTTTTACACTACACTTACTAATCCTATTCTAAATATACGCATACACTGAATTGCACAGATTTACTTAATTACTGTATAAGTTCTGAATTGAACAATGTAAAGAATACTGTAAACTCAAGTTGACTGCACTCTCGCAATATATATTCAGAACTGGTAGTTGCCTGTCAATGTCATAGCAAAGCCACCCCCATCCCGAACCTTTAGTACCTACCCTCTTCCCCGCGGTTGCGGCAGACCCCTCTCACACGGACACAGTTACTAGTCCTCCACAGTAGGTCCGGTTTTTTTTTGCCACTACTGTACTCTTTGAATTCTCCTTGCACTCCCTCTTACTCTCCTTGTCGTCGCTTTATCCGTCCTTCATTCCTTGAATTCTTCTTATTAGCCCATTCCCCTTCTTGTCCTTGCAAATTACCTTGTCATCCTTGTTTTCTCCTTATACTCCTTTAGTTTTCCTTGCATTCCCTTGTTCTTGTATTCCTCTTGTCCTCCTTGTCTTCCCTTATACTCCATGAATTTTCTTTGTTCTCCTTGTTCCGCACGTTTTTCATTAACTCTGCTACGTAAGACACGCAGCATAAAGCGCAATACACATGTACTTGCACCCACAAGTAGTTAGTTATGCTTACAGGTTCCTCTGTTGATTTTTTTTATTAGGCATATATTTGTGTGTGTATCTAATGCCTACCCAATTCACTTTGCGTGATTCGGGTTCCGCATACTGCGGGTAGACAGCAGGACTGTGACCCATTTTCAAATTGCACATCACTTCGGCCACGTTATGCATGATGTGTATCTGTGGAGATTTATGTCGTGCACTAGGGTGAATGTAATGTCAAGTGTTCGTGTAAGTGTAGTGTAGGGAATGGGTGAGGATGATGCAGAAGGTGAGGAAGGGAGAAGGGGAAACCCGGTGCCGGCACGTAGCATACTCCTGTCGAATAGCACCAAGGGGGCCGCCAGAGTTAACGTCCCCATCCGACAGACGAATCACTACCAACAGTGACATATGCCTTCGCTTTATATGCACTGCAGAGCTATTTTGGATTTAACCCAAGGATATTAGTGCACAATTTTGTGATTAGAAGTTGTGCACCGCCATCTCTCCTAGTCCCGAGGTAGAAATTATACAAGAAAATTTCGTCCACACCTGTGGAGTAACGGTCCCGGTCGGGACAAGTTACCTGGTTGAGGTTTTTCCGGGGTTTTCCCTCAACCCAATACGAGCAAATGCTGGGTAACTTTCGGTGCTGGACCCCGGACTCATTTCACCGGCATTATCACCTTCATTTCATTCAGACGCTAAATAACCTAAGATGCTAATACAGCGTCGTAAAATAACCCAAAACCCAGACCCAAGAAAATTTCCGACTCCGCCGAAAATCGAACCCGGACCGGCTAATCTGAAGGCAGACACGTTACCACAGAGCCAACTCGGCGGACTTATTAGGCATATAAAAATTCCGTTATTGTGTAATGCAGAAAACGGAAGCTTTTCTTCATACGAGTCCTAGAAAATTATTTCATTATGTATTTTTTTATAAAAATATTCCAAGGAAATGAATACGAGGTCGTTCGCTTTTTATTTTTTCCTGGATATTTTTATATTTTGTTTCGGATCTGTATTCTTTTTTACACGCTACGGGCCTTGTACAATTCAGTTGCTTATCGTTTGCAAAACATAAGAAACAGGACTGCCGTGCCGTTGTGAATGACAAACGACGGCTCAGGGTTTCCTGGCACCACGGCACATTAGCACGCTGAGCAATGGGGATGGCAGACCCTGCTTAATTGGAGCGGTCTGCCTCTCCACTCTCGGTCGGTATAAATAGGCCACGCCGTTCACTGTCCGACTTCCACTCTGCTAATTATCGGCACTACACGGCATTAGAGAGGAAGCACCCATTGTCCTGCTGACCATAATTACATTGCGTAACAACCTCTCATAAATAGGCCTTCGGGTTTTCCTACAATGTCAGTTTTCAAGCATTTCCCATTCTAAAAGCTCTGAAACTCGATAACTGCATTCAACACTGCTTTGAAAGCTGGTTACAGTGCAGGTGAGAGCAGATAGTGACTATTGTACAAGTTGTGAAAAATAGCCACTTCCAAAAGTAGGCTAAGTGTTTCTACTGCCAGTATTGGTAGCATTTCTACTACATACTGTGTAACGGTAAAGACTGGTAATAACACTCTGTAGAAGAAATGCGTACTTACATAATATATTGTACTTCACATTTTTCTGCAGCAAAAAAGAGAGAGAGTCGGACAATCCACCAATCGGTTAATAGGTTGACGGATAATCGAGGTTCTATGTACATAATAATATTGATAATAATAATAATAATAATAATATTTATTTACTGGCTTTTAAGGAACCCGGAGGTTCATTGCCGCCCTCACATAAACCCACCATTCGTCCCTATCCTGAGCAATATTAATCCATTCTCTATCATCATATCCCACCTCCCTCAAATTCATTTTAATATTATCTTCCCAGCTACGTCTCGGCCTCCCTAAAGGTCATTTTCCCTCCGGCCTCCCAACTAACACTCTATATGCATTTCTGGATTCGCTCATACGTGCTACATGCCCTGCCCATCTCAAACGTCTGGATTTAATGTTCCTAATTATGTCAGGTGAAGAATACAATGCGTGCAGTTCTGTGTTGTGTAACTTTCTCCATCCTCCTGTAACTTCATCCCGCTTAGCCCCAAATATTTTCCTAAGCACCTTATTCTCAAACACCCTTAACCTATGTTCCTCTCTCAGAGTGAGAGTCCAAGTTTCACAACCATACAGAAGAACCGGTAATATAACTGTTTTATAAATTCTAACTTTCAGATTTTTGGACATCAGACTGGATGATAAGAGCTTCTCAACCGAATAATAACATGCATTTCCCATATTTATTCTGCGTTTAGTTTCCTCCCGAGTGTCATTTATATTTGTTACTGTTGCTCCAGATATTTGAATTTTTCCACCCCTTTGAAGGATAAATTTCCAATTTTTATATTTCCATTTCGTACAATATTCCTGTCACGAGACATAATCATATACTTTGTCTTTTCGGGATTTACTTCCAAACCTATCTCTTTACTTGCTTCCAGTAAAATTCCCGTGTTTTCCCTAATCGTTTGTGGACTTTCTCCTAACATATTCACGTCATCCGCACAGACAAGCAGCTGATGTAACCCGTTCAATTCCAAACCCTCTCTGTTATCCAGGACTTTCCTAATGGCATACTCTAGAGCAAAGTTAAAAAGTAAAGGTGATATTGCATCTCCTTGCTTTAGCCCACAGTGAATTGGAAACGCATCTGACAGAAACCTACCTATACGAACTCTGCTATACGTTTCACTGAGACACATTTCAATTAATCGAACTAGTTTCTTGGGAATAATAATAATAATAATAATAATAATAATAATAATAATAATAGTAATAACTCGCATGTAGAGAAAACAGAGTCAGTTTTTACGCTGAAATTCTATTGAGAGATATGTTTAAACGTTATACACTAACATCTTCAGCGAGTGAGAGAGAGTGATTCTCCGGGATAGAAAGCCCAAGTGACGTGGTGTGGTGTCTTGTACAGAATCACCATAAGGAGCAGCAGTCACCTACAGCATCCTACACCCACAGAGCCGGTCGATCTTAATGCTGAAATTAAAAATGTTAAGAGTCACTGTCCCTGCGGCGGCCCACACTCGCCATCACCTAATTTAACAGCGTGAGTGTGCCCTCCCACACGCCAATCAATACGGCCCTACACCCAAAAGCAGCTGACAATTAGCACCGGACTTCACTAGAGTTAGCAGGAACTGCGCGTAAAACTTGCGAGCATCGTTAGAAAATAAACAAGCGGCAGGTTTCTCTGCAGAGATGTTTACATCGGCATATCTTGTGTTAAATCCAAACAAAAATCCTCCATAAGCAAACATAATGAAGAAAATACGAGTACGTAATGTGTGGGGATGAACAAAGCTAGTTCGCACATGAATAAAGGCTGGTTCACAATAAACGAGAACCAGAATGAAAACGAGAAGCAGAGGACGTGAATATGAAAATTTTTGATTCACAATAAACTGAGAACGTAGACGACTATGCATATCGATATGCATGTCAATAACGATATGTAAAGTCGATATTACGCTTTCTGATTTTATTTAAGTATAATTGACCAATGGCATTCTCTCATTAGTACAAGGCAGCCAACATAAACACAGGTTAACCAACTTCGAAATTTCAACTGGAACATGTCATTAGGTACGGTACTATAAATATGCCCATGCATCTTTATTATCACAACCTATTTTAAGTCTACCGTAACGTAAAATAGAGAAGAAATATTTGTAACAGAACAAAAATGAACACAACAGTAGTTATTGAATTGAAGCATGAATATGTAGTATGTAATACAACCAGTACAGTAATAAAATATGATTCACTTACGATCGGTGTTCAAAGACGCAGCTATTGAAAGCCGCGTATTCTCCTTCATTTTCTCATATTTATACGAGGCGCGCCGCTTATCGTAAACGTGAGGATTTTTCTCAACACTCAATATCAGAATCTCATCAAATAAAACTTGCTCCATGATGCACAGCACACAACAAAATAATGCATAGGTTATGTCACGGTCTTCTTGCTACAAAATACACGACGACAAAACAGCTTTTAGATGGCAATAGAATGAATCTAGTGGGCTGTGATCAGAAACTTCAGTGTCAAAGTTGAAACTTGGCCAACTCTCCGTTCCCGATCTCGGGCTCTGGCAAGCTTTTCGTAATTGTGAATGCTCACATTTAAATGTATACATTTTAACAATTTTACCGTTTTCGTTTTCGTTCCGATTCTCGTTTCCGGTTTATTGTGAACCAGCCTTACGACGGCGTTATAGAGGAGATCCGTTATCCTGAATGGAAGGGCGAACCCTTGCGCTACGTCCATCTGAGGGAGCTTTTACGCTTACCCTATATACAAAATGATTCAGGAGGAAAGGGCCGTACGTAGAGTGATAGTACGGTCGATTTTAAATGAAAAACATTGTACCGGGTGTTTGAAAATTCAACCGAAGAAATTCATCTGGTTTTAGAGAGGCTGTTATTTAGTCAGTTGTCCGAAGTCAGGTGTGAACCTCAAGTAATACCAATATGGCATCACTTATGAGGCAACTAGGCCAGGAGATAATGGGATTGGGTGGCCTGTTCCTTTCCCCCTCCATTGCATACATCGTCGATTAGCTACATAATTATTACATTAATCAGACTTCAGATGCATAATTGTTCTTCCTCTGACATATCGTCAAGTGAAATGTATTGCCTGATATAGCTGGTAAGGTTTATCTTGTCTCAGTAGCAATGAAACCAAGTCCCTTCGTATGAGGGTGGAGATTATAGGAGGGTTGTAAATTTTCAGGATTCCTTTCAAAACCTTGTTATTGTACAGGCTACCAGGACTCAGTTTCTTGAAAGACAAGCTCAGTGACGGAACTACAAAGTACGAAGAGAGATATTTTGTTATTTTATTTTGCGCTACAGAATGTATCAACTACTGGGTGTTCATTTCAAAATGTGTCATGACGTCACTGTTGTGAGTCAGCGATTTGAAGCGAGTTTCAGCTTTTATGTCAGAGAAGTTGCCTACATTTAAGGCGTTCAATCTGAACTTGAGAACGTGTACGGTATAACTTGAACGTCGTAGCAACAGATGGCGGTCTGTACGGTCTGTGTGCTACCATAACCTCTTTCGAACTGTGCTTTGCTCGGGCAAGTCGTACGCAGGGTATTTGTTACATCGGTTGCGTTCGGCAACATTCCACAATACAAATCAAATGCTCCGTGTCCATGTTGACCGTCGAAGTTAATGTCAACAAATACGTAAGTAATCGTTTTGACTCTCTCCCCATATCCCGACAGTAAGAAAAAAAACTCACCTCTGTAGACTACGTGTTTCTAAACAGTTCACATTCCTGCCACTACCAGCGTTACCGTATGTATCGGTACGTACTCTTCAGAATGAACGCCGTACTTGCTAGGCAACTTCTCTACCACATAGGTAATTCGCCTTTGCGGAAGTGTAGGAAGATCGAATTCTCTAGGCTCATCGATTAGCCACATGACAACATACAGCGGGCCATGACACACTTTGAACTGAACACCCAGTAGTCCCTTCCGCCACTGGATGGATGGACGGCATCGCTCCACTCCCCCATCGCCATAACAATACAGACGAAGTAAGACATATCTCCTCTCTCTCTTTTCACAGTGAGATAAGATACATCACACAGCCTTTAGTCAACTGTCCGAAAACAGGTTTGAACCTCAAATAATACCAATATGGCATCACTTATGAGGCAACTAGGGCAGAAGATAATGGGGTAAGATGGCCAGTTCCTTTCCCCCTCCATTGCATACATCGTCGATTAGCTACATAATTATTACATTAATCAGACTTCAGATGCATAATTGTTCTTCCTCTGACATATCGTCAAGTGAGATGTATTGCCTGATAATATCAGCCAGAACTTCAATCAGAGATAGACAAGCAATATGAGATAAGGACACCAAGGTCTCCGACGAAAAATATTTTTAATTGGTTATTTAACGACGCTGTATCAACGAGGTTATTTAGCGTAGATGGGATTGCTGATATCGAGATGTTATTTGGCGAGATGAAGCCGAGGATTCGCCATTGATTACCTGACATTTGCCTTACGGTTGGAAAAAACCTCGGAGAAATCCCAACCAGGTAATCAGTGATTACTTTGTAAATAAATGTGTTTGATTCGCTTAGTTTACCAGAGTAAAGATTACACATGAAGTTTCCAAAAACGACAAAATACTAATAAATTAATTTTATTCTAAACAACTTAAATTAGTCTTAATTTTTCGATTAACTTACTTAAGTTATAATGTTTTGTTTCTTGGAACTTAAATTTAACAGCACTTTAATGCAACTGTTGTACTTTACCAATTCAGCAGTGGCAGTTTGATCTCGACACTTACCTGTAACAAAAGATAATTAACATTAAAATAACGTTTAAAACAACTTAAATAACCAGTAATATAACGTACAGACTTAGAAATAACTGATGGCGTACAGATATTTTCAAGCTCCCAGAAAGGAGACACTGCGCATGATCAGAAGACGAGCGACCAGTTTCACAAGCGAACCACTAGTTGAATGATAACATTCGTTCTGTTCCGTTGTATGTCCCTTCTTGCTTCAGTTCGAGCTATTCCATCTGAAATCGACTGAAATATAGAGAAAATTGACCTTACAATTTCTAAATACAATGAAACGTTTTTTGTACGTAGAGAACTGTGATACAATGCTTTGTGCAAAGTTTGAGGCATCACAACTTAAATTAAAAATATTTAAATTTATCGTATTTTCATAAAATTGCAACTTTAAACTGTTGTAGCTCCGAAACCCTTTCACCCAATGATCAAAATCATGGTTTATTTTGATGCTGAAAAATTAAAGTTTATATTGACATATAAACAGATTTTCTTACTTTTTATGGAAATGGAGAAATTTAGATTTTTCCTCATTAAGGCGCCTTTGCCTAGGAAAAAATATTTTAAAAATATATAGTTAGATTCCGCATTGAAAGTACAAATAAACACATATTTTTTTACTGACGGCACGTTGATAAGTATTGAAAAAATCAAATAAAGAAAATAAATAGTATTGTCGGACCATCGGATCTTTGCCCCTTCAACGCTGTCGTCGTTGTTGGAAAAGTTAACGCCTCTACTCACCCCATTCCACCCGTTTCTCTCCCACTACGTCAAACAGCAGGCCACGAACCTTGCCGAATAGGGATGTTGCCAAATTTCCGTCAGACAGTGTCATGTCTCTTGAATATTGCTTATAATACTGTAAGGATAATTATTACTTATTCATAATTTAATTTAAATAGTCTAATGACACTGACTGACTTATGCAAAATGCTATTACTTGCTTAATAATATTTCTTTCACCACTCCGTGCTACAGTATTCATGTTGAGTTGACAACACTGGACTGCAAGTGCAAATAAACTGTCCCGCAAGAAGGCTCAAAATTGTGAGTAGTGGGGGAGAGAAAGAGAGACGGATAGAAAAGAGAAAAATAGGAATGCAGGGGGAGAAATGAATTGCCGAGGCTGAAAAGGAATTAAGGTTAAATTCGCATATCTTACGGGGGCACAGATCCGATGGTCGGACTATACGCGCGTGAGCTAACCAGCTGACTGAGGCTCGCTTATCTTCAGCTCTCGGCCAGTGCGTGCGGTACTGCGCCGTTCAAGTCAACGCGTGTGAAAATAATCTATTTAATACCCTCGAAACTTATTGCCGTACCACTAAGCAAACAATGCCGAATCCCTCTTAATAATGCAAGGTTTTTCTCAATATTTTTTTACATTTTTACAAATTAGCAAAAAAAAACCTAAAAGTGAGTAAAATCAGATTATCTGTCTCTCTGTGTACAATAAAAATAAGGATTACTTCTTAACATAACCTACCAAATGTCAGCTTCAAAATCAGCTCTAGTTCAATGTTCTGCAGTAAATGGTTCCAGAGTTCTGAGCGCTGAAAGAGGTTTGTTTTTATAAAATACACTAAATTTCTTGCTCAATAATACGAAAACCGTTTGACTTTCGATAGTATATTTTTGAAAATGCACTCTCCTCAGCACCTTGTATAAATAGGGAAAAAATTAGAGTATAAAAAATGCGAGGTTTTTTACTGATCGATTTCATATGGAATAGCCCAAAAAGACGATTTGCAAGAAAATTTCCTAATCTTACCGCTCCTAAATCTGAATCTAAACCCGGTGCCATTACCAGGTAAAGCAGACGCTTGGGTAGAATGAAATTTCCTCTTTATGAAAGACACCTCAATCACTTAATTGCGTTTTAATCTCTCCTACGATTTTGAATAAACATCGGCAAAGAATTAGGATACAAGCGAATCACGTTACGCCGTCTTGAAGATTGAACGCTAGATCAAAATCTCTGGTAAAAGCGGTTTACGGCCGATGACAAGAGAGTGTGATGCCGAATAAATCCAATTACACTCGCGAGACTGGATCATCGCAACAAAGGTAAGCGCGACGATCACTTCAGAAAGCAGATGGGGCGCTGTTATCGAGCGATAATTATTTCGCGAAAGTTGTTAGCAGTTGACGGAATGTCGGATAGATGGCGTTGGCAGATATGTCCGGAGTTCGCCGTACACGACAAGGACGGAGCGCGCAATGTTTCTTGCTTGTTTTTGCCGGGCCGGCGCTGTATAGCTATGGTGTAAGAGTGACGAGGAGCGGGGGAGGGGAGAGGAATGGCGGCGAACCTCAAAGACAAAAGAGGGACTCGCAACACGCGATTACAAGCAATTACCTGAAAATTAATGTTTCAGGCTCCGATCCTAAACTAATTACGGCGAGATTGTTTATAAACGTCATAATATGCACGCAGACGGTCTAGTGGAAGGTTACATACACAGGCAGCGTCCTTTATGTGCGCCGCTCTTAGAAGGAGCGTTATTCCATGGTAAATATTTACCTACGCCTGCAGCGGACGGAGATAGCGTGTCTTGAGTCGCGGCGCAGAAGTGGCGTGAAGCCGTCTTTTCTATCGCTATTGATTCGTTTGGATTCTGGAAATGTAGTCGGTAAAGAAGGTGTCTGCGTGTATCTCAAAAACATCCCTAGCTTTGCGAACTTTGTTCAAAAATTCCTGATTCCTACTAATCGATAGTGATCGATAATTTGTTCGTGTAAGTATGGCTTCTAATTAATAATAATAATAATAATAATAATAATAATAATAATAATAGTTTTATTTTCTCTGGCAGAGTTAAGGCCATCAGGCCTTCTCTTCCACTCAACCGGGATCAAATCACATACAGAAAAATACATACCGGTATACAAATATTAACTTAAAAATAATAATAAACATAATTAAGTAAAAAGAGAGATTGAATATATATACACAATCAGTATTAACTTTAAAATAATAATAATAATAATAATAATAATAATAATAATAATAATAATAATAATAATAATAATAATAATAATAACCAGGATCAAATCATTAATAACCGGTAAAAATATTATAAAAACAATAATAAACATAAAAGTAAAAAAGAGAGATTGAATATATAATCACAATCAGTATTAAATTAAAATAATAATAATAATAATAATAATAATAATAATAATAATAATAATAATAAAGAAGAGTTTCATTTTCTCTGGCAGAGTTAAGGCCATCAGTTTACCATTAAAATAATAATAATAAGAAAAATAATAATAACAAATTAATAAAAATAATAAACATAATTAATAAAAAGAGAGATTGAATATATATCACAATCAGTATTAAATTAAAATAATAATAATAATAATAATTAATAATAATAACATTAATAAGAAATATATATATATAAAAAAAGAGATTGAATACATAATCACAAACAGGAAAATACATTCTAATGTACAAGTATTAAATTAAAAAAAAAAGAATTAATACATATGAATATAATCTCACAACTAAATGAATAGTACAATTAGTATGATCAGCACAGCACGTGTTACATTGAAACAATGATAATTAATGGAAAAATAAAGTAATGACTGTGTAAAATATGTAAATGTTACATAAGTAAGTTTTTCAATTCTCCAATTTGTATTTTAAAATTACTTTCGGGGTCGTCAAATAATCGTAATGTCTTAATAGTATTCCTGGTAACATATCTTTGGTCATTGTTTCATGTATCTGTCTTGTGTATATCTCATGACGTGCCCAATCCATTTAATCCTATGGTTCTGATTTACTTCTATTTTGGAATGACAGCTATTACATAATAATAATAATAATAATAATAATAATAATAATAATAATAATAATAATAATAATAACAATAACAATACTTGCTTACTTATGGCTTTTAGAGAACCGGAGGTTCATTACCACCCTCATATAAGCCCATCATCGGTCCCTATCCTGAGCAAGATTAATCCAGTCCCATCATCATATCCCACCTTCCACAAATTCATTTCAATATTATCCTGTCATCTACGTCTCGGCCTCTCCAAAGGTCTTTTTCCTCTGGTCTTCTAACACTCTATATACATTTCTGGATTCACCCATACGTGCTACATGCCCTGCCCATCTTAAACATCTGGATTTAATATTCCTAATTATGTTAGGTGATGAATACAATGCGTGCAGTTCTGTGTTGTGTAACTTTCTCCATTCTTCTGTAACTTCATCCGTCTTCATATTTTCCTAAGCACTTTATTCTCAAACAACCTTAATCTCTGTTCCACTCCCAAAGTGAGAGTCCAAGTTTCACAACCATACAGAACAACGCTCTTTGAGAGTAGACTAGATGACAAAAGCTTCTGAACCGAATAATAACAGGCATTTTACATTTATTCTGCGTTTCATTGCCTCCCGATTGTCATTTATATTTGTTACTGTTGCTCTAGGTCAGCAGTGATCAAAATGGGTGTCGTGATTACATACATCGTGTACGAGGAGTTTCCTGTACATTGCTGTGTGTTTCATTCACGTACTGAAGGCAAGCAGTGGCGGTATCATGTCGCTCTACAAACTCAGTCTCTACAAGCAGTAAGAGGTGGTTTCGTAAAGAATGAGAACTTTTTTTGTTATGTTGGACAAAATGTAATATGTTTATTTTGCTCAACGGTTCAATTAGGAGTATATAGAAACATTAATTGCTACGTTGAATAATTTATTATTATTATTATTATTATTATTATTATTGACCACTCAGTATGTATTTTTATCATTCTTCTGTACGTGCATGAATATTGATATTTTTAGATCTTTGTAGAAGGATAAAATTATTAGGTTTTATCTTAATTTTAATCTTAAAGGGGCCGTATTCATATATATTTTTAGCGCGGGCTTCCGGTGGATGATCAGCGAACTAACGTTTTTCGTATTCATAAACCAGTGTTAGCGATGTGATATGACATGAATCCTGTACAAGTAATCAGTCGATAGCCGGGGCTAGCTTAGCACGCTCGTAGCGCGGGCTAGCGAAATGTCTATGAATAGCACCCCTTATCTTTAGATGACGGTAACTATTTACTAGTTATTCATTTAATAATAATATTGTAAAAAAACTGATTCGATATTATATGCCAACGAATGTTAAACGCCAGGAATTGGCATGTCTTAAATCATAGCCAGGAAGAGAAAGATAAGATAAATTAAAGTAGGGAACTCAGCTACGTAATAGGGTTTGAAATATCTCGTGCTCTAAAACCTTTTAACATTTCTCAAAAGAGTAATGATTAAAATAGCTTAAATAACTTGTCCATAACAAGTTTTTAATTTTGAAAAACTACGAATTTCTCGACCAAATATCGAGAGAAGAATTTAGAAAATTACTGATTATATTCAAGAGGGAGTTAAAAAAAAAAAAAGAAGCAAGAAAAATCGTACATTATTCACTGGCTCTTGATGACAGCAGTGACATTACTGGTACAGCAAAGCTTGGGATTTTTATCAGCGTGGTTGATCAAGATGTCAGTACAGGAACCACCACTGGTTGTAGTGTCATGCCAAGTACCTTTCCTCCGTGTCCTTAGTTTCATAGGCTGTCTGTCGCATGCAATCACTGCACCTCGAGTTTTGGTCACCGCTACTCTAGGTATTTTAATTTTTCACTTTTTCAAAAGATAAATTTCCAAGTTTTATATTTCCATTTCGTACTGTGTTCCGGTCACGAGACATAATCATCTTTTTTTTTTCAGAAATTTAATAATAATAATAATAATAATAATAATAATAATAATAATAATTAGGGCTAGGATTTTGATGAAATTGCATCTTTTTTTTAGTAAGCCAGAAACATAGCTGCTTTAGTATTTCTGTTATGTGATAAACTGAGTGTTTAAGACATATTTGTTAGGGCATTGTTTTGCATTTTTTGCCTGTTTCAACTCATAAGAGCATCTTTTGTTTTATTCGGACATTTTTGAGGCATTTTCACTTAATTTTGGCCATAAATCTACATTATTAATATAAAGTAATGTTTATTTCTTTTGATATTTGTCTACATATTTTGCCCAATAATACCCATTATTTTTTTACTTGTTTATTTAACGACGCTGTATCAACTACGAGGTTATTTAGCGTCAATGGAATTGGTGATAGCGATATGATATTTGGCGAGATGAGGCCGAGGATTCACCTGACATTTGTTTTACAGTTCAGGAAAACCTCGGAAAAAACCCAACCAATCAGCCCAAGCGGGAGTGGAACCCGCGACCGAGTGCAACTCCGGATCGGCAGGCAAGCGCCTTAACTGACCAAACTACGCCGATGGCTAATACCCATTATTTTGTACCATATTTTAATCGTTTTTCTACACAAATATTGCCAATTTAACGTAGTACACTCCAACCACCCCTTCAATATAGACTCCTCTATACCTGCTAATTCCGTATAAGAGTGGCCTTGTGATGGGCTACATGGAAACTACATCAGGTAAAATAATTAAAGTGTACCACTTAGAAAAAATTAAGTAAAATTAAATAAACTTAAATGTTGGTACTACTCGTAGAATTTAATTTAATTACTAGTCTAAATATTAAGTAGTACAAAACCTCTTTTCCTACTAAGCCAATTATGTAAGAACAATTTTTGGGGCATTTTTAAGGTCATTTTTGAAAGATTTTTAGGTCATAACTGCATTGTTTTTAGGACTTTTTTTCATGATTTATAGGTCATCAAAATCCTAGCCCTAATAATAATAATAATAATAGCAGCAATATCGAGAGGCCTTAGAATCTATTCTGTCGAAAGTATGTTGAGAATAAACAATTTCTCTATACAACACATAAAAAATAGCAGAGCGCAAAATGATTCACTGGGACGGGACATCCAGTCACGGTTTTCGCAAATCGCTTCGTGAATGAATGGCATGGATCACGTGCCTACCGATTGGAACATGTTTTCTTTTAACCAAGAGCAGATACAGGTAATTCCACTCTCGACGTTATGGCCATTCATCTTTTCTCGGTGTTCCAAAAGGTCTTTTTATATAATAACATCAAGAAGGTAGAACACCCTCAAATTAGCGGCACGATAGTGGTGTTCATGTTTTCCTAACGATTATCGACGAACTTGGGTTCAGGTCTGGTTACCACCTTCTACAACTTGCGAACCCTTCGGCACTATTATGTTCATTTCCTGCGAGCGCGTAGTCAGCTACAGGCTGTTCCAAAACATGCGTGCCTACTACGTACTGTAGTTGTCTATGTACTCACTACTTTATTTGAAGACCTGAGAACGATAAGTGGATAAAGACCAAAACCGTAGTTTTGAGATAATCGAGAAAACTATTTTCATCATTTTCTTCAACATTCATTAAATGTTTTAATAGTCACTGAAAAATTTCGGACATCTTTTAACATTTTATACCATTAAAGTAAATATTAATTGCATCTCCAATGAATTAATAAAAAAATGACGATGGAGTTATTCATTTCTCACTCTCAATCGAAATTCTGAATTTCTTTCAATATAAAATAACAAAAATGTAAACTTAAACATATCTACATGAATAACTTTACTTAAAATGTGTTTTAGAACTAAAAAAATAATCATTTTATCCCATTATAGCAAAAATTTACCAATGTTCTTTATATTATTTTTACCAAATCTAAGAATAAACGCATCCAGTTCTCACTCTCAAAGAAATAATTCAAATTATTTCAAGACAAAATGCGTATGTAAATGTAAATACTATTCGCCAAAATAATGTCTGCAGTTAGTAAAAAGAATAGAAAACCTATCATATTTATATGCTAGTATTTTGACCCTGAGTAGGCGTTTTTATTTATAGTCCTAGGTTTATTGCATCTATTTATTTATAGTTAGAAGTAAATTTAGGTTTATTTTATGTTTTTATTGCTGTAACTAGCCGTACCCGTGAACTCCGCTGCACCCGTTAGAAATAAATATAAAGTAATTACATAATTAAAATAGGACGTTTGATCCAGGGAACATTCATGTTTGATAGAAGGATAAATCGTTTAATATGTTACTTAATTTAAATTGCATCCAAATAATTAAAATGTGATCATTTTGGTCCAGAGACACTCATTTGGTGCAATGACAATTCCTTTAACCTGTTTCTTAATTTTTATTATATGCAACCATAGTTTAATGAAGATTGACATAATTTAGAGTTAATGTGTATATTTTATTTTACTTGTCATAGGTTTCCATTGAATTATGGTAATAACTTAATTTTAACCCTTGTTTTCTACGTATTGAGTAAATGGCGCTTGGCCCACTATGGTTGTGAACCCTTCAAATAACTTAAATTATATTATATTACATCAGATGTTACTGTAATAACATTATAGCATTATGTCCATCTAGAGAAACTACACTTTCCAATGGTCAAATAATAATTAATTGTACAAATCGGTTAATTTAGCTTCCGATATTACTTCATACAAACACAGAAACATTCTCTGTAGGCTATCTTTCATAGCTTTCTATTGTTGCTGACCAAGGCCCCTTATAGACGAAGTCATTTGTTTTTTAATTCATTACACGGCCTTAGATGGCAGTTATTTTAATTTTAAAACTCATTTATCTCATTAAATATCAGTCCTATCAAAATGTTTCAAGGAATAAAACTTATCGCAAATTATTTTAAAATAAACTTTTGTTATGTAACATTTTTCACAAAAATCAATAATAAGCGAGATATTTCGATTTAATTCAGGCCCCCTTATAACCCCCCTTTTAAATAATGTATTTTGAATGCCATATAGCCTAAAATCTGTTACAACGAACTTAATTTATATTCCAATTTTCATCGAAATCCGTTCAGCCATTATCGCGTGAAAAGGTAACAAACATACAGACAGACAGACAGACATACAAACAAAAATTTCAAAAAAGCGATTTTCGGTTTCAGGGTGGTTAATTATATATGTTAGGACCAATTATTTTTGGAAAATCGAAAATTACCAGAAAAATTTCGGCTACAGATTTATTATTAGTATAGATTATTGTATTATTGTAATGGTATTATTGTATATTATATATAACTGCCAATTGTAGTGTTAATACATACATACATACATACATACATACATACATACATACATACATACATACATACATACATACACACACATAACCATGGAAACTGTACATCAATGAATCTTTCGTTGACAACAGGATTTCAAGATCTGTAACAATGAACCACATAACCAGTTAAGCAGTAATACCTTTAAATAAACTGCTTTAATTTCAGCGACTTTGCATTATACCTAAAAATAGTAAACAATTAAAAAAACACGTTGTAAAATGCAAAACAGATGTCCAAAATACAAAGACCAGATTCAAGCTCTAGTTTTCCAGTGTCTCTTCTTAAATCGCCTGATATGCAATGCTATGATTTGTTCCTGACGCAGGCTAACAACAATACGTGTCACATAAATCTTGTCATCAACAAAACAAGACGCTAGAGTTCCGTTGAACCAGTTTTGAAACAACCGATACTTAGCGAGAGAGAAAGAGAAAAAGAGAGAGAGAAAGACGGCGAAGGATCCTGACCTGATTTCTTTCTACCCCTGACTAAAAACCTGAATGAAAGAAAAAAATTGTTGAAGCAGTTGGTGCTAAGAGATGGGAGATGAGATAGATAGATGGAGGGAGCTTTGTGTCGGCGACATGAGACGAGCTGGCGTGGTTCCTCGGGCAGCTACCAACAATGCTATCACAGTTACCATCTGCAGGGGGCTTCCTCCGTCCAACACGCAACATCCTCCTCACAAGTTTTCGCTCTGTGTTTCAGGTTTGCATTCAAGCAAATGAGTTAACTGCGGACAACCGACTACCCTGTGACAAAAGGTAAGCGCACGTTGCTTGAATTGCTTTAACAAAATTTATCAACTAGCAGAGTGTACGCCAAGGAAAATACTGTTAATGTTATGTTTTATTTAACGACGCTCACAACTGCAGAGGTTACATCAGCGTCGCCGGATGTGCCGGAATTTTGTCCCGCAGGAGTTCTTTTACATGCCAGTAAATCTACTGACATGAGCCTGTCGCATTTAAGCACACTTAAATGCCATCGACCTGGCCCGGGATCGAACCCGCAACCTTGGGCATAGAAGGCCAGCTCTACGCCAACTCGCCAACCAGGTCGACAGGAAAATATTAGTTGGCACATAGTTGTCACCTATCAGTAGCAGGAATCATGTATCGTTACGTTTTTTCCAGCGATAAATAAATATATATCTCTCATTTTAAAGCGAGAACCGTGTATTTCTTGTTTTGTGACCATTCATCGACTCTGCCGGGTCAGAAATACCCGTAATAAAACAAGGATTATGTTAGTACATTATGCAACGAGCCTATAATGGCAGTAATTTAAGACGCGTGTATGTTTATGAAACGAGCGCAAGCGAGTTTCATAATTTTCATACGAGCGTCTTAATTACCATTATAGTCAAGTTTCATACGACTTTTTATGCTCGACCATATTGATTTTTTCCGGCAATTGGTGAAATGAATTTGCAGGAATGTGCTTTGTGAAAGGCTGGAAGATGACGGTGAATTGATGTTCATTTTTGTGTGTTGTTTTTTTCGACTGCATATCCGAGAATAATCGATACTTGCGCTTTCATATTGATACAATGGTATTTTCAGATTGGTGGAACACCTGAACTTTAATGAATAGGTGTACTTTAATGAGGTCCATTAAAGGGCTGTTACCAAGTGTATAATTACTACATTTCGGAATGGTCGAGCATAAAAAACATACGAAATTCAACTTTTAGTACAGTTTGCTACCTTTCGAAAGAAAAACAAAATGTGGATGATATATGACGTAGTTATAGAGGGTGAACCGCATGTAATGTCAGTAATTTCAGGGGGTTATTCTTCGAGATATTTCGAACAAAAGTTTAAAACAGTTTTGCTCGTTTTTGCTTCCTTTTCGAGATAAAAATTGTTTTATTTGAAACATTTCATAGTGTAGTTTGGGAAACATTTCCAGTATTTTCAGTCAGTTTAAGAGCGCAGTGTATTATGATAATAAATGACTGAAAGATTTTTATTTATTTCTCTTTATTATTTATATGAACCGAATAATTAAAGAGTGGAAGCAAACTCGCCATGGATATATATACAAATTAACATACACCTTAAATTGGATTCAATTCACTTTGCACTTTATTATTAGCACATTCAGAAGACGACCTCCAAAGGTCAATATATAATTTGGAGCAAGTAGCAGCCACATACAATATGGAAATTTCAATAGATGAAACAAAAATTATGGCATTCTGTGGGAAATACCAAATAGAAGGTAAAATTTGTCTCGATAATAAAATATTAGAAAGATGTAACAGTTTCCCATATTTATTTATTTATTTATTTACTTATTTAAATTTAAATATACAGAATAAAGAATATAATTACAAAACAAACAAAAGAAATAGAAATAAAATAATACAAGCAATATAAAAAGAAGATACAGTAGTATTAACAAAATTTGAGACCGAATGAGCAGCGCTCGTGCTCGGTCGCAGTTCAGATATAATATTAAAATAAAAATAAGAATAATAAAAATAAATAAGTAAAATAAAATAGGAACTAAAATATAATTACAGCAGCAATGGAATTATATAATATAAATATTAACACTAGAGAAGAATAATATCGCACGTGAAAAGTAGGACTAATATATATTTCAAAATTATAGAATACAAATATAATATAGGTTCATTAATTCATACACATAGGCTATAAATTTATTTAATCAAATTGAAGATATTAACACGTTTCTAATTTTCTTATTATATGTTAGTGGGTTACATGTTAGAAGTTCTGGGTATAATTTAGTTAAAGCATTGTACAACCGAGGGCCAAAATTAATGCTATGCTTTAGACCAGCAGATGTGAGACATTTAGGTTCTACTAATGTTGAATTAATATTTCGTCTTGTGTCATAATTGTGTGTCTGTAATACAAACTTATTACGATTTTTATGATAAAATTTTAACAGCGTATACTTATAAATTTGTTCAATATTAAATACATTAAATTCAGAATAAATTAATTTAGTTGGATAATCGAAACGTTTCTTCAAACAAATTTTAATTATTCGTTTTTGTAGTAAATTTAACGGACTAAGATTAAGTTTTCTACTTCCACCCCAAACAATTATACCATATTGAATGATAGACTGATAGGTTACAATCTTTCCATTTTTGAAGAATTGGACATATCACAGAAAATTAATAAATACACAAGAGCTATGGGCATTATAAATAGTGTGATGAAACCATCCTTGGTTCAGAAACACACCCGCATACGTCTCTACAACACATTGGCACGACCGATGCTCAGCTATGGCAGCGAAGCATGGACACTGAGGAAAGCAGATAAAAGCAGAATAACGGCTTGTGGAATGCCATTCATGCGAAGAACAGCGGGCTATACTAAATGGGATCTGAAAAGAAATTCTGAAATTTTAAAGGAACTAAAAACTCAACAAGTTTTAGATTACATTGTTCAATATCAGTCTAATTGGAAACATCATTTGGAAAGAATGAGTAATAGTAGACTCCCAAAGGCAATTTATGATTATGCACCACATGGCCAAAGATCTGTGGGTCGTCCTGCTAAGAGATGGCGTGAAAATTTTATGTGAGACCGTAACAGGCCTTGTGGCCTAACACTTATCAGGCAGAAGAAGAAGAAGTTTTTAATTTTGTCCTTTAAACATGCATAAATTTCATCTGAAAAAAGGTAACACTGAAAATTCATTTTCAGAACGAAAAGTTACATTTTTTCAGATCAAATTTCTGCACATTTGAAGAACAAAACTAAAATTCTTTCAATCATTTATTATCATAAAGCACTGTTCTCCTAAATTGACTGAGCATATTGGGAATTCAATCAATGGCTTTCTAAAATACGCTATGAAATATTTCACTAAAACAATTTTTACCTCGAAAAGGAAGCAAAAACGAGTAAAATTGTATTACTTTTTTTTTGTTGTTTGAAATATCTCAGAGAATAACTCCTTGAAATTAATAACATTACTTACGGTTGACCCAGTATTTGTTTTTTATGTTCTCGATAACGTCACAACATACACAAAAATATTTCGTTTCCATAAAAATATTAATTTCTACAGGGTGCTTCCGAGGTGGTGTTACAAACTTTCAGGGATGATGGCGAAGGGCACATGTATCAATTTGAGATAAGGACCCATGGTCCGGAAATGACTAAGTCGAAAGTTATAAGCGAAAATAGTTGTGTGGAAATGGAATTGTAATTTGGCACCACGTGCCCTCCTTCCCTTAACTTTTGGAACAGTCGTGGAAAAATGGTATGGACCGGATGTCTCCTACGTGGGTACTTGTCCCGATACAATCTGTGAGCTTGTCTACTGTTCCCATTGGCTCATCCGTATTCGAAAATCATGTCTGCTTATTCCGCTCTCGTGTACTCCTCCATTTCACTAGGACTGATAGACTGGACACTGCAACTTGTACACATACACTGCTGTCTACAGACGTGCATATCATGACCGACCATGTCCGTTACACATTACGCTATCTGCATTGCTTTAGCGTAGTTTCCTGTCCCCACCCCTCAGACAGCGCACTGAATGGAATACTGTAAGTAGACAACGTAAACAACGTCAGATGAGTACAGTATGTGTAAGATGTACAGATAAATACACATAAATAAGGTGTACAGAGGAATAAAATTATTTCATTTCCACAGAACTATTTTTGCTTGTAACTTTCGACTCGGTCATTTCCGGACCAGGGTTCTTATCTAAAATTGATACATGTGCCCTTCGCCATCATCCCTGAAAGTTTGTAACACCACCTCGGAAACACCCTGTATACACAACCTTTGATGTATATGAGTTTCTTTCTCAAAATTCCCCTCATTCATTTGTTATTGCAATTATGCATTACTTTCTAAAAACCCTATATAGCTACAGTACTATCATTCACAACAGGATAATTGAACTGAATTTAGTGTCGCCTTCATAACATTCTCCCCTCTCCCAAACGTGTTTGTTATAATTGAAGAAGCAGTTACTACTCGAAAATACTGACAAGTACCTACGTCATGAAAAACAAGCGTATAATCTGTATCAAAATAAAAGTTTTACATTCTACAGTTCAAGAAATCATTTTCATCTTTATCTCCTGTTACGTGAGTTGAATCCCCCCTGAACTCTAGAAAACTGATAAACGTGTAGTGCTAATGCTTCGTTTCCTGTGTTAATTCCCCTTTATCGTGTGGCGCCTGAAGAGATATGGGCGGTGTGATTGTCTCATTCATGACAGTACAGCAAGCCATTTCAGCACACACACTGCCAACTGATTCGTAGTTCATTAATGAAGAGCATAGGAACGTGACTCAGCTGTAAAGGTCCATATCTACCAAAGGAGCAAGCAAAATTACTGTTGTCTAGTGTTCAGCTAATATCGAGACACTGCTGCTAACAAATGAAGCAAAAATATTCCTAGTACGACGAAAAAAATTCCCGAAAATAACTTGCCCCCAAAAATTAAAAAATTATGTTGGAAAGCGTGCAAGGAAACTATTATTTCACTCGTGTATCGATTTAAGGTTAGACTCCACTGAAAATCATAAAAATTTTTCCATTGTTTTTAAAGCTATTCACTTATTCAGAATTTATATTTTCATACCCCAAATGGGTTCAGCTCAATTCTGATTACAAATACTCGTATGTTTACACTTTTTAAATTAAGGCTGGAAGGGGGCGTGGAATTTAAAGAGCTGTCAAAATTGTTTTTCATCGAAGAATTCTTTTTTAAAATTTCTGATTACAAATCTAGTAACTTTTTGTTGGCTCCCTGAAGTTACTAGATGAATGTAGCGGAGGAGAAATAATTACATAAATTTACATAATTTACATAAATATTCATTTTATTTTGAAATCTATTTTTGTGTTCATTTTTGTTGATTCAACACCAACTTTCTTATGCCAAATATTAATCAATCTGGATGAAATTTTTACTGCAAGTATTTATACGGTAGCTGCATGTTTATATGCATTTATTTTGTATTTCTTAAGAAAAATATTAATAAAATAAACTAGCAGCATTTCTCACAAAATAAATGCATAGAAACATTCATCTACTTCATAAATACTTGCAGTAAAAATTTCATCCAAATTGATTAATATTTGGCATAAGAAAGTTGGTGTTGAATCAACAAAAATGAAAAATACAGAAAAATAGATTTGAAAATAAAATTAATATTCATGTAAATTAATATTCTCCTCCGCTACATTCATCTAGTAACTTCAGGGAGCCAAAAAAAAAGTTACTAGATTTGTAATCAGAAATTTTAAAAAAGAATTCTTCGATGAAAAACAATTTTGACAGCTCTTTAAATTCCACGCCCCCTTCCAGCCTTAATTTAAAAAGTGTAAACATACGAGTATTTGTAATCAGAATTGAGCTGAATGCATTTGGGGTATGGAAATATAAATTCTGAATATGTGAAATAGCTATAAAAAAAAATTGGAAAAATTTTCATGATTTTCAGTGGAGTCTTCCCTTAAGTATCTGTTGAATTTCAACCAATCAGAGTCATCTATCACTG
Source organism: Periplaneta americana (assembly GCA_025594305.2). Taxonomy (NCBI): domain Eukaryota; kingdom Metazoa; phylum Arthropoda; class Insecta; order Blattodea; family Blattidae; genus Periplaneta; species Periplaneta americana. Next base: position 189,639,896 of record JAJSOF020000005.1, read on the forward strand.
CAATATTAAGTTATTGATTTCATACTGCCACAAAACTGTATTCTGTGCCATCAGGAAATAGAGATGCATTATGCACCATAGAGAAACGTGTGAAGTTCTTCAGGCTCATCATGATCTAACATCAAAATATTAGGACCCACGGAGAATAACTTTGATAAATCAAGAGGATTACATACAGAATATCATTTTTGTCTTGTCGCAGATGATTCGTATTTGTTTCTTGCCAGAAAGACAATTCAGAATGTCATGGCAACCATATCGCTATCAATTTTTTTTTCATAATTTAGCGCTATACAGATCACTTCTAAATAAAATACAAATACAATACGTGAGATAGAATTGAGGGCAGCCTAGACCGGGCACCTCAATGAACAAAAAATTGTTAATAAATTATATACATAGGTTGGTGTGGTGATAGATTTTGGAAGTCGACTCTTGATTTTGGTGGGAAATGTGGACTTTCTTCCGTGGGAGTAGTGGATGGTGCCTGGAACAATATCAATAATTTAACGCCTAAGAACACAAAAATAAATAAATAATGCAATCAGTATTCAGAATTCTGTGTTGAGAGAAAATAAGGCATTCAAGAAATACCAAGTAATTAAATAAGCGTTTATATACTATAATCCAACCTCTGATTGAGGTTCTGGCTGATAGGGGAGAGTCGGGTAGTATCGTACATCGGGTAATATCGGACAGTGCGTTTCTTTCATCTACCACCATATGGTAGTACCTGAATGACATGGTTACGTTTCTCTATGCAACATCACAGAAACGTAACCATGTCAATCAGGTACTATCATCGTGTGGTAGATGAAAGAAACTCACTGTCCGATATTACCCGATGTCCGATACTATCCGACTCTCCCCTATGTACATCTATTATCAGGCAGTACATCTCATTTGACGGTATGTGTCAGGGAAGAGCAATAATTGTTTGTATACATCTGAAGTCTCATTAGTGTAATGTAGCTAATCGGCGATGTATGCACTGGAGGGGAAAAGGAACTGGCCACCCTACCTCATTATCTCTTGGCTTAGTTGCCTCATAAGTGATGCCATGTTGCTATCACTTGTGGAGTTCAGACCTGTCTTCGGACAGCTGACTAAATAACAACACACTATAATCCAATTCAGAATAAACTGTTATAACCCCAGATCTGAAGTTATTAAAAGGATTTTACAACCTATGTCATAAGATAATATACTAAATTAAAAACATCGTTAAATCAACTTTCGTATTCTTAATAATACACAACTAAGTAATACCAGATTTACCTGTTATGAAAGTTAATGATAGCGTTAATGCTTAGGAATTAAGCTATCAAAAGATTAAACGATTCTCACAAAGTGAATGAAACTTAAGACAAATTATTTACATTTGCGTAGAGAAAACTTTCCACAGAAGTCAGTGAATGACAATTATTTACATTTCTATTTGCCTACGAAACCAAGCTCAAAATGTGGTGTCATTTATGGTTGAAATTATTCGATGGTTGGTAAGAGTTTTGAGAAAGAGAATGTTTACCACTGTTCAGACATTACGATACTTAATGGAATTTTTACAGAAACAAGCAACAGCAACAAAGAAAGTTTTATTAATTCCTCAAGGAGTAAAGACACCTCTGATTGAAGTTCTGGCTGATATATTATGTACTCGTATCCATTATATGTAATATATTACTAGCCAGCGATGTATGCAATGAAAGGATAAAGGAACTGACCACCCTACCTCATTATCTCCTGGTTTAATTGCCTCATATCTCAAATCAAGGCGACGAAAAACCAGACTCACCGCATTGTTTAAGGCACAAATGGGACACAAAGCATGGACCGATATCAATGCTAGATTAGTAACACCATCATACTTAGGAAGGACTGATCATATTAGGAAGTTTAAATGTAGAAAACAAAGAACGGACGTGGCAAAATTTTCCTTTGTTAACGGCACAATAGTAGACTGGAACAGCTTACCTGCGGCAATCTTTGAGGGTGGTCCTCTCAAAATCAATAGTACATTTAAGGAAAGGTTGAGAATATTATACTGAAAATGTAATTTAGTTGATAAGTAAATAAATTAAGGTGATATGTAATTAAGTTGATTTGTAATTAATTAAGATAATATGTGATTAATTAAGATGATATGTAATTTAGTTGATATGTAAATAAATTAAGGTGATATGTAATTAATTAAGATGATATGTAATTAAGTTGATTTGTAATTAATTAAGGGAATATGTAATTACTTAAATTAGTAATAGTTGGGTGAAATAGAAGTACTTATAAGCTAGGTTTACTTTTGCTTATTGCTAGGCGTTATTATAGAATAGTTTTTATTTATAGTCCTAGGTTAATTGCATCTATTTATTTTTATTTTATTGAAGCGTTATTATAGAATAGTTTTTATTTATAGTCCTAGGTTTAATGCATCTATTTATTTATAGTTAGAAATAAATTTAGGTTTATTTTATTTTTTTATTTTCCTTTTATTGAGGCGTTATTATAGAATAGTTTTTATTTATAGTCCTAGGTTAATTGCATCTATTTATTTATAGTTTGAAATAAATTTAGGTTTATTTTATTTTGTTTTTTATTTTTCCTTTATTGAGGCGTTATTATAGAATAGTTTTTATTTGTAGTCCTAGGTTTATTGCATCTATTTATTTATAGTTAGAAATAAATTTAGGTTTATTATATTTTTTTTTTTTTCTTTTTTATTGAGGCGTTATTATAGAATAGTTTTTATTTGTAGTCCTAGGTTTATTGCATCTATTTATTTATAGTTAGAAATAAATTTAATTATTTTTTTTATTTTTCTTTTATTGAGGCGTTATTATAGAATTTTTTATTTTAGTTAATTTTTTTATAGTTAGCTAAATTTAGGTTTATTTTATTTAATTTTTTTTTATTTTTCTTTTATTGCTGTAATTATTGTAGAATTATAATGGTATTAATGTATATTATATATCACTGCCACCGGGTGTATACCCAATTGTAGTGTTAATACATACATACATACATACATACATACATACATACATACATACATACATAAGTGGTGCCTTATTGGTGTCACGAGTTTCAAACGTATCTTCGGACAGTTGACTGAACAACAAAGGAGTAAAGTAATCGTAAAAGTGTCAAAGGATTTGGAATTCATGAAGAAGTTTCAATGCTTTTAATAAGCTAAGTCTAGCGGAAGATGGAGCGAGTCTCTCGAAACGAACTGAAGGCGACCTAGCCAGAAATTGTGGCTGAAATGGAGCACGGCCTTGCGAAGAGCTCAATCGCCCACGAGGCAGCGGAACCTGCTTGTCGACAAACAGTAATTATGCCATGCCTTGGAAACGTCCACACAAATGACTTTGGTTAGTAATCTTTCATACATTATCGACAGGGCACATCCTTGTGTCTTTCTCCTGCCACAGTAAACATTTGTCCAGCTTTCCAAACACACGTCAAGGGCTGAACCACATACACCTTGCAGAGGCGGCCGTTGTTCGAGCATATTAAATGTGATGAATTTGGGAAGCTATAAAGAATAGCGTAATCCGGTTTGCGTACGACTGATCACACGTTACACCTGTACTGCTTGGATGATCGCTCACTTCTACTTAGGCGCATATGGCTGCGAGGGTTTGGTCCACAATTGAAGAGTGTGATTTCGAAACTCGCTCAGTCCATTTGGCCACTTTTATGATTTATTTATACAGTGAGTTTCCGACTTGGTGTTACAAACTTTCAGGGATGATGGCTAAGGGCACATGTATCAATTTGAGATAAAGAAATGACTGAGTCGAAAGTTATAGGGGAGAGTCGGTTAGTATCGGACATCGGGTAATATCGGACAGTGCGTTTCTTTCATCTACCACCATATGGTAGTACCTGAATGACATGGTTACGTTTTTCTATGCGACATAACAGAAACGTAACCACGTCAATCAGGTACTATCATCGTGTGGTAGATGAAAGAAACCCACCGTCCGATATTACCCGATGTCCGATACTACCCGACTCTCCCCTAAGCAAAAATAGTTGTGTGGAAATGGAATTGTAATTTGGCACCACGTGCCCTCCTTCCCTTAACTTTTGGAACAATCGTGGAAAAATGGTATGGGCCAGATGTCTCCTACGTGGGTACTTGTCCCGATACAATCTGTGAGCTTGTCTACTGTTCCCATTGGCTCATCCGTATTCGAAAATCAGGTCTGCTTATTCCGCTCTCGTGTGCTCCTCCATTTTACTAGGACTGATCGACTGGACACTGCAACTTGTACACATACAGACGTGCATATCAGGACCGACCATGTCCGTTACACATTACGCTATATTATTAATTTACTGTAAGTAGACAACGTAAACAACGTCAGATGAATGCAGTATGTGTAAGATGTACAGATAAATACACATAAATAAGGTGTACAGAGGAATAAAATTATTTCATTTGCACAGAACTATTTTTGCTTGTAACTTTCGACTCGGTCATTTCTGGACCGGGGTTCCTTATCTCAAATTGATACATGTGCCCTTCGCCATCATCCCTGAAAGTTTGTAACACCACTTCGAAACATCCTGTATACAGTCTGATCCGTTTGGGTATTGATAATATTTATTTATTATTATAAAGCTATTATGATAGTAGGAAAGAAAATATTTCAAAAAATAACCTATAATAATAGCTTGGATAGTTCTGTTTTGTTACATTCCAAAACAAACGTCACTAAAGCAGCCTAAATGAAACAACTGATAGTGACTGATAGGATTATATTAACAGTTCTTTATTGCAGTGTCAGCAATAAAACAAGATTTGATTTCAAAATTAGATAATATGTTGGTAATTTACAAAATGAAATAAATGTTTAATTACATATGTCAAGGATTTAAGCAGCTTGAAATTACTTGGTTATCCTCGAGGGAATCTTGTATACTTTCGCCTAAGACCTCGCAAATTTCAGCCGTCTATGATTTCAAGGCACTTGGAATTGAATGCGTAATACTTCCCGACGCTAAGGTCTCTTACCACAAGGTGCCCGACTTCCTGCAACCATCAGTGCTATATATGGTTGCAATTAGACACCAATCTGAAAACAAGCGATCAGGAATACATTTTAGGAATACATTTTGACACACAATGTACTTGTGTGAAGGAATGTCCACGTCCGGTCGGCAGCAGGTGGTCCTAAAGATGCCGACTCCAACACAATACATAATAGGACCGGGGAACCAAACGCCTTCTGTTACATCCCCGTATCATAGTTGAAACTTTCTATACCAGACTGGCAATTCCCATGTTATAAAATGACAACATGTGAAAGAGAACAACCACTAGGATCTCCACTATAGAAAATGACTATTTTTATAACGACCACTAGATGGAAGCACAATTGCATGCTATTACTTCATTAGGCCTACATTGATCAAACATTATTTACATTATTATGTATATTGTTGTGTATTGTAATAAAATATATTTTATTTCTTAATACTATAGCCTACTTATTTTGTAAAATGTGCAATAATTTGGCAATAGTATATAAAGGGGCTTCAGATATTGACTACTTTCAGAAGTCGATTGTCAAAAAGATTGCTTTTCGTCTCTAGAAGATTTTTCTTCAATAATAAATTTCTAAATTATAGACATCAGCTCAAAGAATTTTGAGTGACCACAAGGGTCCTGAATACAATAAACATGTACAATATAATGTGATGTGATATATTAAAGAAAAAAGAAAGTTAATTGTTGAAGACAAATATGATGTAATATTTGAAGAGAATCCTTGATAATATTTATAAGAATAGACATTACATAATCAAAAAGAATGTGAAGTTCCTTAAGATAATTCCATGTGAATTTTGTGATTGAACCTCTACTGCCAAACAGCAAACCAATGACGGACCATTGTTTAAGAGGGACGTTGTACTTTTGAGAAAGATACGGCAAGACAAGGTTGATATAGACTTCTTCACAATATCAACTTCGGTGGCCTGATTTAGGTTTCTTTCGAAACGGATAGTAGGGTCAAGAACAAGAGCCCGTTTTAAGCGTCCGTTGATAGCAATAATGTCTGCCCGTCTGAAAGAACCATCTGATGATACACAATGTACTTCCTCATGAATCTCCCAATTTAAAGTTTTTAACGATATCGCCAAAGCATGTCGTACTTTTGTGGAAAATCATTTTTATTTTTCATATATCATTATAATGTCCTTCATAATGAAATATCATTTCTTTGAGACAAATTGTCTTCTTTAACACTACATTACAAACTCTTTGAATTATATGTACCTAACACATCTACATTTCGCTATTATTATTATTATTATTATTATTATTATTATTATTATTCCACTGTTGTCTGTGTCGCTATTATTTATATTAGCTATGCATTTTTATATAGGTTGAGTGGAAGAGAAAGTCTTAGGGTCGTAACTAGTGAAAATAAATGAAATAATTTAAATTGTAGGAAACATCATCGTAGTCTTTATCATTATAATGCATTGTAAACAGTCTATGAGGTCTATTAATTTACAATTCATGATGATTTTGTCAGATAAGTCGGTTAACGCAATATAAAGAATATTTAACTTTCAATCATATAACTTAACACTATAATTTTTACAATAACACGTGTTAATAAATGTTAAAATTATATTCTATATTAACGTTTCCGTCTTTTAGGGCATCTTCAGACAAATTTCCATGCAATATCTACATGTCCTAAATCATATTATAAAAGAATGCTTTATAATATGATTTAGATGTAGATATTAGTTTCGTGCATTACAGGCGCTAAATTCGGTTCAAGTTTGACGAGTAGGCCTACGGCGAACTTCGATATTCGCCTATGTTCGCTCTGCAGAAGGAAGCCTATCGTGTTTGTTTCACTTTATTATAAAAATATTCGCTGTCTTTCACCCGTGTTTTCATCGCTTAAGAATTTTAGCACAGATATTGCGGTTTAGTTTTTCATATGAAAAAAGACGAAGTTTTTAATGTCTTAGTTGCCTCTCTCATGTTCGAACATTGCAGGACACTAATACACATCGCATGGAAATGTATCTGAAGATGCCCTAATAAGGCGAAAATGTTAATACAGAATATCATTTTAATATTCAACATGTATTAACACGTGTTATTGTAAACATTACAGTGTTAACTCATGATTCAAAATTAAATATTATTTATATTAATTTCTATGAGGTCTAGCTTAGAATTAGGAATAGAATTTCAACTTTTTTTACTTGGTTATTTAACGACGATGTATCAACCATGAGGTTATTTAGCGTCGATGAGATTGGTGATGGCGAGATGATATTTGGCGAGATGAGGCCGAGGATTCGCCATAGATTATCTGACATTTGCCTTAAGGTTGGGCAAAACCTCGGAAAAAACCCAATCAGGTAATCAGCCCAAGGGAGAATCGGACCCGCGCCCGAGAGTAACTCCGGATCGGTTGGCAAGCGCCTTAGCCAACAGAGCTACGCCGGTGGTGAATTTCAACTTAAGCACAAACAAAATACTATAGCACGCGACAAATATGACGTCACGCCAATATAGTCTATGAACAGCTAACCTCTACCCGTATGCCCTGGGATAAAATACGGTTCCTAGATATAGTTAGTCCACACCTGTGGAGTAATGGTCAGCGCGTCTGGCCGCGAAACCAGGTGGTCCGGGTTCGATTCCCGGTCGGGGCAAGTTACCTAGTTGAGGTTTTTTCCGGGGTTTTCCCTCAACCCAATATGAGCAAATGCTGGGTAACTTACGGTGTTGGACCCCGGACTCATTTCACCGGCATTATCACCTTCATCTCATTCAGACGCTAAATAACCTCATGTTGATAAAGTCGTAAAAGAACCTACTAAAATAAAAAAAAAATAGATATAGTTAAATAAATTACGGGACCACCGGCCTAGCTTAGAAGGTAGTGAGTTTGTCTGCTGATACGGAGTTGCACTTGAGCGTAGGTTCGATTCCCACTTGAGCTGATTACCTGGTTCGGTTTTTTCCAAGGTTTTCCCCGCCGTAAGACGAATGTCAGGTAATCTATGACTAATCCTCGTCCTCATCTCGCCAAATACCATCTCGCTATCATCAATTCCATCGATGCTAAATAATCTAGTAGTTGATACAGTGTCAAATAAAAAAATAACTAAAATAAATCATGGAATTTTAGAGTCAGTGGAAATTTACACTCGATACAACAGCTTCGCTACTTAATGGGCACCACGACAGGCGACTGGCTTGGTGTGCTGCATGTTGTGTTTACCGTCGGCCACTCAAATGAAATACTTTCACTCAACGACGCCCTAAACACGCGCAATGCACATTTTTCGCGTACTAGATGGCACCGGCAGATCTTCTCTATCGTTCTATTACACAAGGAACCCTTAAAGGAAGTTGTAATAGACGTGGGGGGGTTGTTTTACCCCGATACGATGTTCTGTCAGAAAGAGCATGCCTGGACCAGGAGGAGGAGAGACGAGTTTTTGTACCTGCGTCGGCGCGGAACACCAGAAGCGTGGCTACTCATGTGGCAACAGCGCTCCAAACAGGCCAGGTTCTGAATAAAAACAGTCGGTCGCTCGGTCGGGTTAAGCACTACTACGGACGAATTCTGTGAACCAGGGGGCACGTGTGCAAACACTTCACACATGTGGGTATGCGTCAATCTAACGTCACCTGTCGTCGACGCGTTGACAAAGAGTCAGCACTTCCTGGTTTAAATGTACTAGAGCGATTTTAAAATCCATGTGACACACAAATACTAGCGAAGAAAATTCGTTTACTTTTTATTTTAGGCTAGTTACGCAAATGAATGCTATGAACATCACAAATTAAGACTTTTTTTCGCTATGAACTTCACAAATTAAGAGATTTTTTTTTTTGCTATGAACATCACAAAGTAAGATTTTTTTTTTTTTTTTTTTTTCTACGAACATCACAAATTAAAATATTTTTTTTTTTGCTATGAACATCACAAATTAAGAGATTTTTTTCGCTATGAACATTACAAATTTTTTTTTTTTGCTATGAACATCACAAATTAAGCGATTTTTTTTCGCTATGAACATCACAAATAAAGATTTTTTTTCGCAGTGAACATCACAAATTAAAATATATTTTTGCTATGAACATCACAAATTAAGAGACTTTTTTCGCTATGAACATCATAAATTAAGAGTTTTTTTTTTTGCTATGAACATCACAAATTAAGCGATTTTTTTCCCCTATGAACATCACAAATTAAGATTTTCTTTCGCTATGAACATCACAAATTAAGATATATTTTTTGCTATGAACATCACATATAAAGAGTTTTTTTTTCGATATGAACATGACAGTTGACTTTTTTCGATATGAACATCACAAATTAAGATTTTTTTTGCGATGAACACCACAAATTAATTTTTTTTTTTTTGCTATAAACATCACAAATTAAGGTTTTTTTTTCGCTATGAACATCACAAATTTAAGATTTTTTTTTGCGATGAACACCACAAATTAATTTTTTTTTTTTTGCTATGAACATCACAAATTAAGAGACTTTTTTTTTGCTATGAACATCACAAATTAAGAGACTTTTTTGCTATGAACATCACAAATTAAGATTTTTTTTTTTCGCTATGAACATCACAAATTAAGTTATATATTTTTTTGCTACGAACATAACAAATTAAACGTTGTTTTCGCTATGATCACAAATTAAGTTTTTTTTATGAACATCACAAATTAAGAAATCTTTTTTTTTTTTTTTTTCGCTATGAACATAACAGATTAAGAGATCTTTTTTTACGCTACGAACATCACACAATTAAGTAGTTTTCTTTTTCGAGAAAAGTCATTAATGTTTTCGAATATGAGGTCACAGAAATTATAATTTTAAGGCTCTTGGGAGGATACAGAGAAGCGGAGTCCCTCTATCGAAATGGCTGGAAAGTGAATTCACTACGCTTGGATCCAGGTCCAAATAAAATGAGTTCAGGTGAAAGTTTCCGTTGGACACTTCCACTGAGCAACATACATTTTTCCAGTAATTATCCTTTAGTATTAGCAGTATTATTAGCAGTAGTAGGCCTAGTATAGTAGTAGCTTAAAGACTTTCATTTGCAGATATATTCAGCGTAAAAATTCAAAGTGGATGAAAAATTGCCAACAAATTTTGCTACGAACTCTCTTTCCGGGAAATATCTTTATATGCCATAAATCTACGATATGGTCTCCGACTTTTAATTCCGTCCCGGAGAAGATCATGCTGAGAATTTTGTTGTCCTTTAAAATCCATTTTCGGGTTTGATTCCGCACCTCAGATGCAACACTTGGTTCCTTATATATAATGGTTATCGGAAGAAAATGAAGAAGATAAATGTGCGAATTCGAAACTATACAGTAGAACAAGTGGACAGCTTCAAATACGAGTACTTCATGTGTACTATAAGTAGTAACATTAGCTGCAGCCAGGAAGTCAAAAGAAGAATAGCAATGACAAAGGAAAGTTTTAATAGAAAAAGGAGCTTCTTCTGCGAACCTCTGGAAAAAGAACTAAGGAAGAGACCAGTAAAGTGCTTTGTATGGAGTGTGGCATTATATGAGGCAGAAACATGGACATTGCGACGAAGTGAAGAGAAGCTAGTAGAAGGATTTGAAATGTGGATATGGACAAGAATGGAGCGTGTGAAATGGACAGACAGAATAAGAAATGAAGCTGTGTTGTAAAGAGTGGGTGAATACAGAATAATGCTGAAACTGAACAGGAAGAGAAAGAGGAATTGGTTGGGTAACTGGCTGAGAAGAAACTGGGTACTGAAGGATGCACTGGAAGGAATGGTAAACGGGAGAAGAGTTCGTGGCAGAAGATACCAAATTGTAGACGACATTAAGATATATGGATCATATGCGGAGAAAATGAGGAAGGCAGAAAATAGGAAAGACTGGTAATGCCTGGTTTGCAGTGAAAGACCTGCTGTTGGACAGGAAACTATGGATACATAAACATATATAACTATAAGAACAGCTATTTTTATAAGAGGGTCTGGTCAAGATCCATCTCTCCCCTACCAGGATAACATTGTAGGCCTACGCTCAAGGGTCCATAATTCTTTTGGTAACTATTTATTCTTACGTTGTACTTTTTATGGTTTAAACATTTTAATAATTCCAATTTTTCTTCATCATCATTAGGGCTAGGATTTTGATGACCTATAAATCATGAAAAAATTTCCTAAAAACAATGCATTAATGACCTAAAAATTTTTCATAAATACCCTTAAAAATGCCCTAAAAATTTATCTTACATAATTGGCTTAGTAGGAAAAGAGGTTTTGTACTACTTAATATTTAGATTAGTAATTAAATTAAATTTTACATAATTTTTTGTAAGTAGTACACTTTAATTAATTATTTTACCTGATATAGTTTCCATGTATGATAGTTCACCTCTGCGTCGGTATGTGGACGTGAGGTCAGCAGTCAGCTGGTCGGTCTTGGCCCTTCGTGGGCTGTAGCGCCATGGATTTACTTTACTTTTAGTTTCCATGTAGTCTACCACAAGGCCACTCTTATCCGGAATTAACAGGTATAGAGCAGTCTATATTGAAGGGGTGGTTGGACTGATCCATTACTTGGGGTGTACTACGTTAAAATGGCAATATTTGTGTAGAAAAACGATTAAAATATCATACAAAATAATGGGCATTAATGGACAAAATATGTAAAGAAAATATCAAAGGAAATAAACATTATTTTACATCAGTAATGGCGATTTATGGCCAAAATTAAATGAAAATGCCTAAAAAAAAGACCGAATAAAACAAAAGATGCTCAAAGTCAAAGTGAAAACGTGGCTTCTTAGAAACCCATTTCATTCTGTGCAAGAATATTTTGAATCAAAAATCAAGCTGTAGATATTTTTTAGATTTCTTTCTCTGAATTGTATTATTATTTTGTAATATATTAGAAAATTCTCATATTTTGTTAAGTTAATTCTTGTTTTATTATATATAAACGAAGAAAATCAAATAATATTTGTGATCAGTGTGTTACAATTTTCATCTAGATATTAACCTATTTTTGATGATCTTGACTCACAATTGTAAACTCTAAGGAGTATTTGTGATCATTTTGTTTTATGTTTAATGTTGTAATAGAATAATTTTCATTTTTGCACGATAATTTCACACGTGTAATTTGACAATGTCATTAGCTTTTGCTATAACGACAGCTAATAAATACTATACTACTACTATACTATACTATACTATACTATACTATACTATACTATACTATTATTTATTTATTTATTTATTTATTTATTCTGGTGTAGTTATAAGGCCTTTCACCAGGAATACAAATAAATAACAGAAATAAAAAGGAAAAATAAAACACTATAAACGAAGAAAGTCACACAAAAATATACACAGGTTGCAGTCACACAAACTTTAAATGAGTGATTAAGCTTAATTGTATCCTAATTAACTAACATAATCTGGAAAAAAACACAAATCGACACTTCTAGAATATCTAAAAGCATTAAACAAGACAAAATTTTCCAATTTAATTTTGAATTGTGATAAAGTCCGGCAGTCCCTGACATCATTAGGTAGCGAATTCCAGAGACGAGGTATTTCTACAGTGTACGAGGATGAGTATAGAGACGTTCTATGATGAGGGATAGAAAGAAGAGTTGAAACAGGCAAAAAATGCAAAAAAAAAAAATGCCCTAACAAATATGTCTCAAAACACTAGTTTATCACATAACATATAGATACTAAAGCAGCTATGTTTCTGGTTTACTATAAAAAAGATGCATTTTCATAAAAATCCCAGCCCTAATCATCATCATCCTTGAGTTCGTAAGTGGAACACAGGACCACAACAAGTCTTCGTCGTCAAACTCTAGCCATGACCTTTGCTTTACTTCATGATTTCTCTACATGGTTAGCTGCTCTTTCTGTTGTCCTTTTCCAGATTATTTTTGGTCTTCCTACTCTTCCATTCTCCTGTACATTCCATTCCAGTTCTTATATTCTCTGGCTCTATGTATCTTTTCCAGCTCCATTTCTTTTCGTAATTTCTCTCAGTAACACAAAATGGTATCGGACAATAGCACTACCCGCGGCTGCATTCCCTCCCATGCTTCGCGACCACGTGCACTGCAATCCATCGCGTGATGCTGTCACTGCAACTTGTCACCGGATTCCAGCCCTACATATATAGGCCTACACGTCGGAGGAACACGTGTATCGGGGCGTAACAAAGATCACGATACGTTTGACGAGGGCGAAATTTGGAACCTCGTCAACATGACGTAAGGAACACGAGAACTTCTGCAACAAAGTCACGGAAACAACCATTAAGAGCCGTACTCGGAAGCTCTGGAATGTTCGTTGCATGTCGAGCTGCTGGACTAACGACATACATTTCCCTCACCCGCGGGCACCCAGTTTCGTCCGTTCATTCCGCGCACTATTTTCACCGCGTCCAGTGAAATCTTGGAAGATATAGTGGAGTCCATCATTAGTTTGTATTACATATGTATGGGCCATATTCATAGACATTCTTAGCGCTGGCTTTCCGGTGGATGATCAGCGAACTAACGATTTTCGTATTCATAAACCAGTGTTAGCGATATGATATGATATGATATGATATGATATGATATGATATGATATGATATGATATGATATGATATGATATGATATGAATCCTGTACAAGTAATCAGTCGATAGCCGGGGCTAGTTTAGCACGCTCGTAGCGCGGGCTAGCGAAATGTCTATGCATAGCACCCTATGTAGGCTATTTTTAGACAAATTCACCGGAACAAAGTTTCGGAACATCTTCTCTGAGATTGCTGTACTCGGAACGGTATAACCACAGTCTAGTATATGCAGTCACGAAGCTGAATACGTAGTAAATATGCATCCATAGATAGTTGCTAACCACTAGGATCGCTAATATCGCCTCATTACAGACAATGCGAAATAGTTAGTACTGGCACAGTCTATTGTTCCTGGCACCCTCACAACTCAAGCTTCGTGAATAGACTGTGGAATAACCTTATAATCGGTCTGATTACTGAAGCAAATTACTGAATCACTTGGGTGACATGTATAAAAAGAAGAAAATACAAGAAACTTCTTATGAGTAAATAAGGGGCTCCTCATTAAAATTAACAATTATTACTTTTGCTTTAAATGAGTAAAAGTGTTTCTCTTGAACTGATTTATTTTTCCCGTTGCTGGGAACTCGCAACGCCCAAAGTTACACTACAATTCTGCTTCAATTGAGGGATAACCTCGCGAAAAAAGCCCCAACCAAGTAACTTGTCCCAAGCAGAATCTCCATCCAGGCCCGCTAATTTTACGGTCAGACGGTGGTGGACCACGAAGAATGTAAATCAAATTCGAATAAAATTGCAATATCCAACGTTATTCATATTTTCTCAGTCGCTGTTGTCATAAAGATTATAAAGGTAAAAAAAAAGATACAGGTAAAGATATCCCCGTCACACGCCATGAAGGCACTTGGGAGGCATGGAGGTAGACCCTCATGCTTTCCATGACCTCGGCACTAGAATGAGGTGGTGTGGTCGGCACCACGCTCTGACCGCCTTTTACCCCCGAGAAACACTCAATTTTATAGGAGGCTGAGTGAACCTCGGGGCCGTTCTGGAAGTTTGGCAACGAAAAAAATCCCGTCACCACTTGGGATCGAACCCCGGACCTTCCAGTCCGTAGCCAGCAGGTCTACCAACTGAGCTCAAGTCGAACTCATAAAGATGTCCCAGTAAGGACGTTTCGAAAATTATTTTGTTACCAAAGCAGGCCCAATCACACCCTTCCATCCATCCACCCACCCATGTATGTATGTATGTATGTATGTATGTATGTATGTATGTATGTATGTATGTACGTACGTATCTATGCACGTGTAAGGGTACATATAGGAATGCGTGTATATGCGGTCATACCGCATTTAGAACTCGAACCCAAGACCAAGCGGCGACAAAACTGGACCTCTGGCGTTGCGTATACAGCGGCAGGCCATTCTCCTTACTACCAGAAATAAATAAGCGATCTAAAATCACTCAAACAGATTACGACACCACTTCTAAGTAACGTTGGAGATGTTCCAACAGTTTGTATTCGGGTTTGCAAATTGTCTTAAACCGGAATTAGCTCTCTCACAGATATTTTGAGGAAATGGCTGCGCAACTCTCAATAAATTAACTTGTTTACGTGATACACACGAGTCCTTGCCTTAATGCTGATTTGCATGATAAACACACACACACACACACACACACACACACACACACACACACACGTCAGCTTCGGGTGTCTCATTATTTTTTTTTCTGCTATTACGTGCCGGTCTTGAGATATGCAAAGCCCAAGTCGTGTAGCTTTAACGTTTTCGTCGAAGCAACGGTTGTTGGTTCGAATCTCTCCTAGGACATGGAAGTTTGTAAATCTGTCTTGTAGTATTAGTCTACTCTTTTTTTGCGACAGTTTTTGAATAATTGAGATAAGCGTTTTCAACTACTTCTCCTATTTCCTTTCATATTTCATAATGTATAATGTGGCATAACTTACATAATCATGTCTAACATAATATGCATGTGTTATTATTATTATTATTATTATTATTATTATTATTATTATTATTATTATTATTATTTAGGACATTATAATAATATAGAGGGTTTCCAGAACAATAAATAATGTCATTACTTTCAGGGGGTTACTCTTTGAGATATTTGAAATAAAAAAGTTTAATACAGTTTTGCTCGTTTTTGCTTCCTTTCCGACATAAAAATTACAGAACGTATCTATAAAATGATTTAACGATATCTACAGATAAGACTAAATTCATGGTATTTAGAGGCTAAGATCCCATAAGATAAAAAAGTAGTTATACACAACAAAATTATATAGCAAATCAAACACTTTCAAGGACCTGGGGTTGCACACTAATTTATCAAACAGAGAAAGATGTGACAAAAAAACTTTCTAAACGTTTGCAAGTCACAGGTATCATAAATAGAACTTTAAAATCATCCAAGGCTTTACAACAAACTAGGTTATTAAAGTTATAAAATTATACATTACCAGTATTTTTACTTCTGTATGAATGCCAAATCTGGATTTTGAAATGAGACAAATCAAGAATTGCCAGTATTTTTACTTCTGTATGAATGCCAAAACTGGATTTTGAAACGAGACAAATCAAGAATTGTCAGTATTTTTACTTATGTATGAATGCCAAATCTGGATTTTGAAACGAGACAAGTCAAGAATTTCCAGTATTTTTACTTCTGTATGAATGCCAAAAATGGATTTTGAAACGACACAAATCAAGAATTACCAGTATTTTTACTTCTGTATGAATGCCAAATCTGGATTTTGAGTCAAATCAAGAATTGCCAGTATTTTTACTTCTGTATGAATGCCAAATCTGGATTTTGAGTCAAATCAAGAATTGCCAGTATTTTTACTTCTGTATAAATGCCAAATCTGGATTTTGAAACGAGACAAATCAAGAATTGCCAGTATTTTTACTTCTGTATGAATGCCAAATCTGGATTTTGAGACAAATCAAGAATTGCCAATATTTTTACTTCTGTATGAATGCCAAATTTGGATTTTGAAACGAGACAAATCAAGAATTCCCAGTATTTTTACTCCTGTACGAATGCTAAATCTGGATTTTGAAACGACACAAATCAAGAATTGCCAGTATTTTTACTTCTGTATGAATGCCAAATCTGGATTTTGAAACGAGACAAATCAAGAATTGCTAGTATTTTTACTTCTGTATGAATGCCAAAAATGGATTTTGAAACAAGACAAATCAAGAACTGCCAGTATTTTTACTTCTGTGTGAATGCCAAAAATGGATTTTGAAAAAAGACAAATCAAGAATTGGCAGTATTTTTACTTCTGTATGAATGCCAAATCTGGATTTTGAAAAAGACAAATCAAGAATTGCCAGTATTTTTACTTCTGTATGAATGCCAAATCTGGATTTTGAAACGAGACAAATCAATAATTGACAGTATTTTTACTTCTGTATGAATGCCAAATCTGGATTTTGAAACGAGACAAATCAAGAATTGCCAGTATTTTTACTTCTGTATGAATGCCAAATCGTATTTTGAAACAAGACAAATCAAGAATTACCAGTATTTTTACTTATGTATGAATGCAAAAATGGATTTTGAAACAAGACAAATCAAGAATTGCCAATCTGGATTTTGAAACGAGACAAATCAATAATTGATAGTATTTTTACTTCTGTATGAATGCCAAATCTGGATTTTGAAACGAGACAACTCAAGAACTGATAGTATTTTTACGTCTGTATGAATGCCAAATCTGGATTTTGAAACGGGCAAATCAAGAATTACAGCAGCATAAATGGAATTGTTAGGAAACACAATTAAATACATACGGCAGGATCACAAATGTAATGAAGACAAGAGGTCCCAATACATCACATGTACATTCTAGCTCACATTTTTTTAGTTGGTTATTTAACGACGTTATATCAACTAGTAGGTTATTTAGCGTCAATGGAATTGGTGATAGCGAAATGGTATTTGACGAGATAGGAGCAAGAATTCGCCAGATTACCCGACATTCACCTTATGGTTGGGGAAAACCCCGGAAGAAACCCGAGCAGGAATCGAACACGTGCCCGAGCGCAACTCCGGACCGGCAGGCAAGCACCTCAGTCGACGGTAGCTAAGAACGTCCTCTGAAGAGCCCAGTTCCACGATGATCGATGATCGCCCTAAAGACGCGCTCGCACAATCTCTAATTCGGCACAATGTTCCAGACGTTTCTAGCCGCTGGACATACACCACTCTTGCAGTCAGACGTCATCTTGTTAGATGAACAGAGATGAAGGATCAGAAGAAGAGAAGGAGTCCTTCTACTCACCAGTCCGTCTCTCTCCTTCTCTTTCTTCCTCTTACACCCAAAAAAACCCTACGGCACGTTTCTTGTGTTCCAACATAAAGGCCCCTCTAGAGTGTATAGAGGTTGCCGCTCTTCCAGTGTTGCAATATTTCCAACCACACGCTAACCAAAAAGTCGCTACATCAAGTTCTCTGCGTGTAGCGGCCAGATGCAAGAGAACTGAACCTGTCCTCCACTCGAAACAACAACGGGGCAGATAGGCTACGTCATTATGTGATAAAGACTCCGCGGCTGCAGAAAGAGCTGTGTCATTAACGAAATCTGTCCAACGCCCTTTTAACGACATATACTAGCTAAAAAATTAAATTAATTCACGTTATACTTTTCTTCTTCTATTTATTGCACATAGACGTTTTTAGTAGCAAGTGATCACTAGATTTAGGATTTTAGGTAAAAACCTATTTCAATCCTTAAAAGATAAGTTCATAAAAACTTGCAAGTACACGTTTCACATAAAACTATGCCTAAAATAGATATTTTAATACTTACTGGCTTTTAAGGAACTCGGAGGTTTATTGCCGCCCTCACATTAGCCAGCCATTGGTCCCTAACCTGAGCAAGATTAATCCACTCTCTATCATCATATCCCACCTCCCTCAAATCCATTTTTAATATTATCTTCCATCTACGTCTCGGCCTCCCTAAAGGTCTTTTTCCCTCCGGCCTCCCAACTAACACTCTATATGCATTTCTGGATTCGCCCATACGTGCTACATGACCTGCCCATCTCAAACGTCTGGATTTAATGTTCCTAATTATGTCAGGTGAACAATACAATGCGTGCAGTTCTGTGTTGTGTAACTTTCTCCATTCTCCTGTAACTTCATCCCTCTTAGCCCAAAATATTTTCTTAAGCACCTTATTCTCAAACACCCTTAACCTATGTTCCTCTCTCAAAGTGAGAGTCCAAGTTTCACAATCATAAAGAACAATCGGTAATATAACTGTTTTATAAATTCTAACTTTCAGATTTTTTGACAGCAGACTGGATGATAAAAGCTTCTCAACCGAATAATAACAGGCATTTCCCATATTTATTCTGTGTTTAATTTCTTCCCGAGTATCATTTATATTTGTTACTGTTGCTCCAAGATATTTGAACTTCTCCACTTCTTCAAAAGGTACATTTCCAATTTTTATATTTCCATTTCGTACAATATTCTCGTCACGAGACATAATCATATAATCATAGATATTTAATAGCACCTAAAAATGCCTATTTTGCCGATAAAGCCTATTTTGACCTATTAAGTATTTTTTATCTATAATACGTCAAAACACCCATTCTTATTTCGAAAATTTGTATTTTAAATTCCAAAAGTGTTAGTAATTTATTGTGAAGCTAATTATGGACATTAACGGACAAGGCTTGGTAAAAATTGATTATATTTGACTTGTTTGTGTACTGAATTTATGTCTAAAACTTATTTTTCACATTTAATTGTTTAGTTTATGTGTAACTACGAGGCGTGTTCTTAAAGTAAGTTCCAAATGGGTGTAGTAAGTAAACGGGAAAATATTTACAAACCATTTTTGTTGCATTGTATTCCCCACACTTCAATTACTTCTCAACATAATCTCCACCATTATTGAGGCATTTATCGAGTCGTGGCACAAATCTTTCTATCCCCTCATTGTAGAATTCGCCCGCCTGCGATGCGAACCACTCCCGCACTGCTGTTTTCACTTCATCGTCTCCATAAAAACGTTGACCACCGAGGAACTTCTTGAGGTGCAGGAAGAGATGAAAGTCACTCGAACCAAATCCGGGCTGTAGGGGGATGGTCAATTTGTTCCCAGCCAAATTTCGAGATGAGATTTTGGGTGTCGTCGCCATCAAAACGTTGACCACCGAGGAACTTCTTGAGGTGCAGGAAGAGATTAAAGTCACTCGGAGCCGAATCCGGGCTGTAGGGGGGATGGTCAATTTTTCCTATCCTCAAGAATTTTTTCATCGACAGCACGCACCAAATCGTCACTGATCAAAGATGGGCGACCGGTACGTTGCTCGTCATGCACAGAGACGCGGCCCTCGTTGAACTTCCTAACCCATCTCCTGACCATTCCATCACTAATGGCATCATCACCATACACCTCACAAAGTTGACGATGAATGTCAGCTGGTTTGATGTTTCTCGCATTCAAGAAACGGATAACAGAGCGCATCTCACAGTCGGCGGGGTGCTCGATCACTTTAAACATTTCAACTGATCACAACTAACCACACACACGGACTGAAGCTCTGAAACTGCATGCACAGCTTGTCTGAGGACTGAAGAAGAAAACACGTATGAGCAAAATAACGATTGCAGCGATGCGACGGCTATAAATGAAAACGGAACTTACTTTAAGAACACGCCTCGTAGTTAAATATTTGTGTTCTAATAGTAGTGGTGGTGGTGGTGGTAACGGTGTATAAGCATTTAAAATTATTAAATTCTAGAAGAGAATTCCTGATGATTTGGGACATGCTTTGAAAGAAAACATTTTTGTTAGAGCCTATTTTCAATTCTTTAGAGACTATTTCCTACACTTTTAAGACTATTTTAGGCATCTAAAATTACATTTTAACGAGGATAATATTAAAATGGATTTGAAGGTTGTGGGATATGATGGTAGGTTCTGGATTAATCTTGCTCAGGATAGGGACCGATGGCGGGCTTATGTGAGGGCGGCAATGAACCTGCGGGTTCCTTAAAAACCATTTTTAAGTAATTATTATTATTATTATTATATTATTATAATTATTATTATTATTATTATTAAAATAGTGAAACATAGAGCTTACAATGAACACAATTTTTATTAGTTACATACGCCGAAGGAAAATTATAAGTTGCTCGAGTTTCCGCATGATAGATATAACATAATAGACATTGTAAGGAAAAATGATAAAAATAAAAAGAGATAAAATAAAATAAGTATCACTGGAATATCAAAATGGCATTTTCTGTACCTTAAAAACCTCTGCATGTTGTATTTATGAACTAAGGTAGGTGTCCCTGATATGGCCATGCTAAGGTTTGATAATTTTTATAGCCGCCATTTTGAAAAAAAAATGTAAACCACTTTTTTCTTACTCGTTCTCAGTCTAATGGACTTTCTTAAAACAATTTCCTTTCCCCATAAAAATAGCTTTAATTGTCCAAAAAGTCCCAAATTCCAAAAGTCTACCTACTGGCCATATCAGGAACACGTGCACATGATATGGCAACCCTTGTTCCATGTTCTATAAATCGTGATTGTTTTCAGTTTGATAGCGCAGTTGTGATAAAATTAAATAATTTTGGTGTAAAATGAATAAATATGACACTTAATAATCTTTTTTATAATTCAAAAGTGTAGTAAAAACAGGTTTTTCCATAAAAAATTAAGTTGTTTTTCTTAAAATACAAAATTTTTGCGTAATCCCAGCTATAAGGCATGTAAATTTGTCAGGTGAAAAAATAGAAGTGAAATGAACTTGATATGGCCATGGTGCATTTGATATTGCCATATCAGGAGCAGGTAAGCTTTCACGAAAATCGTTTGATTATGAACTCGTAAAAGATACGCCATCAACGACAACATCAATCAACAGAACATTAAAAACTGAATGGAGTAACATGGTTTTCATGAAACAAGTATTTCAAAACAAAGGAGACTTAGGCTACCTGAGAAAAATAAGAAGAGATCATATGAAAACCGTAAAACAGGCGACTGACGCCATATTGCTCAACCTGGCTGGATGGAAAACGATCAAGTGACATACCAGGATGCCCTTTCACTGGATGCTGCTGCAATTTAGCAGATTTTTTGGTTAACTAACTCACAATAGGGGGTGGCCATATCAGGGTGGCCATAACAGGCCCCACCTTACTCAGGAATTATTTACATGGCTTTTAAGGAACCCGAAACATTGCCGCCCTTACATAAGCCCGCCAGCATCCTGTGCAAGATTAATCCAGTCTCTATCATCATACCCCACCTAAATCCATTTTAATATTATCCTCCCATCTACGTCTCGGCCTCCCTAAAGGTCTTTTTCCTCCGAACTAACACTAGCAATTTGGATTCTTGCTACATGTCCTGCCCATCTCAAACGTCTGGATTTAATGTTTTTATGTTGAAGAAAGTCAGTTCTGTGTTGTGTAACTTTCTCCATTCTCCTGTAACTTCATCCCGTTAGCCCCAAATATTTTCCTTAGACCAAAACAACCTATGTTCCTCTCTCAGAGTGAGAGTCCAAGTTTCAAAGTATTATAAGATGGCGTTTGTTGTAAGTACTGTCTTAGTTGGAAAGTCAGGAGTGTGACCAAAACAAGGGGTCGAAAGAGCAGATGGCGTTTAATTCAACGCACCCGCGCGCCGCTAGGAGCAGGGAACTGAAACTCACCCACCACACGCATTGATGCAGATGTAACAATTTTCGCAGATGTATTTGATGCCCACTTCAAAGCAGACTGTGCCAAACACTTTAAACGCGGGGAAGAAATTCCGCGGTAGGCAAGTGGGCGGATCAAAGACTCGAACTCCAGCCTTGAAGGACGGAGAATCACATAAACTTATCTGCGTGTATCGTTCCCGCATCCATATCTGTAGATTTTGAACGATGGATATCAGCATTTCGTGCCGTGGCCTACATATAAATAAGGTTTCAGTAATTACTAAGATATCGCACAGCGGACTTACATAATTACAGCGCTGACCACGTCACAACGTCTTGCCCGCTGCCAAAACGTCACGTAATCGGGACAGGCAAGGTTCGAAGTCTTGGTGTCAATGTATCGTTGCACAATTACCAGCGGTACTATATTAGGGTAGGCTCACGTTCAAGACTGGATCATATTCCGGACTCACCTTAAAGTGAACGTCGACCGTTTAACAAAGAACATGTAACAATATTATCCCAGTTCGTTGTTTTCCACAAATATATAAACCAGCAAAATGTTCAGATCCTTTGCAATCGTGATAAGTACAGATGTGTTTACTTCTCCATTAGAAAAAGCAGTCCATAAAAAGTATTCTTAGACTGTCTCCGTGGTCTGTTGGTTAGCATGCTGGCTTCCAGATCAGGAGGTCCCGGGTTCGATGAAGAAGAAGAAGAAGAATTCTCTGGATGTCTAGAGTCTGGAAATTTGTATGAGTGTGATTGTGAGTGTGCCGGGTTAATATTAATTAACCAATCATCACAAATATAAAAATACATCAGGACTGTCGCTGGGCAGTAACCTGAACACACGTTTCAGCGTCACATTGTTGACAAGTAACTCCATCTGTTAGCACAACCATAAAACATCCAATAGATGCTATAGAGCATACATAGGCACAATTTTCGGTTACGTGAGGCACTCGATTTGAAATAGTTTGTTTACTAGAAGAGGAGACTGCAGAGTAGGATGGGAAATATAAACTGCTGTGACCTGCGTCACCTTATCGTAATCGCTAAGGCGGTAAGTGGCGAATTATTAGAAAGTGCTTGGTTAACGTGAGAGACTCGAAACCTTTTATTCAATTTGGCAAATTAATTCGGCAGCTTTAGTCATAAACCTCTTTACTATTTCTCCATCATTGAATTGATTTAAATCACAGGCGAGGAATTGCGAAACTAGCCAATAATATTCCATCACGTTGTCTACATTTATTTTCTTGAATATTCTGGCGTTTACCAAGATTACTTAATAGATTTGCACGTTCTCGACCTAAAATAATTTCAGAAAATCATATTTCGTTTTCTACGCACGTTTGATATATTTTTTATAAATTTCTTTTGGAAATAATAGGTACAAACAACATTTAATTCCTCGTACCTTTTAATATAGCGTGTTTAAGGTATAATGTCGTATTTAGTATACTATGCAAATGTTAAGATCATAAATTTTCTTCGAAATAGTACGAAAAATAACATTAATTTGTCTTACCTTCTAATTCAGCATGTTCTTCATGACAAAAGTAGTAATTTCGTTGTATATTAAATTTATTAATGCCTAATAGGATTTTCGAGCATAACATACATCTTATGTTCTCCCCTTCCAAACAGCAAAAAAACTCTTCCTCCCATTTCTCATGAAATAATCGTTTTCTAACGCGTACACACTGCTTTGATAATGCCATTATACCACCACTGATACTGCTTATGAAATTGATATAGAACCTGCCCACGCCTAGGAGCTGCGTGAGGGAGGAAGGGGGACTGTGAAGATGATGTCACTCAGAGCGATAAGCTCTGTGAAGGTCAGTGAGACATTATTTCTCAAGTGAGGCACGATGCCCATCTATGCTATAGAGTTATACCTTATTTTATTTCAAGGAGTGCAGTTCGGTGGCTCCTTTGAACACCCACTTACAGATTTATGACTTCCTATACAAACAACTCCGACAATTCCATCCTGTCCCCTCGTCCCAACATTGCACAGTTGCCACAATCCTGACGACCCTCGAAATTATGCAGTGAAACTGACGGGATTCTTGGAATTCGGAAAAGATACGACAACTCTGCCTCCACGTGGATTTGACGGGAGACTGTCAATTCTTCTGAACGAAGGTTGTGATTGGTTACTGACAGGATAAGACAAGATTTCCGTCACAGTGAGGAAGACATTTATTTATGACAACCAATTAGTAGGGGGCAGTGGAAGGTCTGTCGGCAAAGTCCTTTCTATGAAACTGCACTCCATGAAATAAAATAAGGTATACCAACAACGGGGGGGGGGGGAAAGTAGTCTTATTATTTGGGCTTTTTAGTAGGTTATTTTACGACGCTTTATCAACATCTTTGGTTATTTAGCGTCTGAATGAGATGAAGGTGATAATGCCGGTGAAATGAGTCCGGGGTCCAGCACCGAAAGTTACCCAGCATTTGCTCGTATTGGGTTGAGGGAAAACCCCGGAAAAAACCTCAACCAGGTAACTTGCCCCGACCAGGAATCGAACCGGGCAACCTGGTTTCGCGGCCAGACGCGTTGACCGTTACTCCACAGGTGTGGACAATACAACATTTAGCTGCATCTATGACAAGAGCGCTGGATTTCTATCCAGGCAGTCTGGGTTCGATCTCCGCATGCAAATGCATCGCAAAGACCTCTTTCGGAACAACGGGGAGACATCAGCAAAACAAGGGACGTTCCCATAGTTTACGGGAGCCATACAGGCCTCTTCACAACGATCACTAAATCGTACATCGCGTCGACCCGATTCAAAGTTGCGGAGCGATCTGGTGGGAGGAGGGTTCGGGGAACCGTGGCAACACCGCCTCTTTCGCCCGCCGCGCCGCACCCTGTCCCGCCAAAGGGCGTCGTCGCCAACTCCGCAACAATTGCCGGCGCCGCCGCGAGTTTATTCCTGTGATTACAGTCCGAGCGGAGGAAGGGTTTGGCCTTATAAGATCTCTTTGTCGGCGGCAGGTGGGAGGGAGAGCGCTGCCACGCCGAAAATGCCGTTGATAACCTGGCGCTCTTGTGAAATGACCGGCGTTCGACGCGCCTGGCCTGAGGAAAGGTCGTCAACACGTGTTATAACCCTCAGACCGGTAATTAAGTCCCTTCAGATAAGCCAGTGTGCGCATAAATATGTAAATCAACTTCCGAAATGTTAATATACGGGAGTACTATCTACGGCTAGGATGAGAACTACGAAACAGTGTTGCCAAACAGGTTAATTTATTATCTTATTCAGTTTTGTGTGTAAAATTGTAGTGGACTTTGTATATTTGTAGTGTTTTTTGTAACGCAGTTTTACTCCTGGTTGAATGTTAGAGAAGGCCGTATGGCCTTAACTCTGCCAGGTTAAATAACATTATTATTATTATTATTATTATTATTATTATTATTATTATTATTATTAATTTATAGCTATCTCTTTTACTCCCTTATTATAATATGGGGCTGCATGTTGGGATCCTTACAGATTAGAACATATAAAGACACCGGAAAAGATTAAAAAACGGGCTCTTAAGTGTTGTAATAATTCATCATTAAAATGGGACACACTCACGGACAGGAGAACGCGAATTCGATTATGCGCAATGTTCAAAACATACAGAGGTGAGCCTGCCTGGAGAGAAATAAAAAAAAAAATAGGTTGCAGCCGTCAAATTACTCTTCAAGGAACGACCACTCATATAAATTGAGGGAAAGAAGACAGAGGACGGACACTGGAAAGTTTTCTTTTCTCAATCGTACTATCAGAGACTGGAATGCTTTACTTGTACACTTACTAAAGGCTTTACCAATAACTAAAAATGTATGTAAAAATAGGCTTAAGGACTTTACTAATACACGGTAGTAACTGTTTAAAGGATGTAATTGATATCTTGTTATTTGAAGTGTTCTACCAGTGAGGAAGTGTGTAGTGTCAGTGAAGTCTATTGTGTAAGTGAAGTGTGTTGGTGTCAGTGAAGTGGCTGTGCAAAGTATTTGAACAGTGAAATGGTTAGAAGTGTTAGTGAAATCAGGTAGAATCAGTGCAGTGAGTGAGTTGACAGCGAAATAAGTGTAGTGCCGAAAGGTACTTGTGTAGGTATGAACCTGTCACACTCGTGGGTCTTAGTTCGAACTTAGGGTTAAGATACAAATTAGATTTACTTTATATGTTATTTTAAGTGACCATGCTTCATTTAATTTAGGATGCTCCTTGTTATTATTACTATTATTATTATTATTATTATTATTGTTTTTATTAGTTGTGTTTATTATTAATTGCCATTATTGAGTGTAATTAGTTACCACTGCCACAGGGTATATACCCATTTGCAGTGTGAATAAATACATACATATGTATAAATAAAAAAGTATTTTGATGCTGCCAAAAATATTTCGAGATGTTAGCGGAAGTATGTTTCCAACATCCGTAAAAGTACAGAGTAAAAAAAAATGTTTTCTGTATACACAGAGCGAACCTTAAGCAATATCGTTAATTTTAGGGTGTTATTCTTTGAGATATTTCAAAGAAAAAACTTTAATACAAATTTGTTTGTTTTTGCTTCCTTTTCTAGATAAAAATTGGTTTATATTAAACATTTTATAGCATATTTTGGGAAAGACATTGATTTAATTTTCAATTTATGAGAACAGTGTATTATGATAATAAATGATCGAAAGAATTTTAGTTTTTTCTTTTAAATTCTTTCTGAAAAGTAATTTTAAAATGTAACATTTATTCCGACAAAATTTCTGCACATTGAAAGAACAAAGCTAAAATTATTTCAATCATTTATCATAATACACTGCTCTCTTAAATTTACTAAGCATATTGGGAATTAAATCAACGCCTTCCCCAAAACACGCCATGAAATGCTTCATAGAAAACAATTTTTATCTTGAAAAGAAAGCAAAAACGAGAAAAAATTTTATTAAACCTTTTTGTTTGCATAATACAATTTTGCTCGTTTTTGCTTTCTTTTCAAGATAGAAATTGTTTTCTATGAAGCATTTCATAGCGTGTTTTGGGGAAGCCATTGATTGAATTCCCAACACGCTCACTTAATTTAAGATAGCAGTGTATTATAATAATAATAAATTATTGAAAGAATTTTAGTTTTGTCCTTAAAATGTGCAGAAATTTGATCCGAACAGATGTAGCTCTGTAAAATTCCTTTGCAGTACGAAAGGTTGCTCTTATTGTAAATACAGCTCATAATTAGGACTGTGATTTTATGGTGATTATTTTACCCTGCGTTCGATGATTAAAATTGTTTAACTTCAATGAATATTTCGTGAAAAAAAAAAAACAAGCAATTTCCCACAAATTTCGCGCCCTAAAGTAAATTTAAAAAATGATAAAATAACAATTTTTAAAATCATTATTGAAACAATCCCTTTGAAACTAACAGCAAATTGTTTGCATCATTAATTAAATTCATAATTCAATTTCATTCGACTGTGAGTGACGGCACTGTCTTCTTGATCTCACTGAGGCAGTTGTTGGGGGAAAGAGAATGACAGTTGCCTGAATTTCGTCGATTTCTATCATTTTTTCGAAAATTCGCGAATACATATAATTCACTTAATTTTGGACTTTCATTAATTTTATGCATGGAAAATGCAAATCCCGTAAGTTTTTAACACATTTCCGTATATCGTTCACGCCAAAGAATCACGCTCCTACTTATAAAATAGCCATTAAGTCATTCTTGATTAACTGTTAGCAGTGGATTTGTTTCTACTGTACTATTCTCATTTACTAGTCAGTGGTACTTTACTAACGTGTAAAAAATGTATGTTTTTTTTGTGAACAATTTTCATTGGTTACCGATGTACAACACTGAGCGTGTGCAGCTAAACGTTGTTGGATAGCGGGTCTTTTAAGATACTTAGCTACAGTCGACTACACATCATGATCTGTTAAATTAGATGACAATAATGAGTTTAAAAGTCACAATTTGCAAAAAAAGAAGAGAAAAAAAAAGAGATGTTGAGGTGGAATGAGGAAGGGGGTGTCTAAGTGGAGAACGAATTCATGTACAAAATCTATTAAACAAATTGTCACGTGTTGAAGCTGTAAGGTATGAAAAACGTTACGGAGAAATTTTCTGAATCGATTTGTACGAAGCAGTCAACCATATCGAGTCACGTTGTAATGTGGACTGTTACATGAAAAATGCTTGTCATAAAATGTGTAATAAAAACATTCCACTATGTTAAACGTTTTATAAAAGGCCAGGCCGAAGTAACGACAAGTTGCAGAGGGCGTGGCCAGCAGTAAACTGCATCGAGATCTCAAAGCAGGAATTCTGAGATCTGTATTGTTCCAGGTGCCATAATTGTGCACGTCATATCCGAGCTGCAACCTAGTTTCGAATGTTTTTAGCTGCATTGCGTCCGAGACTTCATGTAAATCTCTAATAACCGACTACGTACTTAACACACTGATGTATAGCCTATTCTAATCTGGCAGAGCTAACAAGCAAACGTTCTGATAGGGGCAGATAAAAAGTTAAATTTTTTTCTTCCACCATGTTAATAATGTCAAAAAAGTGCTTATACAAATTTTGACCACTTGACCGCAATTACAAGGCTGTCCAGAAAGTGATTTTCCCTGGGGCCGTTTATAGAAAAAAAGCACAATTGCACGGAAATATTTATTGAAACAGATACAGCAATTGTTGCGCTATTTGTCAACATATCCCCCACTGAAATTGAGACATTTGTCATACCATGGGATCAATTTTTGTGTCGTAGAAGTCAGCCGCCTCAGATCGGAACCAGCGTTTGACTATAATCTTGTCGCTGTAAGAAAAATCCTAATATAAACAATAGCACGTGACTGAAGTGAGGCTTCATTGGCCGCTGTTTGGCGCCATAGATTCTCAGTACGTGTTCCCGCCTACTGTTGTACATTCTGTTTCATGTTAAACATTTCTCGTTACTCGTCAAGTAGGCCTAACCTCACTACTATGCATTCGTTTGCTTAGGAAAGATTCACTTTATAATTACTGTGATTAAAACTCACATAACTTATTATATACATTTAAGACTATTTGTTTTTCTCCGCTTTTGAGAGGGTTTCCACTCTTAAGTTTAATAACCAAACACACCGAGGATGCAGAAGCCATACTTCAGTACCACGTGCTTACGTGAACAACTACGAGCTCAAGTGACGCCAGCTTGTTACAAGAACAGACTACTTCGTTATTACTGTTTGTATTCATCCGCGTTCATAGTACATAACAAAATATAAAAGTAGCTTTTCTTTTACATGTTGTTTTACATATGAGTGAAGTTATATGTTTCATTGTATTTAACAACTAGAATTCAATTTTTTATTTTCGAATAATACAAGATTATGGTTTCTAAATACGGACTATATTTTCCTGCGTCTTGTGAGTGTTTCGACTGTGAGCCAATCACGGGTATGACAGCCACGTGCTTGTGTTTATATTATGATTTTTCTTACAGCGAAAACAGTATACGTCTGCACCTCTCTTTGTCGATCCCATGATATGAGAAATGTCTCAATTCCGATGGAAAATACGTAGAAAAATAGTTCAACAATTGCTGTGTCTGTTCCAATAAATTTGTCCAATGTAATTATGTTTTTCTGTTAACGGCCCCTGGTGAACTTTACGGTCCTCCTAATTGCTGTCGAGTGGCCAGAATTTGTATAAGCACTTCTTTTTACATTATTAACACGGTGGAAGAAAAAAAAATAAATTTTCTTATCTGCCCCCATCAGAACGTTTGATTGTAAGACCAGCAGGCCTTCTCTTCCGCCCAGCCAGACCAATTGAATACAGTAAGCTTACTAATTAGTTATAATTACAATAATAGTGAAGTGCTTTGTGTAGTGTGTGGCACTGTATGAGACAGTACATGGACATTGCGAAGAAGTGAAGATAAGAGACTAGAAGCATTTGAAATGTGAATTTCGAGAAGAATGGAGCGTGTTAAATGGACAGAGAAAATGAGGAATGAAGCAATGTTGGAAAGAGTGAGTGAAGAAAGAATGATCTGAAAGTGATCAGGAAAAGAAAAAGAAATTCGCTGGCTAAGAATAAACTGCCTACTGAAGGCTGCGCAAGAAGAAAAGGTGAACGGGAGAAAAGTTCGGCGCAGAAGAAGCTATCAGACGACAGACGCCGTTTTCATACTCTCACTCGCTATCATAATATTAATACTCGATCACAACGCGATAACACGCTAGAAACTCCACTCCACACATCATCTCTGTATTTTTCATCTTTCACTGTTGCTACCTCTCGTCACTGGAACTCTCTGCCGCCTGAAGTCAAGGGCTGCCGAACCTTGAAATCTTTCAAATCCAAGTTAGAAAATTATCTTATGACGAGTTGCCAAACTAATTTATTGTTATGACAAGTGTTGTATTGCATGTTTCCACGTATTCACTACATTTTTTATATTCTAGTAATATTTCATTTTTATCTATTTTTGTTTCACCATATTTCCCGATAATGGTATGTCTATCATGTGATAACTTGAGCTATCATAATTTTCCTTGATGTGTGTACCTAAAAATATTGGGTTCATTGTATGCTTTGTACTTTACTTATTATTATTATTATTATTATTATTATTATTATTATTATTATTATTATTATTATTATTATTATTAGATATAGGCAGGGTGACGTATTTATGGAGATTAATTTTATCATTTCTGTTTTTTAATATTGGCGCCGGCGGAGATTATTGGAGATTGATTTGTATTCTTGGCTGAGACTAATGGAAATTTTGGAAAATACACTTATTTTGAAATTTGAGTATTAACTCAATATGAATAGGCTATTACTTTCAAAATAATTAACATTAAAGGTTCGTTGGATTCTGGTAAAGGTGCGGTATGGCAATATATATAGTCTACACGCCTGGAGAGTATGTTACATATCCACACGGACAACGCAGAGAAGTTGCCTATAGAGCATGGCGTTGCCACCTGAAGTTCCGGTACTTTCTGACTCTACTACTAGTACAACAAATTCAAGAAAAAAAAAATCCGAAAAAAAAAACTCAGACTATGAAATTCGTTATAAAACGACGCAATAGAAATAATCGCGAATGCATTCATATTTCGCAATTAAAGTTCGCGATTTGTCGAGATTGTTTTGTCCGCATATTATTTATCGGAATCAACTTAATTCGTAAATATTAGTAAAAATCTATTGTATATCTATTATGCTGTGATCTTCGCGAACTCCATAAATACCCGGCCCTGGATATAGGGATCATATGCGGAGACAATGAGGAAGACATAAAATATGAAAATGGAGAGTGCTGGGTTTGCAGTGAAAGACCTGTTCTTGGGCAGAAAACTATGAATGAATGAATATTAATTATACATCTTGATTACACAGCTTTTAACACTATATCACTTCGGAAAACGTATTGTCTTTCTTGTATTAAATTTTATATTACCTTGTTACATGTTTCAGCCTGCTATTGGCCATCTTCAGAACTGGTTGTTGCTGGTCTTGGCGCCTTTTATTTTGTTTCCTGTGGGGGTGAGTTTGTGTTTCAGAATTCTCAACACACAACTCAATTTCAGAACACACACACTCTTTGACTCCACATTACACTACACAAACACACCCTCACAGGAAACAAAACAAAAGGCGCCAAGACCAGCAACAACCAGTTCTGAAGATGGCCAATAGCAGGCCGAAACATGTTAACAAGGTAATATAAAATTTAACAAAAGAAAGACAAATAATAATAATAATAATAATAATAATAATAATAATAATAATAATAATAATAATGAGATAATTTAGGTATTTATCTGTGATATATGTGTGTGTGTGTGTGTGTGTGTGTGTGTATATATATATATATATATATATATATATATATATATATATATATATATCCATTAAACATTTAGAAACCTGAAACAGCTATTATTGTTAACAAGAATTGTTACACAAATATTTCGTTTGCCTATTTTTAAATTGGTTTGATGTCTGACAGTCCCTGACATTACTCGGTAGGGAATTCCAAAGCCGAGGAACAGCCACAGTGAAAGAAGATGAATATGAGGATGTTCGGTGGGAGGGAATGGATAATATTGAGGAGTGTTGTGATCGTGTGTCTAGGTTATGATGGGTGGATAAATTTTGAAAACGAGACGCAAGATAGACAGGAGTGGAGAAATGCAATATGTGAAAGAGAAGGGAAAGACAGTGGATTTTCCTACGATCTTCTAGACGGAGCCAGGACAACATTTCGAGGTGTTACGTGATCAACCCGGCGAATATTGCAGACGAAACGGACGCACATATTATGAACACGTTGTAGTCTCTGCGCCGAAGTAACGCTTAGGTCAGTAAGCAGAATATCACAGTAATCGAAGTGGGGCATCAAGAGTGTTTGCACTAACATTTTTTTCATGGAAAAGGGTAGAAAATTCTTCAGTCGCCTAAACGAGTGGATTAATGAGAATACTTTTTTGCAGGTTTCTGCAACTTAATGTTCCAATTTAAACTTTTATCCGTATAAATACCTAGATTCTTTACTGATTCACTGAACGGAATTTCGGTGCCATATATTTTAATCGGGAACAAATTTGGTATGGTAATAGTGCTTAACAAACGTGAATGGCCCACAATACGTTTACCGAAGAAAATTAATTATTAATTACTTTCAAATATTCCGAGAAAAACTCTCTGCAAATTCTGCATTGTCCACCACAAATTCCATCGCCACCTGGTCGGGGGATCGAAACCGGGCCTCCTGGATGGAGGACCGGCACGCTAGCACCCGAGCCAGAGACGCTCCGAACTTGGAAGTGAGGTTCGTTCTGGGCAGATCCCATGTGCAACCGATCCACAGTTATATTCAGTGCTGGCTCAGAGAATTATTATCGCCCTATTAACTACCACCGCCTGTTATTGTATTACTGGGCACACTGGGGTCTTTATGCCGTTTCAACGACGCTTCCGAGGGAAACAACGGTGGCTTTCTGGTGGGTCCGTCTGTACAATTCACAATGGCGGCTTACATACACAAATTATCAATTAATACTGTTCGTCACATACCGCTAACATCTTCTCATCACACACTCTGCTCCTTGGGCGGTCCGAACAATTACCGCACTGTGCCGTACGTCGTATGTAACAAAGCATACTTTATACTCCGGGACCTCCAATTTAAAATTTTCTGGACTTCGTCACCGCGGAAGTGGTATTAGAAGGTGTCTTTCTTATTCAATTATACAGATGAGTCAAAATAAATCCATTCGGAATGTCTGCCAGATGAAACAATGGCACAACTTTAAAACAATACGAATACTTCTCAGTTTATTATACAGGAAAATAAAATAACATAATCCAAAAATAGCTGTAAGCCATTACTATTGCTGCTGCTACAATTACTACAGATTTCAGGACGGTCTAAAACTTGCATTTTAGGCTTTAGTCAGTGAAACCCTATGTGCTACCTTACTAAACCGTGACGGAATACCGCAAAGTTCCTTACTTACTTACTCAATAGGGATATCTTATGCGAAATTTTACCGCTAGATGGCAGGAGCGTTCCATGCGGCGCAACATGTTGTAGGGCTATGTTATGTCATATGCTACAGTTGATTACGTTTTCCCGCTTTTTGGTTTTCTGTGCGTATCAAAATTATATTTACAATTATTTTGTATAACCTTACTTACTTACAAATGGCTTTTAAGGAACCCGAAGGTTCATTGCCGCCCTCACATAAGCCCGCCAGCGGTCCCTATCCTGTGCAAGATTAATCCAGTCTCTATCATCATACCCCACCTCCCTCAAATCCATTTTAATATTATCCTCCCATCTACGTCTCGGCCTCCCTAAAGGTCTTTTTCCTTCCGGTCTCCCAACTAACACTCTATATGCATTTCTGGATTCGCCCATATGTGCTACATGCCCTGCCCATCTCAAACGTCTGGATTTAATGTTCCTAATTATGTAATTATGAGGAATACAATGCGTGCAGTTCTGTGTTGTGTAACTTTCTCCATTCTCCTGTAACTTCATCCCGCTTAGCCCCAAATATTTTCCTAAGCACCT
The DNA here is from genome assembly GCA_025594305.2 of Periplaneta americana. Taxonomy (NCBI): domain Eukaryota; kingdom Metazoa; phylum Arthropoda; class Insecta; order Blattodea; family Blattidae; genus Periplaneta; species Periplaneta americana. Next base: position 189,674,348 of record JAJSOF020000005.1, read on the forward strand.
TATTCTCAAACACCCTTAACCTATGATCCTCTCTCAGAGTGAGAGTCCAAGTTTCACAACCATATAGAAGAACCGGTAATATAACTGTTTTATAAATTCTAACTTTCAGATTTTTGGACAGCAGACTGGATGATAAGAGCTTCTCAACCGAATAATAACACGCATTTCCCATATTTATTCTGCGTTTAATTTCCTCCCGAGTGCCATTTATATTTGTTACTGTTGTTCCAAGATATTTGAATTTTTCCACCTCTTCTTTGCCAGAGAATCAGTCCTATTCCGAGGCTTATTGTAGGGATTCGTAACAAGCTGTTTTTTTACGGTGATGGGTTGTTAGCCCTTCGCCCAACCCGCAAGCTGGAGGACCACACCTTATCGGCTGTCCACGACTGCTTATTCAATATATTCGCAGCTACCCTCCATATCTGGAGGCCGTCTCTTCTATCCGCGAGCTGAGGACGCGCCATGCCGTGGTGATAGGGACCCACCATACATGGTTCTGTATAACCTAGTATAATTTAATATAATTCAATTTTTTCTTACCTCATAATTTAATTTATAATAAATAATAACGTAAACCTGTATAATATTGAGCGATTCCCCGAGATGGGTGGGGAAATCTGCAGTATGCAGAATATAGATACGAGTAAATTGAATGTTCATGAACCTAAACGAGAACTTTGAGAACGAGGTGCACGAAAAAAAAAAATAGTAACTATGTCGAAGGTGAATATTGCCCTCTTTAATCATTAGTATTTAAGAACCGTACGCTAAAAACAGGACATCCAGCCACCAATGTGTTTTTTTTAATAGGGAAGAGACTATCGAGATTGAATTCCTTGTATTTTTTCTGTAGTTGCAGAAAGATCAAATGCAATTTTTAATAGGATGATATAATATGATCGCAGTATTATCACGACTAGTAGTACGTTTTGTAGGTTAAGGACGTGCAGTTTTGAATACTGTGTGGGATGATTTTGCAAATTTGAAGATTAAAACATGGATTTAATAATTAGGGTACAGTACATTAAAAACATTATTCACGAAATGAATTTCACTACGGATCGTCTTGGATAATAAACTCCCAGTAGAGTTTACTACAGGCGTAAACTTCGGAGACTCCTACAACTACTGCTTATAATCTAAGCTAACATAGCTCGCTGTCAAGGTTGCATATGTTTTTATTAAATTTTCTTTTTCCTCTTCCAAAATGAAACTATAGTCAACAATTCCTTACTTGAAGTAGTTACTTTTATTTAATAGCTAGCACTTTCGAGGCCCAAATTAATTATTTGTATTTTTTAAGGTTTAAAGTATATATTCAGAATATTTCGGGACCTGATTGAAGACAAAAAGCTTTCCCTGGTTTTTACATATAGGAACATAACAAAAATTTGGCATTTTTCTAGTTGTTTTAAAGTATTTAATATACTAATACACTATCGGTCTTACTAATAAAAACTCTATGTACAGACGTTTAACTGTCTTATACTTATACAATGAGTAGCTCGTTTATACGTCGTGTGTAAATTCCTTACTAATAATCACTACATACGTCGTGTATAACAGTATGACTGTTACACAGATACGTCATAGTTTCGTCATTACTTCGTTACGAAAGGTAATAGAATATCTGAGGTTCTCTATTGCATCCGGTAGAGCGCTCTAGTGTGGTGTGTTAAATATCGATAGTACAACTGGCTCCAATCGATTACCACACTACATTTTGGTCAAAGAGTACAAGCTACAGCAATATTACTCTAATAATTCTATGATCTTTGGTTTGTTCTTCTGTGGTTACAAGGTAACCATCATCATAAAATGACAGTCGATACGAACAGTTGTTAGAGGGGCGGCCATTTTTTCTCTATATACAACGCTTAAACAAGGGGTTTCGTGTATATAACTACTGCAAAGCAATTCCCATTGTATAGTTACAGCCTGTTTACACGTCCATAGCTTGTTCACGGTTTATTAGTAACGTTTTCTGTCTCAACTCTGCATAAGTCTCGTATAAAAACTATACATGGTTTATTAGTAAGACTGTACGTATATCCTCAATGTTTATACACCGAAAGACAAATGCACACGCAAAGCGCATCCCTCAAAGTACACGTGCGCTATCTGTTGGTGCTAGTTCAGGATATCTCTATTACTTACAAATAGCTTTTAAAGAACCCGAAAATTCATTGCCTCCCTCACATAACCCCCCATCGGTCCCTATCCTGAGCAAGATTAATCCAGTCCCTACCATCATATCCCATCTTTCTAAAATCTATTTTAATATTATCCTCCTATCGACGTTTCGACCTCCCCAAAGGTCTTCCAACTAACACTCTGTATGCGTTTTTGGATTTACTCATACGTGCCACACGCCCTGCCCATCTCAAACGTCTGGATTTAATGTTCAGGTGAAGAATACAATGCGTGCAGTTCTGCGTTGTGTAACTTTCTCCATTCTCCTGTAACTTCATCCCACTTCGCCCCAAACATTTTCCTGGGCACCTTATTCTCGAACATCCTTAACCTTTGTTTCTCTCTCAAAGTGAGAGACCAAGTTTCATAACCATGCAGAACTGGTAATATAACTCTTTTATAAATCCTGTCATTTTTTCTCAAAGCAGACTAGATGGTAAACGCTTATGAACTGAATAATAGCGGGCTTTTCCCATATTTATTCTTCCAAGTTTCTAGTGTGAAAAATGCAATTACCAGTAAATGAAGGGCATACGATCAAATCATAATGGTCATTTCAGAAAAGAAAGAAAATCATAATGAAACAAAGGAACTTTTAATTGGCTTATTGTACGACGCTTTATCAACTGCGATGTTAATCTAGCGTCTGAATGAAAATGAAGGTGATAATGCCAGCGAAATGAGTCCAGGGTCCAGCGCCGAAAGTTACCCAGCGTTTACTCTTAATGGGTTGGGGGAAAACTCAGAAAAAACATCAAATGGATGTATTTGTCACATTATTTTTTTCACAATGTATGACTAGAAATCCTATTTTACGGCGAATAAAAATTTTTAATTTTCGTATAAAAATTTGGTTAACTTCGGTGTGATTTCGCACAAACAAAAAACAAATTCGCTTCTTATTTCGTCTTTAAAAATTACTTTTTCATTCTCGTCCTGCAAAATACATTACTGTATATTCCTACAAAGGCTAGAGGTCTGTATCATCAGGAAATCTTAAGGAGCTTTGTACATTTTAACAATATTTACAGTTTTATATCGACATTCACATGTTGCGTAAACTGGCGTAGAGAAATTTGTTTAACAGCCTAACAGTCTCACATACTGTGTGTGAATAATATTAACCAACAGGCACCACAAAAACATGAAGAATATTTCTACTTTACATTTAAAAATAGCCACTCGAAATACGGTTTGAATATTATATTCAAAATTCTGTATTGACTGCCTCCGTGGTCTGTTGGTCAGCATGCTGGCTTCCAGATCAGGAGGTCCCGGGTTCGATTCGGTGAATTTTTCTTGAAGAAGAGGAATTCCCTGAGTGTCTAGAGTCTGGAAATTTGTATGAATGTGACTGTGATTGTGAGTGTGCCGGGTTAATATAAATTAACCAATCATCACAATATAAAAAATACGTCAGGACTGTCGCTGGGCAGTAACCTGAACACACGTTTCAGCGTCACATTGTTGACAAGTAACTCTATCTGTTAACACAACCATAAAGCATCTAATAGATGCTATAGAGTTACCAACAACGAAAAAAAAAATTCTGTATTGAAATAGCGTTTGAATATTAGATTCAACATTGTGTACATAATTGCATAAGATTCCATTTAATCACATTTTTAAAGAAAATTCCACTACCTAATTAAAACAAAATCGTAAATCCAGCAATCACTACCATGCCTGCCAACTGTGCAAAGGCCAGGGAACTTAGCTTCACCAAAGTTTATCGTATTAATTCACGCACATATTTATGTGACTTCCAATAAATGAATCTTTTTTTTTTTTTTTAAGATTTATTTTAGGTCGCATAACTGCTGGGTCTTCTTGCGACCACAATATTCATATACAGAAGAATGCAAGACAAGCAGTGATGATTACAAACAAGGTACACAATATATTACAATGTATCTAGAGGTAAAAAAAAAAATAATAATAATAATAAAATAACAAAAAATTAATAAACAGAGTATATGAACAGTATAAATTTTACAATCAAATCATATTATACAAGGAAATTTCTTTAAAGAATTGAATTACTTGTAGAAGAACATGTGTATTGTTGAGTGCTGTAGATATATCATTTGGTATGTTGTACTTTATCCTTGAGATGTGGTATTTTCGGCATTCTATGGTGACGTGTTTGATGGTCAGGAAGCAATGACAGGTTTCACAGGTTGGTGGTTCATTTCTTGATCTGAGGTAGGAATGGGTTAATTTTGTATGTCCAATTCTTAATCTTGAAAATAAAACCTGGTCTTTTCTATTAAGCTTGTGGATCGGAATATTAATAGAGCATGTTGACTTGACTTCGAAAAGTTTTCTGGAGGGACTGAGAGTCCAAAGTGTAATCCATGATTCTTTACATTTATTGCCTATGAGGGAAATGAAATCTCGATGTGGTAAGAAGGTATAGTCGGGGTTGGTGGAATCTTTGGTGCTTTGTTTGGCTTCTCTATCGGCTGCATGGTTGTCTGAAATGCCACAATGAGAGGGTATCCAGATGAAAATAACTTCTTTTCCTTTTGCTATAAGTTTATAGTATAAGATCTGAATGTCTTGTGTTAATTTATCAGTTGTCCATACATTACTCAGCGCCTTTAATGTGCTTAAAGAATCTGAAAATATGATGGAATTTTTATGGTCTTCATTTAGAATATACTGTAGTGATTCTCTAATTGCATATAATTTGCATGAAAAAATTGAAAGGATTTGTATCTTTTCGGCACTTTAAATTAAAATTCCGAAAAAAAAATTCTCCTGGAAAACACTAATTTCTAATAAATTCGTGGTAAAACAAAATTTCGTGTTATTTCGCGAGTTTGAACTTGAAATATTTTGACCTGAAGGGTTTGAAACATAAATTGTTTGCTTTCATCAGCTGGAAAACTGTACTTCGCGAAACCTGTTGTGACTTTGATGAAAGTTATGTTAGCTTTGACATTTCATTTATAAAAACAGATGCTTGGCAAAATCATAACACTGAAAGTTAAGCCTATATTAATATATCGCAGTACAATAAATTACGTATGAAGACACGAACTCACGCCTTGTAAGTAACGTCACACCCACGACCCTCAATTGCGAGTACAGCCACAATGTTGCCGCTCCAAATTAAACACTTGCGACTGAAGGGAAAAACAACAAACATTCGCCCTTGAAAACGATTCGTAAACAAAATGTTCATTCATTGAATGGATGCAATACGCGGCAACGTTGTGAGAGGTGTAACCATGACAACGTCAGAGCTCGGCATGCGAGAGAGAGCGCAACAGGTTATTTAGCAAACGTTAGCCAGCTGATACGGATGCAGCGCAATCTCTTGCTGCTCCCAGGTAGCACCGCATCACGCGCTATGGAGATATTTTACAAAGGGATGAAATTGGTTGTAACTGCCTTTGAACGAAGTGCTGGGTTTTAAAGCTTTTCAAGTAAAAATATTTACAATTCCTTCAGTTTGATCAGGTGCTTTTTATTCCAATGTTGAAGCACCATCATTAGCTAAATAGTTTATGAAAGATTTTCATGTTCATGACCTGCGCAAAAGACAAATTTGAGGCAGGTTTGTTTACATCAAACCATTTGATTTATTTATTAACGTAGCTTATATTTTTAGGTTAAACGCTTTACTTGAATCATTTTATACCATTGCTGTCTTGTAATCATTTTATTCTATTTTATATTCCTTGTAGTAGTAGTAGTACTGGTTGGGTGGAAGAGAAGGCCAGAAGGCCTAAGTCTTCCTGACTAGATCTAGAACATATTAAACATAGAAATGAGTGTCACGAAGGTTACATTTCGTCGTTGATTTTATGAAATCTATGTGACTATAGAACCATATACTACGACCACCACTACCAAATACAACAATGTACTACTACTACTACTACTACTACTACTACTACTACTATCATATACAACCATATACTAGCACTACTACTATATACAACTATATACCACCACTACTACCATATACTACCATATACAACCGTATACTACCATATACAACTATATACTACCACTACTATCATATACAATTATATACTATCACTCCCTACTACCATATACAACTATATACTACCACTACTATCATATACAGCCATATACAACCATGTACTACCATATACAACCATATACTACCATATACAACTATATACTGCCACTACTATCATATACAATTATATACTATCACTCCCTACTACCATATACAACCATATACTACCATGTACAACCATATACAACTATATACTATCACTACTACCATATACAATTTATACTATCATTCCCTACTACCATATACAACCATATACTACCATATACAATTATATACTATCATTCCCTACTACCATATACAACCATATACAACTATATATTACCACTACTATCATATACAATTATATACTACTATCATATACAATTATATACTATCATTCCCTACTACCATATACAACCATATACTACCATATACAACTATATACTACCGCTACTACCATATACAATTATATACTATCATTCCCTACTACCATATACAACCATATACTACTACATACAACTATATACTACCACTACTACCATATACAATTATATACTATCATTCCCTACTACCATATACAACCATGTACTACCATATACAACTATATACTACCACTACTATCATATACAATTATATACTATCATTCCCTACTACCACATACAACCATATACAACTATATACTACCACTACTACCATATACAATTATATACTATCATTCCCTACTACCATATACAACCATATACAACTATATACTACCACTACTATCATATACAATTATATACTACCATTCCCTACTACCATATACAATTGTACACTATCATTCCCTACTACCATATACAACTATATACTACCACTACTATCATATACAATTATATACTATCATTCCCTACTACCACATACATCCATATACTACCATTACTACCATATACAATTATATACTATCATTCCCTACTACCATATACAACTATATACTACCACTACTATCATATACAATTATATACTACCATTCCCTACTACCATATACAATTGTATACTATCATTCTCTACTACCATATACAACCATATACTACCATATACAACTATATACTACCACTACTATCATATACAATTATATACTATCATTCCCCACTACCATATACAAGCATATACTACCATATACAACTATGTACTACCACTACTATTATATACAATTATATACTATCATTCCCTACTACCATATACAACTATATACTATATACTACTACCATATACAATTATATACTATCATTCCCTACTACCATATACAACCATATACTACTATATACAACTATATACTACCACTACTATCATATACAATTATATACTATCATTCCCTACTACCATATACAACCATATACTACCATATACAACTATATATTACCACTACTACCATATACAATTATATACTACCATTCCCTACTACCATATACAACCATATACTACTATATACAATTATATACTACCACTACTATCATATACAATTATATACTATCATTCCCTATTACCATATACAACCATATACTACTATATACAACTATATACTACCACTACTACCATATACAATTATATACTATCATTCCCTACTACCATATACAACCATGTACAACCATGTACTACCATATACAACCATATACTACCATATACAATCATATACTACCATATACAACCATATACTACCATATACAACCATATACAACTATATATTACCACTACCACCATCACCAAAGTTATTGCGCGGGCCTTCGAACTCCAACTTAAATACGCAGTTACGAATTTCACCGTGTTGGCATTCATGTCAGGCATGGAGTTGCCGTATTGTTACTCAAGCAAGCTGAATTTACATACATAAATTGGAAACGACAGAAAATTGCGGCATCCGTGCAGAGGAGAAACAGGTCGAGTCCCTGCATTTATTTCGCGGAATCCGAGGACATTCTTCTCGAAAGATGTGAATAACAGCAGTGTCCGCAACAACCGACAATCAGCAATCCGCCGTATTTTGGGAGCTGTCAGGTGGAGCCATCATAAAAATAGACTGCGGACTATTGGAGGAAAAGGAAAGCAAAAAAGTGGCGTAATTCAAACTCGGCCCCTTTATTACAGGTCTGAGTGCCTCTCCGGTCGCAATTTACATGTGATGGCTAATTGGAGGACGCGGCGGGGAGAGGGGGTGTTTACATAACCACCCGCGCGCGTGTGAGTGATATGCAAGTCACTTACACATGTTCGCTAGTCTTGGAAAATCGAAACAGAGCGTCCAACGCTCACTACACACACGCAGTGGCAGTTTGTGAAATGTACCTTTTGTTTGTGAAATGTACCTTTCAACTTTGTCAACGACATACATACGGTGCAACAAAGCCAGATCTTTCAAGGTAGTAGTAGTATAGTATATTTTATGCTCGACCATGCCGAAATGTAGTAATTATACACCTGGTAGCAGTCCTTTAATGCATGTCATTAAAGTACACCTATTCATTAAAGTTCAGGTTTTCGATTATTCTCGGATATGCAATCGAAAGAGAATTAGCGAAAAGTCACGGAGGCTGGAAATCCAATACTGTCGCAGAAGGTTATGTTCTGTTACTATAATAATTAGAGTTAATTGTAAATAATATTCAAATAAATTCAATTTGTCATCTCGTTTTTCAATGTCCAATTCAATTTCAACGTTATATCAAAATTAGTTCATGTTATTCTCCAAATTATATCAAGGTCAATGACATTATTGTTCCTCGGAAAAAATCAATACTTTCGCGTCTGCGCACATCTCACAATTTACAAGCTTGCACAAGGTGACTTCTGCTCTTCAGTGAGATGCGAATAAAATGAATACTTCTGAATAATTTCAAGTTATAAATATGGTCGAGCATAAAAAGTCGTATGAAACTTGCCCATAATGGTAATTAAGACGCTCGTATGAAAATTATGAAACTCGCTTGCGCTCGTTTCATAAACTAACATACTCGCGTCTTAATTACTATCATTATAGGCTCGTTGCATAATGTACTATACTATCATCGTGTGCACTTCGATGGCTCCTTTTAACACCCTCTTACAGATTTACGACTTCTTTCACAAACACCTCTTACTATTCTATCCTGTCCGCATGCTCACAGTTGCCACATTCAATTATATTCTCGTGTTAACTGACGAGATTCTTGGAATTCGGAAAAGATGGGCAACTCTCCCTCCACATGGATACGAAGGGAGCCTGTCAATTTTTCTAAACCAAGTTTCTGATTGCTTACTAACAGGAGAAGACAAGATTTCGGTCAGAGTAAGGAAGACATTTATGACAACCAATTAGTAGGGACAGGTCGGGAAAGTCGTTTCTATGAAACTGTACTTCATGATATAAATGAACTATAAGGTAATTGGGGGTTACATCAGCTGCTTGTCTATGCGGATGACGTGAATATATTAGGAGAAAATCCACAAACGATTAGGGAAAACACGGGAATTTTACTTGAAGAAAGTAAAGAGATAGGTTTGGAAGTAAATCCCGAAAAGACAAAGTATATGATTATGTCTCGTGACCAGAATATTGTACGAAATGGAAATATAAAAATTGGAAATTATCTTTTGAAGAGATGGAAAAATTCAAATACCTGGGAGCAACAGTAACATATGAAGAGTTCGCGGGAAAAACGTTGAATGTCACATTTCTGTTAAGGATTAGATAATGATCTAATTGAGTCTATAACTGCAAGATGTAGTGCTGTTTCTATAGAAAATAAAGGAAAGGATTGCTGTATTCGTGGTGATAATTCTCCTTTTTACCATTTTTCATAAGAACAACATTAAATTTCGCAGTGATCCATTGAATTAGATAATGACATCACCTTAAGAAAACTGTGACATTCATCGTTTTTCCCGGGAACTCTTCAAATATAAATGATACTCGGGAGGAAATTAAACACAGAATAAATATGGGAAATGCCTGTTATTATTCGGTTGAGAAGCTTTTATCATCCAGTCTGCTGTCAAAAAATCTGAAAGTTAGAATTTATAAAACAGTTATATTACCAGTTGTTCTTTATAGTTGTGAAACTTGGACTCTCACTTTGAGAGAGGAACATAGGTTAAGGGTGTTTGAGAATAAGATCCATAGGAAAATATTTGGGGCTAAGAGGGATGAAGTTACAGGAGAATGGAGAAAGTTACACAACACAGAACTGCACGTACTGTATTCACCTGACATAATTAGGAACATTAAATCCAGACGTTTGAGATGGGCAGGGCATGTAGCACGTATGGGCGAATCCAAAAATGCATATAGAGTGTTAGTTGGGAGGCCGGAGGGAAAAAGACCTTTAGGGAGGCCGAGACGTAGATGCGAGGATAATATTAAAATAGATTTGAGGGAGGTGGGATATGAGGATAGAGAATGGATTAATCTATCTCAGGATAGGGACCAATGGCGGGCTTATGTGAGGGCGGCAATGAACCTTCGGGTTCCTTAAAAGCCATTTGTAAGTAAGTAAATAACACCTCGAGAGTCACGCAATATGTGAATTCATTCATTTCAGAATAAAAAAAAGAAACGGCCGATGCCGCTTGTATAGTTTTACCAACTGTCAGCAATCATGTGAGTTTCAACATCCTGCAATAAAAATGTTTGCCAACCTCGTCGCAGTACCATAAACATCCAAATTTCGAAACCTACTTAAGAGAATTAACAGGCTGGTTGAATCAGACATTCTTGAAGCTCCTCCTCAGAATTAAAAGCGAAAACAACAGAACTGGCATGCGATGAAGTAGGCCAGCGCCAAGCAATTTAGGAGGGATGACATCACCGGCGTGACTTTCTCACTAACACTACTTTCTTAAAAGTATTTTGAAAGGCAAGTAATTTAACGAAATTAGCGCTCCATTTGAAAAGGCTCCAAGAGACGGGAATTGACGCGGCGATCCATTGAGGCTGCGAAGCACGATATCAAACAGGGGTGGCTAAAGTGCGCACCAGACTCTAATTCGAGACATAGTATGTCAACGGGTCCAAGTAATGAGGACGTGGAAGAAAGAAAATCTCTCTTCTGACATCAATTTCTTTGAAAGGAACATAAGGTTATGTGACACGTAATGTAGGCCTGAATTTGTGGCACGAAATGACACTTACCCATGATTAAAAAAGGTGTCAGACAAAATTATTTGTGGCACCGGTCCCATATGCTTCTGAAGTCTCTGAATACGAAGAGCCTGAAGTAGAATATTATCACTCTAGGGGCAAGATTTGATGCAAGAGCGAAGTTACCTGATTGAGGTTTTTTCCACGGTTTTCCCTCAACCCAATATGAGCAAATGCTGGGTAACTTTCGGTGCTGGACCCCGGACTCATTTCACCGGCATTATCACGTTCAACTCATTCAGACGCTAAATAACCTAAGATGTTGATAAAACGTCGTTAAAATAACCTACTAAAAGAGCAAAGTATGCAGTACGCATAATAAAACAATAAAGGTTGTCATTTATCACCTACCCTGCTCAACATCTATACTGTTTTCGCTGTAAGAAAAATCCTAATGTAAACATAAGCACGTTGCTGTCATACCCGTGATTGGCTCCCAGACGAAACACTCACATGACGCAGGAAAATATAGTTCGTATTTGGAAACCACATTATTATATTATTTGAAAATAAAAAATTGAATTCTACTTGTTGTATGATTATTCTTATATATTTCTATTTATTGATGAGGAAGATAATATAATTTATCTAATATAATTAGTATATTTGACTTCCAATCAAAAAGTTTGTATAAACAAGATAAATAATTTTATTAACAAGATATTCTATTATAATAATTATAACATTGTCAACAATTATTATAATAATAGCGACAATATTATCAAAAAGACGATGAAACATTTAACTTTACTCATGTAAAACGCTATGTAAAAGAAAAGCTACTTTTATATTTTGTTATGTACTATGAACGCGGATGAATACCAACAGTAATACCGAGGTAGTCTGTTCTTGTAACAAGCTGGCGTCACTTGAGCTCGTAGTTGTTCACGTAAGCATGTGATACTGAAGTATGACTTCTGTATCCTCAACTGTCCATTGTGAAGACATAAGACTTAAAAATAATTTAATTACAGTAATTATAAAGTAAATTTTCCTAAGCAAACGAATGCATAGTAGTGAGGTTAGGCCTACTTGACGAGTAACGGTAAATGTTTAACATGAAACAGAATGTACAACAGTAGGCGGGAACACGTACTGAGAATCTATGGCGCCAAACAGCGGCCAATGAAGCTTCACATGTCAAGTGCTATTGTTTACATTAGGATTTTTCTTACAGGAGGATTTAGTGAAAAACTGTTTTCAGAACATGGGAGGAGTGATAGTATGAGGGAGAAGAATGAAGTGAATAAGATTTTCTGATGATATGGCGTTATTAGAAAAAGAGGAGAGGATGGATACTAAGAGATATGCTACTAGAGCTAAATGACAGCTGTGAGCAGTATGGGATGAAGATAAATATAAACAAAACGAAGACCGGAAGAAAAATAAGGAAGGTAGACTTGCGAATACTAAATAAGACAGTAGAGCAAATGATCAGATTCAAATATTTGCAGTGTACTATAAGCAGTAACATGAGCTGCAGCCAGGAAGTCAAAAGGAGGATAGCAATGGGAAAGAAAGCTTTTAATAGAAAAAGGAGCATCTTCTGCGGACCTCTGGAAAAAGAATTAAGAAAGAGATCAGTGAAGTCTTTTGTGTGGGGTGTGACATTGTATGGGGCAGAAACATGGACTGATCTTTCACTACAAACCCAGCATTCTCCAATCTTTCCTATTTTCTGCCTTCCTCTTTGTCTCCGCATATGGTCCATATATCTTAATGTCGTTTATCATCTGATATCTTCTTCTGCCCCGAACTCTTCTCCTGTTCACCATTCCTTCCAGTACATCTTTCAGTAGGCAGTTTCTTCTCAGCCAATGATCCAACCAATTACTTTTCCTCTTCCTGATCAGTTTCAGCATCATTCTTTCTTCACCCACTCTTTCCAACACAGCTTCATTTCTTATTCTGTCTGACCACTTCACACGTTCCATTCTTTTCCATATCCACATTTCAAATGCTTCCAGTCGTCTCTCTTCACTTCGTCGTAATGTCTTATTTCTGCCGCGTACAATGCCACACTCCACACAAAACACTTCACTAGTCTCAAATATGAGCAAATAATATCTCAATTTTTTGTGTTCAGAACTCTCGAAATTCGGCTAAGATGGGATTTTGAAGGGATATTTGTTTTCATTGCATTATCTTTATATATATATATATATATATATATATATATATATATATATATATATATATAAAAATTTGAACTGGTAATGGAAATTACGGGAAAGCGATTGAACAGATTTTAATGAATGACCCGTCATTTTGAAGCTTGGCATCCAAGAATTTTCATAAAAATTGCAACTTTCAGTGAAGCGTTAGTTTTTCTACATAATTTTCCTATTTTCCAAAACCCATATTTCGTCAGTTTTGAGAACTAATTACATTTCAGTATAAAACAAAACACACACTACAATAAACAGTAGGATACTACACGAAGGCCATGACCTGCAGGATTGCTGACATTATTAAGAGCTCAAATTCAATTGGTTATTAAAATCTTCAAGACTCAGGTCTGATTGTGCGGTGTGTAATTTTCTGAGTACAGCTGTGTATTGGATATTAAAATCTACAAAACTTGAGGTGGTTTGATGACATTATTACCATTAGAAATGAAATATTATTATAGTTAATGCCATGATGTAACTATTTTTCATTAATTATACCACATTAATGCTATATTGATGATGTGAAAGTGAAACCTTTTGGAGTTATGTAAGTATATGTAGAGAATATCTTAAATTAGATCTTCATTTCTATAATTTACTGAGTGGTGGAGATATATATAACTACAAAACTTACGTAAGATAATAATATTGCTATTAAAAATCAAATATTTTTATAGTTATTAATCAAGTAGGGTTGGGTATTTTCATATACTTAATGGCGGTATGGTGTAGATATTTATAGCCGTCATTCTCTTCAGTATTGCCTCGAGAAAGCGCAAAAATTAGTTTCTAAGGAAAGACCGAAAGGTATTACTTACTGATAAAATAAGAAGCCTACAAAATTATGTAGTCTCCCGATCATTTCTGCAAGATCTCTTAGCAGGATAAAATGATTTTATCCTCTACATGCAGCAGCTATACTATGCTGTCTATTGTTCAAAAGCATAGCAAACCTTACTTTTTTTTAACTTTCACCTACAATCCACAATGACCTGAAATAGCTATTGCTTTACTCTCACATGAAAAAACCCACTGATCGTCCTGATATTGTTACTTGCGTTTTCGCATTGAAACTCAAAAACTGAAGGTGGATAGGTTCAAGAAAAAGTATTTGGCATAAAAAACATTCAGAGGGAGTATGTTTCATTATTATGGAAGCATGTAACTTTCAAAATGTCTGGTATTCTTAATTGAAAATAAACCTGAAATATTTTTGTTTGAACTTCTAATGAACTTAGTTTGCAGAATTTGCTGCACAAGCCACTAGTTTTATTATAAAAATATTCCCTCGGTACGAAAGACTGGAAAGTACATTTCGCGTCACCTACTAAAACACGGATTTATAAATTAATACAATACCCTACATAGCCTTAAGGATAGGGAACCAAACAAACTCTTCCGTCTTATCTTCTATTTATGCTGACGGAACGGTGCATGACGTTTCTGCATTAAAGCTTGATGTTTGTAGAAGCGTTCCGCTGTATAAATATTTGTTCATGAACATATTAAGTTATGATAAATAACCGCTGAAAAAACAGAGAAGCACGAAGCAAAAAGTTCCGGCTTGCGATCGTGACCAAAACTCTTTAAAAACTTGAGATAAAACCAAGAATCTCATTGGAAGCACTGGGAAACAAAACCTGCAACACCATCTCTGTCAGATGGGTCTCTGCATGTGTGATCTGATATGGTACACACAATCAAGAATCTGTGTAATATGGGAAAATATACTCGGCTGTGGCTCCAATCACTTCCGGTTAGCAGGGTTCGATTCCCTGTAGGAAATGGAAATTGACCCCTTTCCTATACGGACTGGTAGTAGTACTAGGTTACGACTTCACCCATTTCACCTTTTCCAAGGTCTTCTAGAACAGGCCTGCACAATCAGCGCTCAACGAGCGCGCGCGCTCCTTCGGAGCGGGAGAGCGGTGTTTACCGCTCGCCGAAACGGAGAGGAAGATACGTCAGAATGACATAGACTTGCTATAGGTAGAGGAAAGGGAAACGACCACTCAGCTATCTAGTGGAGTGCAGTGTGTAGGCCTATTCTCAGTAACTGTTTCACGTTGCTTGCCTACTGCTACAGTACAGTATGGAGGAATCTAAAAGACGGAACATAACATTTAACATTTAGGGTGCTATTCATAGACATTTCGCAGCACGCGCTACGAGCGTACTAAGCTAGCCCCGGCTATCGACTGGTTACTTGTACAGAATTCAAATCATATCCTATTGCTAACACTGGTTTATGAATACGAAAAACGCTGATCATCCACAGGAAACCCGCGCTAAAATGTCTATGAATACGGCCCTTAACGATTAATAGCTCGAACTTACTGATCTTCAATGTGACCTAAGGGCTAAAGATCGTTTGAATAATACTACTAGTCTGGTTGAGTTTTACAAGACTAAACATTAGCAATAATATCCACGACTACACAGGCTGGCTGTGAAAATGTTTGCTATGTTTGGCTCAACATTTATATTTGTGAGCAACTGTTTTCTATAATCAACTTTCATAAAGGCAGACATCGAACATCTGTAGGTGATGTTTCATTACGATCAGTAGGCTACTGTTCCTTTCAGCTGCCAACAGCATAAACCTCGTTTTGATGTACTGATAAATAAAAATATAATAAAATGATATTGTACATTTAAGTAGCTATAGAATTTCTATTACTTCTATAAAATAAATATTTCTTTATTAATTAATAATAGTCCAAGATAGTTTTGCAAACACTGAACGGGAATTCATTTCATAAACACTAGTAATAGTGCTGTATTTCCTTTTGTGTATATTTTGTACGAGATCACCCCTTCTTCCAGTACACCCTTATACAAAGCGCAGCTAATATCTGCATTCCGCTCATGAGCTGCAAGCCGGCTCGGAGAGCGCAAACCTTGTGCAGGCCTGTTCTAGAATCACGTTGTCCTTGATGTTTTTAGTTAGTTTTTTTTTAACGATGCTGTATCAACTATTAGGTTATTTAACATCGATGGAATTCGTAAGGGCGAGATGAGGCCAGTTGGCTATACAAATCTTCGCCCCATTTTCTTCAGCAATTTGCTCTCAAATTCAAGTCATCTCTTATTGGAACAATCTGCAATGTGAACATTATTCATCGATGAAAAAAGTCCGATGAATTAGCGCTGAATTATTTAAAAAAAATTAAAAAAAGCGAAAAGCTTCCGCATTTATACCCCAATCTATATAGAAAAAAAAATAGGTCAAAGTTCAAAGTGCTCGAAGGAGTCCTTCAACATTCCTTGACGAAACACCATTCAATATTTTGCACACAACTACCAACAACGCATTTGCAGTACGGCGAGCAGTTACCGGATCGCGTCCCACAAGCTGGACACCATTTGAATGACGGTAGCTGAAACCATTAAGAGATTAAGCAAATTCCTTTCGGAAATGTGATCCTTGTAATGTAGAGCGAGGGCTTCTTGACAACAACATAACTCTCGCAGCATTACTGCGGCAGTGTATCTAATGACTTTTCATACACGAGCTAGCTTCTGAACGGAACGGGCGGCGTCTGAAATATGGGCCAAGTTTAGAGAGAAAGGAAAAGCCAAGCCAGCTTAGCTGCAGACACCGGCGCCAACACTGTCCGCCCGTCTCTCCAGCAGACATTACGCGCATGTAGTGGCGGCCGTAACGGTTTCCTAGCAACTGGCGATTCTGTGCTAAAAGAATAACGCTCATGCTATATTTCAGAAAATCTTAAGTATTATCTCCCTTACCATACCCAAAAAATTAGTGTTACACGATTAGACGTATTTTTCATTTGTTCTGTACGTTTCGAAAATTAAAATCTTTTGTGCGAGATCGTGCGTATTTGCTTGGTTTCCGCACAAAACAAATCCGCGGAAAGTCTAAAATTCCACATTCAGTATTCCCAACCTAACACACGTAACAATTTCCCTTTTCTTACCGCTTAAGTGACATATTGATTTTACTACTTTAGGCTTTTAACATATTATTTTTAGAGACGTTCAATATAGTAATAATTATAAATTGGAAACTTACCACTGCAATTTCACCTAAATTGCAATGTTACTTATTGTTTTTAAATATTTGCAAAAATTAAGTAAACTCTACAACTCCACTAAAGTTAGTGCATTCGTGATGCAAGTAACATTAAGGAAGCCGTGAAAAAATCAACAAGATTCCAGATGCCGATGTTATTACTGCAATATGTTATATAAATAATATTGTTAAAATATTAAAATGAAAAATAAATCATTACATAACCTTACCGTTTCTTTTAAGTTCGCATTTATAGACTGGGGAAAAAAAAGACAGACGTATAGTAAACACAGAAAACATTTTATAGCAACAATGTTGAAGATAGATATTTTTGTTTTGCAAATTTCCCGTCATTGAACAGAAACCAAGATGGAGATTTCATTGCAACTAATTAGAAAATCGTCTTTCAGGTATGTAATAAACGATCTTCGCACAAAATAATGTACGATACACGAGCGGTATGTTTTCTTTCAATTCTCAGAAATAAAAAAGCACAACTACGTTTCGCTTTTTCAAACTTTTCCTCGAACATGAAAATTTTCAACATACCGCTCTTGTAACGCATATTACTATTATCACATTACAGATATTGCAGTTTACAGTTTTTTATGTAACTAGTATTCAAACGAGATGTACACTGGCATTAAGAGATACCTGACTCCTACTTCTACTAATCGATTGTGATCGATTTTTTTGGTGTAAGTGTGGTTTCTTTACTTATTACTTCTATGAATAGATGGTGAAGGTAACAGTCAGTGTAGCCAATAGTACAGTGTGTGCCACTCGCTACCGAACCCGGAATTTATTTTAATAATTCCAATACTAATGAAGATATTGCAATGAAATTTGAAGACGACTTACTTCATTCTGCGAGAAATGTGGTGACATAACATGCTGGAAGTGTCCGCCATTTGCATCCAGGCAAGATTGAATTCGCCGGACCTTATTATCCGATGTCTTCGCTAGGATGTCCGCGTTTATTGCCTGGAACTCTTTAGTGAAGCCATCGATGTAGCTCAGTCGGCAGACTCGCTGGGCTGCTGATCCGAAGCTGCGTTCGGGCTTGGGTTGGATCCCCCTTTGGTCTCATCGAAAGGTTTCTTCCGAGGTTTTCCTCAGCCGTGGGACTGAAGCCGGATGGTCTATGGCGAGTCCTTGGCATCAACCCCTTTGATTTGATTACCTGGTTGGATTTTTTCCGAGGTTTTCCCCAACCATAAGGCAAATGCCGGGTAATCTATTGGCGAATCTCGGACCTCACCTCATCTCATCTCACTACATCTCGCCAAGATATTGTAGAAAATTACTAAATTGTAAAATTGTAAAAATTGTAAAATATTGTAAAATTTTGACTTGTTCCACATCTTAAAGCTTCATTGCTCATGTAAGATCTATGGATTAAAATGAATGAATGAATTGAAAGAAAAACCAGACGTGAATGAAATCGACCCCCGATCTGTCAGGAACGGATTGGCAACCGGTCAGTGATTGAGTAGAAGTTCCTCAATGGAGTGGAATAAACAAATGCCAAGCGAGCGAAAGGCACGCAGCGACGGTGATACGCCAGTCGGCCGCTGAGCTCTGAAGGACGGACTGTCGAGAGAATATTTTTAGCGCCCACCAACGAGCAAACGGTCATCAAGAAAAAAACCTTCCTCTCTATACTCCACCATTCTTTTTCTTCAGGTTTTTATTTTTCTGTACGCAAATGATGTGTGTCGGTAAGCAAGAGGCCGTACAAAAGACGCCTATGACAGGTACGTCACTACACACAAAGGGAAATTATAAAAGACCAACTAGATTATTACTGGTTTAAAATTTAATGGTATTTTAGGATTCCAGATTATGTTTAGAACTTCGCTATTCTACCTTCTAATTTCAAAATAAAAAGATACAGACGTTTGTTTATTACAACAAGAATGCCAGAAATGCAAGGAGAAGCAAGAATTTCAGAGTCGTAACAGCTAGGCAAAGTTGTAAGTCAAGATTTTTTTTTTCCCTGGAGACATTTATGTTGTCTTCTTAATGGTTACTGGACAATAACAACAGAATTCCTTCTGGGGAGGGGGGGAAGTAATTAATTTTAAGATCTGTGGATTGTTGAAAACTACAAAATGTATACGACGAAACTACTACTATTGTGAAACTCCACCAAGGAAGGCGAATATTCCGAGTTAAAATATAGATTCGATTCAAAACCAATTATGGTTATTAATGGACCTGTGTGATCACTAGACATCGGAAGTTAAGGCAGTAAAAAATGGTATTTTAGGCGCCTAAAAAGGCTCTAAAAACAACAAAAATAGGGCAATCAAAGGCACTGAAATTATATTGAATCACCCATAATTCATAAAGTAAACTAAACATCCATAAGACCATAAGTAACTTAAGGGGAAAGGAAGGTATTTTTTAAAACTTTTTTCCTATTTGGTGTAAAATATTAATTTTTTTTGTATGTAGAGAGCTCATAGCTGTGGCAACTCAACCAAATAAAAATATTTTGAAAAAAAAATTATATGGGGGCCCAAATTTTAAAAACATACCCAATGCAGGACTGTACTAAAACCGATATATCTAAACCGTTTTGTAAAGATAGATTCAAACAGTTTTTTTGCAATGTATTTGCAAAAGCATGTTCTACAAACTGTCTGTAACAGAATTTTGATATTAGGCCCTACGTTTGTAAAATAAACAATTAAAATTTAATAACAATTTTCTGATTTCCTGTCTTGCAAACAAACGGACGTATTTTTAAAATGAAATCAATTAACAAAATTCTGTTACAGAGAAACGTTTCCTAATAGTCTAAAGAATGTGTGTTCTAAATTTCATGCATGTATCTTTAATAGTTCAGAAATTATATCCATTTTTGTCTGACAATATAGCAAAAAAATGAAGTTACTGGAAACTGATAAAAGCGGGCGTGTGATTTAAAAATACATAGCGCAGGAAGTTTAAAAATGACGTCTCAACAACCGATAAGGGCACAAATATCCACAGCATGTTATGCAATGCATTCTACACATATCAAAGGGTATTTTAAAGAAAAAAAAAATGTTTTTGAAAATTTAATTTACTGGAAACAAAGTGGGCGAGTGATTTAAAAATTCATAACGCAGGAAGTTTAAAAATGGCGACTCAACATCCGATAAGGGCACAAATACCCACAAAATGTTATGCTATGCATTCCACACATATCACAGAGTGTTTTAAAGATTTTTTTTTTATTTTACTCATTTTTCACCAAAAAATACCATCCTCTCCCCTTAACAAAGTACACTGGAAAAGTAGTTTCTCCGTTCTTTAGACTTGTCCATAATTTGAGTTACAATAAACAAGCAACTTTTCAAGATTAACGCACAAACTTCTGTCACGTTTATTGCACAAAATCAGTGTGACGATGATTAATGTAACAATAATGAGACATCAGTAAGCCGCGAAGACCTACCAGCAAGCACCGTCTTCGTCCACTACAAATTATAGTTGGACTCACTGGGATTCGAAACCGGGTTATCAGCGTGGAAATCCAACGCTTCATGTATTCGACTAATAACTGATGTTTGTTGTTGTTTAGTCAACTGCAGAGCAATGGTTAACTGTATGAACACAGGTTTGAACTTCACAAGTGACACCAATAAGGCACCACTCGTGAAGCAACTACGCCAGGAATTAATAGGGTAGGTCACTGCTGGAGTAAGGAGCATTGCTGGGTAAGGACGAGGTCGATTCCGGAGTAAGCGAAACAACACTGCATTGCAACAGGGTGTCCCATATCTATGGCTACTACAAGAACTGCAATTTCTTTAATTACGAACGCAGAAATAAATGCAGTATTGTTGAGTGAGTAGTCATATAAAAAAGGCAAAAAAAAAAAAAGGTACATATGGGCTATTCCATCTCAAATCGACCGAAATATAGAGAAAATTGACCTTGCAATTTTTAAATACAATGAAACTTTTTCTTCCGTAGACAACGGTGATATAATGCTTTGTGCAAAGTTTGAGGCATCAGAACTTAATAGTGTTTAAATTAATAATATTTAAATTTATCGTATTTTCATAAAATTAGCAAGTTTAAACTGTTGTGGCTCCGAAACCCTTTCACCCAATGATCAAAATCATGGTTTATTTTGATGCTGAGAAATTAAAGTTTATATTGACATGTAAATAGATTTTCTTACTTTTTATGGAAATGGCGAAATTTAGATTTTTCTTCATTATAACGCCTTTGGCCACGAAAAAATATTTTTAAAATATATGGTTAGATTCCGCATTGAAAGTACAAATAAACACATATTTTTTACTGGTGGTACGTTGGTAAGAAAATATTGAAAATATCAAATAAAGAAAATAAATAGTACGCGGGTCAACTAACCAGCTGACTGTGAGACGGGAGGTAGTCGAGACAAGCAAGGCCAGGAGACAAACAAGTGATGTGTCGTCTAGCAGTCATGGCTGTGCTAGCTTTATCACAAGCTTTCATAAACACAGGAGTAAAATGACGCCCAACGCTCGCTTATCTTCAGCTCTCGGCCAGTGCGTGCGGTACTGCGCCGTTCAAGTCTAGGTGTGTGAAAATAATCTATTTAATACCCTCGAAACTTATTGCCGTACCACTAAACAAACAATGCCGAATCCCTCTTAATAATGCAAGGTTTTTTCTCAATATTTTTTTACATTTTTACAAATGGCCAAAAAGCCTAAAAGTAAGTAAAATCAGATTATCTGTCTCTCTGTATACAATAAAAATAAGGATTACTTCTTAACATAACCTACCAAATGTCAGCTTCAAAATAGGCTCCCGTTCAATGTTCTGCAGTAAATGGTTCCAGAGTTCTGAGCGCTGAAAGAGGCTTGTTTTTCTAAAATACGCTAAATTTGTCGCTCAATAATACGAAAACCGTTTGACTTTCGATAGTATATTTTTGAAAATGCACTCTCCTCAGCAGCTTGTATAAATAGGGAAAAAATTAGAGTATAAAAATGCGAGATTTTTTACTGATCGATTTCATATGGAATAGCCCATATAAAAGCAAGAAAATTACATATTAAAGTAAAAAAGTCGTAAATGGCAAAAAAAGGCAAGATCAAACTTCATCAGAATGCTTCATTTCTCATGATTCGTGCACATTTGCTAAAAGCCTTTAAATATGAACATTCAAATAAAATAGACATTTTCCTAAACATCCGATGTCTAGTGATCACATACTACGTGAAAGTGATGTCGGGGCGTGTTATGGCGCAGACGCAGAAACAAGAATGTGGCAGTCCGAATGCTAGCCTTGATTGTGAGCGTTTCGACTTCACATCTTGTGGGAGTGAACAGCGCACACTGATAGTCGTTCTGCCAGGATTTATGCGGATCTGATAAACACTGGCTACCAGCCGGCGATGACGAGCGTCTGATAGGCCACCGCAGCAGTGGATGAGAGATCGCTGCCTGGCGTGTCGGAACGGAACGGACGCTTCTCTTCTATCCCCGACATTGCCATTTATCACAACCATGTGAGAGCAGAGCGAGAATATTAGATGATATGGAGGAAGAGGGAGAGAAGGTGAAGGTGGGGGCAACTAAGGAACCAGAAGAGCACGAGAAGGAAGAAAGAAATTGAAGAGGTCACATAGGAGAAGAGGACAAAAACGAGAATCAGAAAACAAAAGGCAGGAAAGTGGTCGAGAAGAAAAAGAAAAGAGGACAAGAAAGATGACGAGAAGAAAAAGAAAAGAGGACAAGAAAAGAAAAGCAGGACAAGAAAGATGACGAGAAGAAAAAGAAAAGAGGACAAGAAAGATGTCGAGAAGACAAGAAAAGAGGACAAGAAGAAAGAAGTGCAGGACAAGAAAGAGGACGAGAAGAAAAAGAAAAGAGGACAAGAAAAGATGACCAGGACAAAAGAAAGATGAGGATAAGAAAAGAAAAAGAGGACAAGAAAGATGACGAGAAGAAAAAGAAAAGAGGACAAGAAAAGAAGTGCAGGACAAGAAAGAGGACGAGAAGAAGAAAGAAAAGACAAGAAAGATGACGAGAAGAAAAAGAAAAGAGGACAAGAAAAGAAGTGCAGGACAAGAAAGATGACGAGAAGAAAAAGAAAAAGAGGACAAGAAAAGAAGTGCAGGACAAGAAAGAGACGAGAAGAAAAAGAAAAGACAAGAAAGATGACGAGAAGAAAAAGAAAAGAGGACAAGAAAAGAAGTGCAGGACAAGAAAGAGGACGAGAAGAAGAAAGAAAAGACAAGAAAGATGACGAGAAGAAAAAGAAGACAAGAAAAGAAGTGCAGGACAAGAAAGATGACGAGAAGAAGAAAAAGAAAAGAGGACAAGAAAGATGACGAGAAGAAAAAGAAAAGACAAGAAAAGAAGTGCAGGACAAGAAAAGAAATGTAGGACAAGATGACGAGAAGAAAAAGAAAAGAGGACAAGTAAAGAAGTGTAGGACAAGATGACGAGAAGAAAAAGAAAAGAGGACAAGAAAAGAAGTGTCGGACAAGAAAGATGACGAGAAGAAAAAGAAAAGACAAGAAAGATAACGAGAAGAGAAAGAAAAGAGGACAAGAAAGATGACGAGAAGAAAAAGAAAAGAGGACAAGAAAAGAGGTGGAGGACAAGAAATATGACGAGAAGAAAAGGAAAAGAGAAGAAAAGAAGTGCAGGACAAGAAAGATGACGAGAAGAAAAAGAAAAGAGACAAGAAAAGAGGTGGAGGACAAGAAAGATGACGAGAAGAAGAAAAAGAAAAGAGGACAAGAAAAGAAGTGCAGGCCAAGAAAGATGACGAGAAGAAGAAAAAGAACGAAAAAATAATGTGAAGACAGAGGATGAGAATGGAAGACAAGAGAGGCATTTTAGAAAGATGAGGAAAATAATAAAAAGAATAGGGAAGAAAAAATGTTTTATTTAACGACGCTCGAAGACAGAGGTTATATCAGAATGGAAGACAAGAGAACAGTAAATTTTACATGGTGGTAACCAAAATGCCATCGACCTGGCCCGGATCGAAAATTGGGCATAAAAATCGCCAACCAGGTCGACAAGAAGAGAGAAAAAGAGAAAGAAAATGGAAGGCAAAAATGAAGGACAGAAAACGGAAGACGGGGACAAAGTGGGGAATAAGGGAACAGGACGAGAAAAGGAGGAAAAAAATGTTAGAGACGAGATTAGGACGAAGGATGAGAAGTAAAGAAGAGGACGACAAGAATAAGACGAGAGAACAAAAGAAGGAGGACAAGAGGACTTTTTTACTTGGCTATTTAAAGACACTGTATCAACTACGAAGTTATTTAGTCGATGGGATTGGTGATAGCGACATGAGGCCGAGGATTCGTCATAGATTACTTAACATTTGCCGTATGGTTGGGGAAAACGTCGGAAAAAAACCAACCAGGTAATCAGTCCAAGTGGATGAGGCGAGGGACAAGAAGAGAATAACAAAAAGGATGAGAGAAGATAGAGCGAAGAGGACTGAGGACGTTAAGAGAAAAAGAGAAAGAGAATAAGAATGTGAGAGCGGAGGACGAGAAGAGAATGAGGAGCGAGGAAGAGAAGAAAAGCACAGGGCAAGGTAGGACGTGAGAGATCTAAAAGGGGCAGGGATTAAATAAGCAAAGGACGAGAAGAAAACAGCAGAGGAAGAACAGGACTAGAGAGGACGAGACAATGATGAGGGAAGACGAGTTGAGAACAAGGGACGACGAGGAGAGTATGAGCAGAGGAGAGGACGAAAGAAGAAAAAGCAGAGGGAGGACGAATAGAGGACGAGACGAGATCTTTTTTCAGTCCCGAAAACGAAACTTAATCTTATTTGGAGTGTACAGTAGTGGCAAAAAAAAAAAACCGGACCGACCCTTATAGCTGATTTCAGAGCCTTGTTCACTCCAGAGGACGATTGACTGGTAACAAAGACTTTCGTGGTTCGAATCCTGCCTGGGAAGGAAACTTTTTTTTGGTCCTTATTCAAATTTATTCCCAATATTTTTCGATTGCTGGTAAAATTCATGTTCTGGTAATAATAAGTTAATTAAGTAGTAAAATATCGCTGCAATCGAAAAGTATTGGGAATAAGTTTGAATAAGGAACAAAAAAAAAGTTTCCTTCCCAGGCAGGATTCGAACCACGAAAGTCTTAGTTACCAATCTATTGTGCTCTGGAGTGAACAAAGCTCTGAAATCAGCTACGAGAGTCGGTCCAGTTTTTTTTTTTTTTGCCACTACTGTACATTAGATGATTTCACTTATGTATACTTACTTACTGGCTTTTAAGGAACCCGGAGGTTCATTGCCGCCCTCACATAAGCCCGCCATTGGTCCCTATCCTGAGCAAGATTAATCCAGTCTCTACCATCGTATCCTATCTTCCTCAAATCCATTTTAATATTATCCTCCCATCCACGTCTCGGCCTCCCCAAAGGTCTTTTTCCCTCCAGCCTCCCAACTAACACTCTATATGCATTTCTGGATTCGCCCATACGTGCTACATGCCCTGCCCATCTCAAACGTCTGGATTTAATGTTCCTAATTATGTCAGGTGAAGAATACAATTGCGTGCAGTTCTGCGTTGTGTAACTTTCTCCATTCTCCTGTAACTTCATCTCTCTTAGCCCCAAATATTTTCCTAAGCACCTTATTCTCAAACACCCTTAACCTATGTTCCTCTCTCAAAGTGAGAGTCCAAGTTTCACAACCATAAAGAACAACCGGTAATATAACTGTTTTATAAATTCTAACTTTCAGATTTTTTGACAGCAGACTGGATGATAAAGCTTCTCAACCGAATAATAACAGGCATATGCCTTGGAATAATACTCAATAAAACTAGAAACATAAAAATGTATTTCTCAACGGTGACATTCAATTGTGAAACTCGTTACACGTATTATGAGAAAGTATGTGTCAACTTCTCGATACTCATCTTTTAAGTATCCCTCAAGTATTCTGTGTGGCGACAATCGATCTTATAGCCAGAGACGATATGCCAGAGTTTATGAAAAATGATGCGCAATGCTGAGTAACAAGAGTAAAACCATGCAACACAGCCTGGAAGGGGGAGGGACGCCATTACGAAGCAGGATCGTTAACCGTCCGCTGTACACAGCTGCCGAGATTCACGCTGGCGGCTATTACCAGGAGAATGATGCCGATGCGTGACGCGACGGCCAGAGGCCCCTGGAACCGACCGTGGTGATAATTTGAACCGGAAATGAACGAACTGCAAGAAATTACCGTACCCACAAACTATAGTTTCTAAACCATAAAAAAAAAAGAAACTTCTACAGTAGTTAAGTGGATTGAACAGCTTTAGGGACAGAAAATAATGTAACTGTACCACGGCTCTGCCTCCCTTTGCTGCACGCGTGGAAATAAAACCCTTTTGTGTCAGAAGTAGTCTAACATTCTATCTATTGTTACTACTAATGTGAAGATCAGACGCTAGACTGGTATGATCCTTCCTTGTTCTCATTGCGTTCTATCATTACACATCACATTCCAGTTTTATAAAGCATATAAATAATAGCAAGTTTGTCAGAAAAATATAATACAAGGAAATTGTATGTATTCAACATTTTAGCACTCCCCTGAAAGAAATTAAATTAGTTTATGCTCGACCATGCCGAAATGTAGTAATTATACACCTGGTAGCAGACCTTTAATGCATGTCATTAAAGTACACCTACTCATTAAAGGTCAGGTCTTTCAGCCAATGACGACTCAGGTTACAACTGTTCAGCCAATGACAGGTCAGCTTTCTACCGTTATAAAACCGCAAGTATCGATTATTCTCGGATATGCAATCGAAAGAGAATTAGCGAAAAGTCACGGAGGCTGGATATCCAATACTGTCGCAGAAGGTTATGTTCTGTTACTATAATAATTAGCGTTAATTGTAAATAATATTCAAATAAATTCAATTTGTCATCTCGTTTTTCAATGTCTAATTTAATTTCAATGTTATCTCTGTAGGTTCTTATGGCCTAGCAAGGTCAATGTGAACATCTGTTCCTCGGAAAAAATCAATACTTTCGCGTCTGCGCACATCTCACAACATACGGGACATTCGTCAAGGTCAGATACAAAGAAAATTAATAATATCAAGTTAGAAATATGGTCGAGCATAAAAAGTCGTATGAAACTCGCCTATAATGGTAATTAAGAAGCCCGTATGAAAAGTATGAAACTCGCTTGCGCTCGTTTCATAAATATCCATACTCGCTTTTAATTACCTTCATTATAGGCTCGTTGCATAATGTACTATTATTTAACGACGTTCGCAACTGCCGAGGTTATATCAGCGTCGCCCATGTGCCAGAATTCTGTTCTGCAGGAGTTCTTTTACATGCCAGTAAATCTACTGACATGAGCCTGTCCCATTTAAGCACACTTAAATGCCATCGACCTGGGCCAGGATCGAACCCGCAACCTCGGACACAGAAGGCCAGCGCCATACCAATTGCGTCACGCAAGGGCGACCCCTGAAAGAGAGTGAGTCTGCTGTCAAAAAATATGAAAGTTAGAATTTATAAAACAGTTATATTACCGGTTGTTCTTTATGGTTGTGAAACTTGGACTCTCACTTTGAGAGAGGAACATAGGTTAAGGGTGTTTGAGAATAAGATGCTTAGGATAATATTTGGGGCTAAGAGTGATGAAGTTACAGGAGAATGGAGAAAGTTACACAATACAGAATTGCATGAATTGTATTCTTCACTTGACATAATTAGGAACATTAAATCCAGACGTTTGAGATGGGCAGGCCATGTAGCACGTATGGGCGAATCCAGAAATGCATATAGAATGTTAGTTGGGAGGGCGGAGGGAAAAAGGCCTTTGGGAAGGCCGAGACGTAGGTGGGAAGATAATATTAAAATGGATTTGAGGGAGGTGGGATATGATGATAGAGAATGGATTAATCTTGCACAGGATAAGGACAAATGGGGGGCTTATGTGAGGGCGGCAATGAACCACCGGGTTGCTTAAAAGCCAGTAAGTATATATAGTATTATACACAAATTCATTTGTTACCTAAAATTTGTGCGAAGTAAGATTTTCACAATATGCCGCATTAAAGGAATGAATAACTCAAAACCTGCTTCTATTCGAATTAAATTGTGTAACGTGTACACAAGGGGAGCACATGGATGTGACAGGACGAGCCATGCGCAGACATGACAGGCACTGGAAAATCGTTGGAGGGAGGGAGGGGTTGAAATCTCCCGGAGTGAGTTTGAGGACTGACCCTCGTGTTTCTGGCAGCATGCCTCGGATTTGCTACACTGCAATGCCGAACAATGAATCATTAGTAGTAGGTAACAACTGTTCTATGTTAATTCAGTAGCCAAAAATTCATTTATTGAGCACAAAAACATAAAAAAAAAAAAAATTACGATCATTAGAACCAAATCTATGATAAGCTATTTCAAGCATTGAATAATTTCGAGGGAAAAATTGTTCCGGAGCCGGGTATCGAACCCGGGGCCTTTGTTTTAACGTACCAACGCTCTACCACTGAGCTACTCGGGAACTCTAACCGACACCGATCCAATTTTTCGTTCTATATCCACAGACCTCAAAGTGGGCTGAGAACCGTCAAGCAACCAACTTCGAGTGCACACTAAGTCCGTGTGACTTAAATTGTGGTTTTCTGTTAAGGAACAGTGACGTGTATTATGCAAATCAAGATTTCAGGTATAACTCCCTGTAAAGTTGATTTGTCGGTTAGAGTTCCCGAGTAGCTCAGTGGTAGAGCGTTGGTACGTTAAACCAAAGGTCCCGGGTTCGATACCCGGCTCCGGAACAATTTTTCCCTCGAAGTGTCGGTTAGAGTTCCCGAGTAGCTCAGTGGTGGAGCGTTGGTACGTTAAACCAAAGGTCCCGGGGTCGATACCCAGCTCCGGAACAATTTTTCCCTCGAAATTATTCAAATCAACTTTACAGGGAGTTATACCTGAAATCTTGATTTGCATATTTCAAGCATTGTTTTTTTTTTTTTTTTTCAAAATTTTCATATACCATAACCTATATCTTTCTTTAACCTCTTCCCTTACTAGCCTATACAGAGTGTTTCAGAAATACTTCAACAAACCTTGAGGGCATGTTCCTCACTCCAAAACAAGAAAAAAAGTGCATATAAACATATGTCCGAAAATCCTTAGTTGTTTAGTTATTAACAAAAGAACATCATGAAACATCTGTTAGATATTGTCAGCTTGGCAGCAAGTGTTGCAAATTTAATCAATTCAGAAACTCATAACAATGAAAGTTTACGTTCAACGCATTTCTAAATATAATCCAACAACTTAAGTTTGTAACCGATAGTAATTCATTTTGTTAGATAATCGAATGGTATTATCGATACAAGTCTGCTGATGCACCCATAGTATCCTAGATGACCGCGTGTTGCCAAGGAGACTTGTTTACTACAGTCATTTGTCATTTGAACATTTGTTATGAGCTTTTGCAACATTTGCTACCAAGCTGACAATATCTAACAGATGTTTCATTGTGTTCTTTCATTAATAACTAAAAACTAAGGATTTTCGGACATATGTTTCTATGAACTTTTTTTCTTGTTTTTGTGTGAGGAACATGCCCCCAAGATTTGTCAAAGCATTTCTGAAACACCCTGTATATTTTACCAACTTTGTGAATAAAGGTGTCATATTTTTTGTTTATTTTCGTAAAGAGGTCATTTAATATTACAGAATCACTGTACATCACTAATTTTCTTACATACCTAAAAAATCACTATGAAATAGACATACATTCATACCTGAATTATTATCCCGAGTTATCTCGTGCACCTTGATTCCAGCTCTGGTAGTTGTCCCACTTTGATTTTCTCCTGAACTATTTACCAACTTGCGTTTTTTTTATGGATTAATTTATGAGGCACAATACCAGTGCTGTTATCAAGGCGTTAAATGTTGCTTGCCGTGTGATAAACTCGAAAGCAGGGTATTACGCACAGTGGCACATTGCATTCCGGACAGTAGTATCTGCTCTCCTGTATGAGAACGTTTTGGGAAGAATGGTGTAGCAGTCATTGAATATTTGTACCAGTACATCTGTTCTTCAGGTTTGTGAATAATGTTCTGCAGTATCACTATGCCAAAAGTACACGTATTTCAGAGTCTGTAGTAGGCCGCCACGAATTATTTTCAGCATTCTGTGAACACTTATTAGCATGCCGAATCGTCTCCTCGAATATAATGTTGATGAGGTCATTATTAAAGAATAATTTAACCTCGGAGGTGCAGAAGAAATGGCGTCAGATGTCTTCTATTCAAACCACTGTCGAAAAGATGCGACATCAACTGATCTGAATTTGTTTGTTGGTCTATAACTTCGTCTTCTGATACCGATGTTTCAATTCCTAATCTTCTACAGGAATGTATTCCTGATCAAAAGTTTCGGAATCACTAACTTGATCCATCTTTACACAAAACAGCACAAAAAAAAAACACTAAACACAAACAGAAACCACCAAAACTAACTAGCATCTACTCACTACTGTGTGTGAATGCTATATGAGCATAGAATTCCACTCGCAAGGAAGAAGTACAAAAAACACCACCAGATATAGCAATATCACTAACTTCTGTAGCCATCTAGTGAGGAAAAGGTTAATGAAAGAATGGGAACGTACCTATATATTCGGGATATAATCCTTAGCAGCGAAAATGGGACTCAAACGAGTTAACTCGGGTTAATAAATTTTGACACAAGTTAGCAACCCGAGTTAACTCGGGTTAATCAGGGAAGTGGTTAAAATACAGTGTTACCGGAAGTTTGCACTGGACGGCTCTGACGTAATGTAAAATAAAGCTGAATGCTCCTTCTGGGTATCGAACCTGGCCATTTCATTTGTCCTTGTCAGTCGTTAATATTCCAGAGCGATAAATGGGAGTGCAGACCCGTGTTCTCACTACAATCTGCAATAGCTGTTGGGCTTGCAACGCGTTCTTGTTTTAATTTGCAAAGCACCACTTTATCCCTTCCAGAAAACCACCGCCCTACATCGTTAGCCTCCCAGCAGAGCAGCGCTTCAGTACATGGGATAAAGAATGCAAGTTAAAAATTGAATTAATTTGGCAACATATTCAAAAAGCCTTCTGATAAAGAGACGATTACATCATCGGGCGCTTGCCAAGACCTTACCTAAATGCCATCCACTCCCCACATTTGCATAATATCTTGTTTACGCCGACGGGGAAACTTAATTTCACCGCCGATTAATCACCAGCATTATCATTAACGTTTACGAATACTTCTTTTTGCGTTGATGCTAATGTTGTCTGAGGTAAATGAGCTGGCCGCGGACGTAAAAGTAAACAAGATTCTCAACTACCCGCAAGTGTAGCAATTGTATGACTAAAATTTTACGATGACTATTTAGTCTTACTACGTCATTCTATTTTGACCAATAAAACGTGTAATGGAAGGACGTATTTCATCCAATCATGGCTGCAATTTCGATAATTTTATCGCGTCCCTAGCATTTATCGTTTCTTTGTTTGCCAACATTTGAAACTGCGCTGGTCTGGACTGTCAAACAAACAAAATATCATGAATAAATTAAAATGCACTCCAGTCGATAAACTTTTCAGTTTCAAATATGACTCGCATTGAATTCAAGATTGACATTTAATAAAAATCATATCATTTACGCATCTTCTGAAGACGATTTCAAATAAATGAAGGAGCACCATTCGTAAATCCTGAATAAAATACACCATGCATCTTAATCAACGTAGTTCCACTTCTAAACTTGATTCTTTCAATATAACATCAATTGAACCACCAACCACATTGGAATATTGAAAATTGTACATTCAGTAATTATTCCTTTTAAAATTATTCATTCGAAAATTCTGAATTTGAATACAGCTATAAAAATCAACGTGTTCCACTTCTTGTACGTAACGTCGAAATAACATCACATTGAACCACCAACCACATTCAAATTTGAAAATTTGTACATTCAAATTATTCCTTTGTAAAAATATTCATTAATAGAATTCTCAAATAAATTTAATAACATCATTGTATCAAATCCAAAGTTCCACCTTTGCATAGTAATATAACATCTTTGAACAAACCACATTCAAATTAATAAAATTGTACATTCAATAATTATTCTAATAAAATTATTCATGTTTATTTTTATGTCATCGTCGTTAATTAAAACTTTTCTAACACTGTCCCCATATTAGTTAGGTTAAATTATGAGTTGCTCTGAGATAATAAATTGTATTTATGTTATAATAATAAGAGAAAAGTCAGTATCAAGATTGTTTAATATTAAACCTTTATTGAATAGTAATCATTGGCAGTGTCTGTATAAAACACTAATTTCTTTATTGCATCTAATCGTAATCTATTTCAACTTAAATGTTGAATAGGTTACAATATACATTTATTAACATTTGTATTTTCGGGATAATTCAATTAATTTTTTATTTTATTGGAGTAATTCGTTACTTCTAATCTTTATATACTTTCTTCTAATCGTGTAATAAATTAACCCCACTCGCTTTTGATTTTCTCTAGATAAATCAAAACGTCTCGTGACATTACTAAAGAAAATTCTTTCTGCGTTGATATTAATGTTATCATAAATTAATAAGGTGCATTTAAAAGCGCCCATGGTGCGATTCTCGGTGTGGTTAATGAAAGGCATTTATCTTCTGTCCACAGAACTAGATGTTTGTCCCTTGTCATGTGGTGTTCTGCGTTGTCTCAGCGGTGACCTGTGCCCTGATAGAGTTCGTCCACAGCTATTTATATCCTTCCACCGCACTGGATTGTACGGTGGGTGGGGAGGAAAAGAAGGGATTATAAAAGAAAAAAAAATTCTTGAGTCAAATCACACATTTAAATGTGTAAAAAGAATTTAAAACGTATTCGCGATCAATAAAACTAATTAGTAATACTGTTATTAGCATAGAGAAGAGAAGAAAAATGCAATCATTGGTTCTCAGAAATAATACTAGTTATAATACGACAAGATAATTATTGCTCTAGATCGAAAAAAGAGAAGGCTGTTCATTAACCTTTATATGACATAACGAGTAAAAGTCACGATAGGAGAAGAAATGTCAGAAGGAAGTGAGAGTAGTACGTCAAGGTTGCCCTTTATCACCTACCCTGTTCAACATCTACTTGGAGGATTTAATGACGAACTATTCTCAGAACATGAAAGGGGTGATAGTAGGAGGAAGAAGAATAAAACGCATAAGATTTGCTGATGATATGGCGTTGTTAGCAGAAGAGAAGACTGTACTAAGGGATATACTATTGGAGATAAATGACATGTGAGCAGTATGGGATGAAGATAAATGCAAACAAAACGAAGACCAAGGTTATAGGAAAAAAAAGAAGGTAAACATGCAAATTCTGAATAAGGCAGTAGACCAAGTGGACAGCTTCAAGTACTTGGGGTGTACTGTAAGCAGTAACATGAGCTGCTGCCAGGAAGTCAAAAGGAGGATAGCAATGGCAAAAGAAGCTTTTAATAGAAAAAGGAGCATCTTCTACTGACCACTAAAAAAAGAACTAGGAAGAGACTGGTGAAGTGCTTTGTATGGAGTGTGGCATTGTATGAGGCAGAAAAATGGACATCACGACGAAGTGAAGAAAAGTCAATAGAAGCATTTGAAATGTAGATATGGAGAAGAATGGATCGTGTGAAATGGACAGACAGAATAAGAAATGAAGCTGTTTTGGTAATGAGTGGGCGAAGAAAGAATGATGCTAAAACTGATCAGAAAGAGAAAAAGAAATTGGTTGGGTCACTGACTGAAAAGAAACTCTCCGGAGAAGGATGCACTGGAAAGAATGGTGAATGGGAGAAAAGTTCGGGGCAGAAGAATAAATCAGATGACAGACGACATTAAGATATGGATCATATGCGGAGACAAAAAGGAAAGCAGAAAATAGCAAAGATTGGAGAATGCTGGATTTGCAGTGAGAGACTTTGCCCTTGGACAGAACACTATGAATGAATGAATGAATGAATGAATGAATGAATGAATGAATGAATGAATGAATGAATATGATCTGCCTAGTATTACCTCTTACTTTATCTAACAGTGTTTTCTTTACTATATCACTGTCAAATGATCTAACAAGTTCCTTCTATATTACACTCGTATATAAAAACAGTAGGCTATACGACATTTAATGACACACACTCTGCTGCCAAAGGACCAGAATGGATGCGGGGTTGTATGTATTTTAAGTGTTCCAGTTTTGTCAACGACTGCGTGTACGTTGCAGAACCTGATCGCCCTCCTTCCGGCCAAGCAAGCGGCTTCGTCTTCACTCTATCGTGAACGGAATGCAATTCGGCACCCTTTTTACTCACTCAGCTCCTAAATAAGTTGGCTACATCTGAAAACAAATCCGGAACAAGAAAGCGGCCGAAAGATGTACTGAAGCCACTGATTCGATTCCCGGTCGAGGTTTTCTCCGGGGTTTTCCCTCAACCCAATATGAGCAAATGCTGGGTAACTTTCGGTGCTGGACCCCGGACTCATTTCACCGGCATTATCACCTTCATCTCATTCAGACGCTAAATAACCTAAGATGTTGATAAAGCTTCGTAAAATAACCTACTAAAAAAACTTACGTATGCATACATACCCTTACATATTTATCTATTCATTTACATATCTATACAGTCATCCAACCACCCATTTATGTACCTATGCATTCATTCGCCTACCCCTGTTACCCATCTGTACATTTACCTATTCATTAATTCATTCATCTAACACATTCATCCGTTGTTTCATTTACATACCTAACCATTTACCTATCTACTCGCATACGTAGTTCTAGAAAAAAGTTTTGTCGCACAGATAATTTAAAGTCCCAGAAAGGAGGCAGTGCGCATGCTCAGACAACGAAACAAAACTGATTTCATTAGTAATTGATTAACTAGCGGACTTACTCGTGTTAATTATGTAAGTCTGTGTGGCTTACAGCTGTTTCGGTGCCTCATCACACGATCCTCAGAGCCTACTAGATCTCGGCGTCATCTCGAACTTCTCTGCCTGTTGTGTGGGTGCGTTTGATTGTTGAAAAGTGTTGAAAAGTGGAGTCAAATTGTGTGTGTACTGAAATGGATCTGTGTGTTGAGAATTTGATCGGGATGTGTTTTAGTGTGTTTGTATATTTCGTACTGTACTAGTGTGTTGAATTTTTGGTTCTTGGGTTGTATGTGTAGGATTTCCATGTCCGCATTTATGTTACTGTATGTATAGTTAGTTATGTGTTCAGCATATGTAGATGTATTGTGATATCTGGTTATTGCTTGAATGTGTTCTTTGTAGCGGGTTTGGAATGATCTGCCTGTCTGTCCAATGTAGAACTTGTCACAACTATTACATGTGAGTTTGTATACGGCTGTGTGGTTGTATTTATTTGTTTGTGTTTTTTGTGTGTTGAGATGTCTTTGTAGTGTGTTTTCTGTTGTATATGCTATGTTGTATTTCTGCTTTCTGAATGAAGATGCGATCTTATGTGTGCTTTTGTATGATCTTATTACCTCAACTAGTCGTTCTCTTGTGAACCAGGTCGCTCGTCCTCTGAGCATGCGCACTGCCTCCTTTCTAGGACATAAAATATCTGTGCGACAAAACTTTTTTCTAAGACTGTAGTACATACTGATCCATCCACCTAGAAATAAGTCATTCGTTCACCTATATAAATTACATATTCACCTATACACGCTTATCTGTCACGCCAGAAACAGCGGCAGTTTTATTTAGAAGGGAAATGAAACTCCACTTTGGTCGGTTCTAGGGATCGAACCCGGTTCCGCTACATTTGTAGTCCGAAACGTTACACCTTAGCTAGAACAGAGGACAGTTAAACGCACGATGATTTAGTTTTCACAGTTTTTCATGGCAGATTTTGTTCTGCACACCGGAAATATGCATTGAAATTTTCTTTATCGATTGGCTAAAAAATAAAAGTAAAGCTGAAGCATTAAATTGAAACATGCAGTGCGAGAGTGGTATAAAGTACGATCCAGTACACTGAAAGTAATCACCAAAGCTCGGAACTTGGGGACTTGTGTCTTGTGCATGAGTAAGGTTACAGGTACAGCGTACACAAAGCTCGCGCTGCAAGTGCTCAGGGACAGTCGTGTGTACTAAGAAAGTGGCCACAACTAACGACAGGAAGACGGACGAAGAAACTGTTATGTCGAACCCAATGACATTCAGAGAATTAAAGGTAAACGGTCTGTTTGAGGAAATAGAAAATACGTGTTATTTCGAATGGGTATTATAGAAGTTTGAAAATACATTTTGTTTTAAATTTAAGATACAGAATTTCGTGGAGAATTTGGAGGAGATACATTATTTTCTTCTAATGCAGAGTTTATATTTTGTAAGTTGTGCCACACATAAACTAGAGCTGGAAACGGGCATTCATTGATAGGCATTGCAGTCCCTCAAATTGGAGAAAAATCTGTTCATAGCCATGGATCGAAACGTAGAGGGACCTGCTCTAGTAGTGACACACTAATTGAAAACTATTTTCGAGAAAAATTTAGGATATACTTATCTTTCTCAGATACGAGATCAGCTAGCAACTGCTGAAAATAGAACAGAAAACAGTAACAGTTAAAAAAATTCAGTATTTTAAGTCTAATACCGAAAAATCTTCGAATGTAGGTAGTCATACGCTGTACACAGCAGAACAGTAAATTTGATATATTTTTCATGTTTATTAATATTATATTTATGCTATGGAATTACGTGTAAATTTGATGTATTTTTCATGTTTATTTTTATTATATATATGCTATGAAATTACGTGTTTCAACCTACCATAATATTATCAATATGTTGTCGGAGCCAGAAACCACTTTTGTAGCAGACCTGACAGTAGCTCCGTGCTGGAAGCGGGAGCATGTTGACATTGAAGTCCGGTCGCTTAGTCACGTGCAATGACACAAGTCCCCAAGTTCCGAGCTTTGGTAATCACTTGCAGCAGCGATAACAGGCGCCACACACAGGAGAATTAACGAAAGTGAGTCGGGGGGCAGTTCAATACAAGTTTCGTCGATTGTACAGGTTTGTTTATGTGTACACACACAACAAACACTACGATGAAAATATGAAGGGATAATCTTTCATATAACATTAAACACATAGTCAAAAGAGAGGAGAGATGGTTGGGGGAGGGCGAAGAGGAAAGATAGAAGACGCAGAAAAAAAAGTACAAAACCGAGTAAGAAATTACATACGTGATGTGCATGGCAAACATGAGAGTGTGTTCGTGACTCGTCTGATGGGTGTTCAGAAAACTCGAAGCGAAGTTCCGAGCGAGCGTGGCAGGTGATTATCGCCCCGGTTTATTAGCCCTTCCATTTCCGTAATGCCTTTTCTTGTCTTGGGTTCACACTCGGAGAAGCCCGCGTTTTTATTGGTTCTCCGAGTGGCCTTTACCTGATTCAACATGAATAAACTAGGAGCTGTCACACACAAACATCAGAAAGGCAGATAAGTTGTAGCGAAAGAACTTTTACACGTTTCTAGAAAGTTGTGGAGATTCTGGGTCCTTCCACCTTGCTTTACTATTTAATTTCCTGGCAATTCCAGAACCAAAATGTGTCCCGGCCACGAAGAGATGCCAAGTAAATAAAGGAATCAGGGCTGGATGTGACAAGCTTGCGCTGACACCATTGCTATTGATCGAAGTTTCTAGAACTTTTTGTATGGCGATTCACTAAATTATAGTTCATTCTTCAACCGTACTATCAAGTTAATCGCCATTTTCAGTAGGCCTATTTTTAATACAGAATGTCCCGTTATCCTTCGCCGTAAGCATGTACATGTGTTATATACCTGAAAACAAACACTTTCATATCCACTGATCTACGGATATGAATCTTATTTGGGGAGGCACGATTGAATTCATGTGCTATTGTCCGTATGTACGCTGCATATTATTCCAAACATTTGGACATTAAATTTCCAGGACGATGGATTGAGAGGAATGGATCTGTTCGGTGGCCGACAAGGTCACCCAATCTCACACCTTGTGATTTTTCGTTATTCGGTCATCTATAGACTCTGGTGTATGCTGAAAGATATCCTACTTATGACGATCAATAAAAGACTGTGATCCAAAAACTCGCTCAGTTTATTTGGCAATTTTTAATATTTATATACATATATGATTATATTTGAGACCACTGTTATATTTTAAGCTGGTTTTCTTCCAAAACATCTTCAATCATTGTTTAATAGTTTGTGTGCTTATTACTTGAAAACTCGCTCAGTTCGTAGATCAGTGAATAAAAATAACTAGCCCAGTCCTTTCATAAAAATGTACTGAAAGCGTTTTGGGATCACACTTTTCAATTGTGGTGGTATGTGCTGAAATTCAAAACTCTTCTTCCAAAGTCAAAGAGTTCATAACAGAGACGGGCATGCCTATGCTACGATTGTGATGCTGGACACTTTTAGCAGCTGCTATGATTCAACAAACAAAGACAGTAAACATTTATGCGGCTAGGAACAACTTTCATTGATACCTTCTGCCATATCTCTTTAACTAAGCCATACAGACAAATTTATTAGTTCATAAGATTTTTTTGTTCGTTTTCAAATGTATAACACGATGCACATGTTTTTAAGGTACACCCTGTATAACGACGCTGTTTCAACTGCCAGGTTACCTAGCGTCGTGGCACTGGCGATAGCGAGATGGTATTTGCGAGATGAGTCGTAGAATTCCCCATGAGATTACCTGGCATTTTCCTTAAAGTTGTGGAAAAGTTCAGAAAAAAAAACAACTACGACAAATTCCATCTAAATTCCCATGTTCTGAGTCCAGGTCTCCGGCATATAGAGCTCTATATTACTGTCCCAAGCTGTAACTGAACACGAGGTCGAAATGGGTCGATATTTCTTACCGGAGGAAAAACATGTCTGCCGTCACAACGTTTAAAGTATCTGACACTTCATTCCCTCGAAGTTACCCATCACATTTCATCATCAGCGCCCCCTGTTGGCTGTTAATTTCATGGTTGACTCCCGTAACGTGAGGGAACGCCACGTTGACCCAATTTCGAGCTTAGTGTTGTGTACTGGTCTTTAAAGCGCTACCAGTGCGTTTATCTCCCGCTATAAGCAGAAATTTAATGTGCTAATAATCATAACCCGGAGAATGGGAGCAGTGCTAACTCTAGATGCCGCAAGAAAACTATTCCAAACAAGGGCTACGAGTATACAACATTTCTTACAGTATAATATACTTACTTACTGGCTTTTAAGGAACCTGGAGGTTCATTGCCGCCCTCACATAAGCCCGCCATCGGTCCCTATCCTCAGCAAGATTAATACAGTCTCTACCATCATTTCCCACCTCCCTCAAATCCATTTTAATATTATCTTCCCATCTACGTCTCGGCCTCCCTAAAGGTCTTTTTTCCTCCTGCCTCCCAACTAACACTCTATATGCATTTCTGGATTCGCCCATACGTGCTACATGCCCTGCCTATCTCAAACGTCTGGATTTAATGTTCCTAATTATGTCAGGTGAAGAATACAATGCGTGCAGTTCTGTGTTGTGTAACTTTCTCCATTCTCCTGTAACTTCATCCCTCTTAGCTCCAAATATTTTCCTAAGCACCTTATTCTCAAACACCCTTAATCTCTGTTCCTCTCTCAAAGTGAGAGTAATATATACAGTAATACAGTAATATATATTAAAAATAAAAAAGAATCAGGAGACATTTTTTTTCCATTAATCGCTCAATGTGTATAAAAATGTGATTATTTTATCAAGTTGTCAGACTGTCATTTGTTGTTGATTTTTTTTAATCACTACTTCCAGACAAGCCTCGTCAATATGTATGTAAGATTCATTAGTTCATTACACACAATATACAGCGTGTTCTGAAAAAAAAGTTTCCAATATTTAGAGAGGAGGTAGTATGCATCAAAATAAAAAATAAAAGTGCTACAAACATGGGTCCTAAAATTAATATCTTCTGAGAAATGAGCAAATGTTTACCATTACTTTAAGAACAGCATATCTTCTACTGTGAGCTCTTTGACAAGAAACATGAGGAAACGGAATATAATCGTATTATAGTCGCGACGCTGTTATTTCCGGCGTGACTCCTCCTCTTTGCTTACGTCTTAGGAAGTGAAGGCTCTATAAAGTCTGGTAGGTAGTATCGTTCGTCATTTTTGTTCTTTCGTTGCCGAGCTACCATACGAGGAATCTATTTGCCACACCGTTAAACATTATCATGTCGTAGCTCCTATGATAATAAATCAAACGCACTGTACTTCAGCAAATAATTGAGCGGCAAATAACGTCTTCGTGTGCTTTCTGCGAAAGAGCCAAAATGGCGGGCGATTATATTTATTTATCGAGCCTTAAGAAATGAATAACGTCTTCATCAGCGAATCACAAGACGCACACGTTTAAATGTAGCCGATCTGCAACGCGATTGGCTGCCGGAAATTAGAGCGACGGGACTATAGTTTCGTATCTGTTGAATAGAAGCATGTTTTGTTTCTCATGTGATAGTAAATGGTCACGATATTCCAACATTTGCAAGGAAAACTTTTTTTAAAAATACAGACAACAGTGAGTGTGCAGGAGAAAGCAAACTATGCTTGCGCGGTTACATTTTAAAACTCATGTAATTATAACAACAATGCTGCATTTGTACACTTTCCAATTACGAGGCACAATCCACCCCCCACCCCTCCTGCGTCAAGCTTCAGTGCCGCGTGAAATGAAAGGGAACCGTCGTCTGCAGACAGGCCATCTCGCTTGTTCGAACTCCTGGAATGCTCGGAACGGTTTACAAAAAAGTTTTTTCTTCCTCCGGATTGCTGAATAGGGACGTTAAAATTTCGTAGAAACTGCCCCTCCTAGTCCACCCACAGTTCGTAAATATGTAATCCCCATCGGAGTGGAGGAAGGCAGCAAATCACCCTCAACAGGCGGTAGTTGTGTATTGGAAGGATCGTGTCAGGCGGCATTTTGGGTTTTGTTCCAACCGTGGGGGAGACTGACCTCGCAGATGGGAAACAAGCCCGGGATCTATCTGGGTGGAGAGGAAAGAAAAAAGAGGCCAGAGGCACGTCCACCTACGTTGCCATGTCTCGGCTCACGTAAAATTGTACATCGATGTTGTTCCACGCTTAACGGCACTGTGTGTTGAAATCCATAGTTTGTGTTCCACACACAGAATGAAGGTCTCACTGGTGTCGTCCTTGACGTTTGGTGTCAATCAATCTGAGGACTGCGGGTTCGAAACCGGGAGAAAGAAACTTTCCCTGAATAAAGAGGTCTCCAGGTAAAATTAACTACTCAAAAAATGTTCTGTAGAGCTGAGACGAGAAGTTATGGCACCAACCTGCGCGAAGTTTTAAATTGCCGGCCAGCAGGGTATACCCTATTTTATTTCATGGAGTGCAGTTTCATAGAAAGGACTTTGCCGACAGACCTTCTACTGCCCACTACTAATTGGTTGTCATAAATAAAGGTCTTCCTTACTGTGACGGAAATCTTGTCTTCTCCTGTCAGTAACCAATCACAACCCTCGTTCAGAAGAATTGACAGGCTCCCCTCAAATCCACGTGGAGGCAGAGTTGTCGCATCTTTTCCGAATTCCAAGAATCCCGTCAGTCTGACTTCGATGGTCACCAGGATTGTGGCAACTGTGCAATGTTGGGACGAGGGGACAGGATGGAATTGTCAGAGTTGTTTGTGTAGAAAGTCATAAATCTGTAAGTGGGTGTTCAAAGGAGCCACCGAACTGCACTCCTTGAAATAAAATACGGTATACAGGAGTGGAGGTTGTTTGGG
Source organism: Periplaneta americana (assembly GCA_025594305.2). Taxonomy (NCBI): domain Eukaryota; kingdom Metazoa; phylum Arthropoda; class Insecta; order Blattodea; family Blattidae; genus Periplaneta; species Periplaneta americana. The sequence continues at coordinate 189,716,778 of JAJSOF020000005.1, forward strand.
TTACGGTTCTCGAAGCTCAGAGCGGCAGGCATATCCGTTTCATCTCTTTCCAAAAACATTCGTCTTGCCTTACTATCACCACTTTCCTACTCAAGAGTCCGAAGCTACCTAATGGAATTACGCCCGCTATTCTATCTTTACATTCTTATTCTCCGTCCGAATCAGACGACTGATCTGTGCTGGAATCAGATGTCCCTAAGTTTATGGAAATGTTCTCCAAAATACTGTCCATCACGTGCTCACTTTCAATGTAATTGTTCTCTACTTTCTTCACATAATCATACACTGATATCCATTCTTGGAAGAAGCGATTGCAGAGTCAGCCTCTGCTTATGCGTAGCGGAGAAATTATAGATGAGTCTTCTTAGGACTTCATCAAAACTGTCTACAGCTGCAACAATCTTCTTCTTCGGCTGTGATTTTTCCGGACTGGAGAAAGAATCTGCTGTTCCTGCCTCAATATTTTTCCCTTCTTTCTTGATTCTTGCCAAGGTTCGCTTTGAAATACCAGTGGCAGCCAGTACTCTTGCACACACGCTTTTCAATGGAATTGGTATTCCATTTACAACCTCTTCTAACATGAATTTCCATACATTGTATGCTATTTCATTTCCTTGACTATGAACTACTCTATGATTTCACACCTTAGACAATGCCATAATGAGGGCGGTCAGAAGGACAATGTTTTCAGTATTAGCAATAGCGGTAGTAGCATAACGATCTGAACACTCGGAATGCTAGTAACCAACTAACCCAACACCCCTCCAGTTGAGTGTGAGGGCGAGTCCAAGCAAACGAACTAAAATGCGTCCCTCGCGCTGGTGCCATTAACTTCTCGTCCGGGCTCTACCGTAAACATTAACTTCTTGATGGATGGAGAATGGATAAAACTACTAAGTAAATACTTTTAAATATTTGGGATGTGATATTATTTTGTATGAGAAGACGAGAAATATGTATGTATGTACTGTTCTCCAACCAGGAGATCAACCGTGAAAGGAATGTGCTTAATATTGCGTCATCTATTGGAGCGAAGTAGATAGATAATATTATCGTTATAACGTCGGTTTAAAAACCATGCGCTCTCCTGCATATGTTATTTCCTGTATGGGGGGATTAAAAGACCAGGAGATTAACAGTGATCTAATTTTGTAACTAGGGTAGTATAAAAATGTGTATCAATGTTATTGTTTGTGCTGTGAGAGCTAGCCAATATAGATACGAGTACCCGCGTGTGTGACCTTATGATATGACATCAACATTCATTCACAGCATTACTCCGCTGCGTCTCATTCCGCAGAGACTTTCTCGTGGTTGGAGTACTGTATGTATGTGTGTATGTATGTATGTAATGCTTACCCACTTCACTTTACGTGATTCAGGTTCTGCATATTGTGGATAGACGGCAGGACTGTGACCCATTTTCTAGTTGCACACCACTACGACGGGCCACGATGTACATGATGTGTATCTGTGGAGAGTTATGTCGTGTACTAGGTGAGTGTATGTGTAAGTGTTCAGGTGAGTATAGTGTATATGAGGGGCTCAAACCAGCCGTGATCAGTTTGTGGATTAATACAATCTCGGATGAAGAAAACTTAGATTTATTCATTAACAAACCAAGTCCATAACTCATTTGTTACTCCACAGAGGGCAGCATTTCCTATGGAAGGTGAGGGTTGCAAAGCGTGAGCCAGGAACTTTAAGACTCAATATCTCAGAACTATTCCAGATGGACTTGGTCCACTCTGGTTGTGAACCCCTCATATGATGATGATGAAGGACAAGGGAAACATGGTGCCGGCACGTAGCCTACTCCTGTCGAATAGCACCAAGGGGGCCGCCAGGCTTAACGTCCCAATCCGACGAACGAATCACTATCAACAGTGCATTGAGGTGGTAAAAACAAAACTTTGAGGGATTCTCTTTCACATGAAAAACACAGAACTGAGATACCTCGTTTCATTCTTTAGTTATTTACATCTGAAGTTGTAAAGATAATTTATGGAGACGGTGTATTATTATTCGTTTCTTCCTACGAGAGGCGATTCGTTTATGTTTGTCTTATTAGTTTTGAACACGATAGGTTTTTGTTTGTAACAGAGGAACAGTAGTACTAGGAGCAATAAACAAACATTGTTAAAATGAGTTCAAACTAGGATTGAGATATTGAAAGTGCTGAAAATTCTGCAATTAAATGTTTAGTACCATCGGAATCCCGCGTAGAATACCGGTATTCAGTCTTCTGTAGCATGCTGTGTGTGTATGTGTGTGTGTGTGTGTGTGTCTAATGCCTACTCACTTTACTTAACGTGATTCTGGTGCCACATACTGCGGATAGATGGCAGGACTGCAGGAATTAATATAAGAAATTGTGAACATATTGTTGTTAATGTCCATAATAAATAAAACCATTTCCATTTTATTTACTACTTTAATGTGTGGTTCACATTACCTACGCAACCAGTTAGGTAATGAATGTGTTTACAACATTTTAGTAGTGATTTGAAACCCACATTACATAATCAAAAGTGAATGAAAATCGTAATATCATACGGAAACATTCCGAATGATGGATGGTATATTTTGAATTGAAAGAATATATTTTTTCTGCGTATTCGTAAATATTTAACGCGTAAGATACCGGTATTCAGTCCCTGTAGTATCCTGTGTGTGTGTGTGTGTATCTAATGCCTACCCACTTCACTTGACGTGATTTGTGTTCCACATATTGCGGATAGATGGCAGGACTGTGACCCATCAACTGCAGGAATTAATATAAGGAATTGTGAACATATTGCTGTTAATGTCCATAATAAATAAAATCATTTCCATTTGATTTACTACTTTAATGTGTGGTTCACTTTACGCAACCAGTTAGGTAATGAATGTGTTTACAACATTTTATTAGTGATTTGAATTCCATATTACATAATCAAAAGTGAATGAAAATCGTAATATCATACGCAACATGGTAAAGCAATTGGCTTATTGAGAAATACATAAGAAAGGGCGTGATGACACTAAATTTCTCGTCTATGATGGAATCCTAAAGAGTCAATGTTCGAGTTTGAATGTTGGGGAGGGGGGGGGTCTACATATCTTCCAAGAAAATGTAATACAATTAGCGCTGAGAAATGTCGTTAGCAGAAAGCACTTGGGTCACAGTACTGCCCTGAACATTAGCACAGGATATTGCAGACTTCCACAGACCCTTCATGCAAGTCTTTTTTACACGTCCACGCTTAAGGCCTTCTCGGTATCACGCACGTGTTCATAATAGGAAAATAATGACCTCCATGTTCTCCAATGGGAGGGACGCCTCTCAGCCTAGCAAGTGTTATACACACACCGGGTATCGGAAACATTCCGAGTGATGGATGGTATTTTTTTTAATTGAAAGAATATATTTTTTCTGCGTATTCGTAAATATTTAACACCTTTTGCGTTGAAGACTTAGTGATGAACGGCCGCGTCCAGCACGGATAGCTCCGCCCTGTAAATCTCCTGGCGCTCTGTTCAGTGTCGTCAACACACACCTAAATTTATACCGATGCACTGACGTATACACAGCTTCTCCTGCGTGACGGATGGTCTACTTTACCAAGCCTACTTCTGCAAGAGGAGGATTTCGTAATGGCAACTTCTGAAATTCATATCAACTGCTCAGATTCCTTGGGTACGCTAGGGTGATGTATGTATGTATGTATGTATTCACACTGCAATGGGTATATACCCGGTGGCAGTGGTAACAAATTACACTCAATAATGACAATAATAAATTCATTATTTAAAAATACAATTAATAATAATACTAATAATTAATACTAACAATAATTAATAATAATAATAACAACAACAACAACAACAACAGGGAATATACTAAATTAAATGAAACGATCACTTAAAATAGCATTTGAAATATTCTAATTTGTATCTTAAAACTAAGATCGAACTAAAACCCACGAGTATGATATGTTCATATCTGCATATCTGGCAACTTCTGAAATTCATATGAACTGCTCGGATTCCTTGGGTACGCTAGGGTGATGTATGTATGTATGTATGTATGTATGTATGTATGTATGTATGTATTCACACTGCAATGGGTATATACCCGGTGGCAGTGGTAACTAATTACACTCAATAATGACAATAATAAATTCATTAATTAAAAATACAATTAATAATAATAATAATAATTAATACTAACAATAATTAATAATAATAATAATAATAATAATAATAACAAATAACAACAACAACAGGGAATATACTAAATTAAATGAAACGATCACTTAAAATAACATTTGAAATATTCTAATTTGTATCTTAAAACTAAGATCGAACTAAAACCCACGAGTATGATATGTTCATATCTGCACAAGTACCTTTCAACATTACACTCATTTCGCTGTCAACTCACTCACTGCACTGGAACTAGGACACATTTCACTGATTCTATCCTGATTTCACTAACACTTCAAAAACATTTCACTGTTCAAATACTTTGCACTGCCACTATAAACTATAAAGCTTCACTGACAGGAACACGTTTCACTTACACAGCACACTTCACTGACACAACACACTTCTTCACTGATACAACACACTTCACTGACACAACATAATTCTTCACTGATACAACACTTCAGTAACAACATATCATTTACACCCTTTAAATACCGTGTATAATTACCGTCTATTAGTAAGGTCCTTAAGCCTATTTTTAATTAATTAATTATCATTAAGCTGCGGAATTTTAGGCACTAAAAACAGTTGAAATAGGCAGGCAAGATAGGCATTCAAAATTCTAAAATAGATATTTAAAAAGACACTAACAATTTCTAATTCTTAATGGCTAACACGACCATACCGTAGCATTATACACTAGTTTCTATAGGAATGTCATTATGGCAGTGAATAATTAAATATTCGTCCAAATGTCTATTGTCTGTAAGAATGTTCTTAAATTGGGAGAAACTCCCTTGGTAGAGCAGCTGGCTACGGACTGGAAGGTCCGGGGTTCGATCCCAGGTGGTGACAGGATTTTTTCTCGTTGCCAAACTTTCAGAACGGCCCCGAGGTTCACTCAGCCTCCTATAAAATTGAGTACCGGGTCTTTCCCGGGGGTAAAAGGCGGTCAGAGCGTGGTGCCGACCACACCACCTCATTCTAGTGACGAGGTCATGGAAAGCATGGGGCTCTACCTCCATGCCCCCCCAAGTGCCTTCATGGCATGTTATGGGGATACCTTTACCTTTTACCCTTCCACTTCACATGAAGTGATGGGGCAATACTTCAGGGATCCAATCTCAGCTGAGGACCAAACCAGTGGGAACGCAGTAATGTCAATGTATTTTCCAATCAGTGCTTCTGATGACTTTTGCTTTGGCGTTATCTCCACGGTATACGTCACGTACTACAGCAGAAAACTCAACTCCATACTCAATTCACAAACTCACAAAACGGATACATAGTTTAAAACAACTACCCTAGTCAACTACCACAATGATTCATGCGGCTTTCGAAATACATTTCTTTCTTATTGTCTGATTTCAATTATTCGATTTCTCCGCGCTCTGGTGGCAGTAAAACGTAATACACAGAATTATCGATAGTTCTATATCACTTCCCTCTGCTGGATAAAAAAGAAACAAATTACAGATTCAAAAAATATCGATAGAATGATCAGTAATTTTTTTATTGGGTTATTTTACGACGCTGTATCAACATCTAGGTTATTTAGCGTCTGAATGAAATGAAGGTGACAATGCCGGTGAAATGAGTCCGGGATCCAGCACCGAAAGTTACCCAGCATTTGCTCGTATTGGGTTGAGGAAAACCCCGGAAAAAACCTCAAACCAGGTAACTTGCCCCGACCGGGATTCGAACCCGACCACCTGGTTTCGCGGCCAGACGCGCTGACCGTTACTCCACAGGTGTGGACATCAGTAAATTCAAGTATAATATATAATACGGATATTTAGGCAACTTTCAGGCATTTATAAGCAAAGAGGCATTTTCTAGTGAAATAGGCAATTATAGGGACTATAGAATTCGCATATAATACTCACAATGTCTTAAAATGGATATGTAACCTAAAATCTTCCGCCTTCAGGTTAAGGATTAAAATAGGCATTTAGGCATAAATCCGCAGCTTAGTGATCATGAAACTTCTGAAAAGTTTATGGTTAACCGATACCAGATTGGTATGCAGCTTCTACACTGTTCAGATGCTTTGTGTAGTTAAGAATGTTCATACAATTCACATAAGCTACACGGATTCTTTGTATACAAGTAACCGTATGTATTTAATGTCATGAATTACAAGGGGTTATTCTTTGAGATATTTCAAACAAAAAAGTTTAATACACTTTTACTCGTTTTGCTTCTTTTCGAGATAAAAATTGTTTCATATGAAATATTTCATAGCCTGTTTTGGGAAAGTGATTGATTTTATTCCCGATAAGCTCAGTCAAGATCGAGACTGCGGGTTTGATTCCGGCCTAGGTCAATGCCATTTAAGCGACAGCCTCATGTCAGTAAATTTACTGTCGTGTGAATGAACTTCTACAGGACAAAATTCCGGCACACCGGTGACGCTGAAATAACCTCGATAGTTGCGAGCGTCGTTAAATAAACCGTAATTTACAATTTTTAACACCGTGTTAAAATTTGATATTACATATTTTAGGATCAATATTACATAAAAATCTGGCCTCTAGAAATGATCATACAACTTCTGAAATTCAGGTCAAATAAAGTTGTTGATTTAATCGATTAATATTATTCTATATTAAAGGAAAAATAAATGCCTTGTCAAATCTGTGTAGCAGAAAATCTCTATAATATATCATTTGTGTGGTAAACTCTTAAACTGTTATTGACAGGTCATTAGTGTTAACTGATGTTCTTGTGTTCTTGCTTTAGAAATAAAATTAAGATTTTTTTTATATAGATTGTGTTATTTAACCCTAAACATAGCATCGTGTTGACCCCATGTCATAGAACTCTCCCTTTCCTTTGGTGCTCCTTTCAAATAAGTTATGAAGAAATTCAATACTGGACACAAACTATAAATATAAAGGCAGAGTTTCTTTTTTTTTAATCAAAATAGAGACAAAAACTGATTTCCTAAAGCCAAATATCGAAAACAATCGCTCCAGTGCATAATTCAAACCAAAAGTATACATAAATGCTGCAAATCAATATATAGTTGACAAAAAATTTAATAAAGCTTTATTTAGTGATATGAAAAATGATTCCTCTACCTAGCCTTACCAGCAAAAAACAAGATGAACATGATGTGCTAGCTCTCATCGATATAAGAATGATAGATTTGAGTAACAATCGAACTGGAAGTAAAACAGTAACGTTCCAGTTGATATGTCCGTGTTCACTGGTTTGTGTCATACATATCTGAATAAATATCAACGAACGCAATACCACTATGGATGATATTTCATACATGTTGCAGATACAACATCAATATTGTAACATATACGATGTATAAAATAATACTGAAAGCAATACTAAAACAAAAAAAAAAAAAACTGTAACGTGTAATCTAGTGCGTCAACTGGCAGATGTACTTAGTCGAATATTTCATCCCCAAAGTTAAAACGACTACCATAGCATGGTACCAGAAACAATACTAAAATTTTTGATGTTGTACATGAGCAACTAACAGATAAATCAGCAAGCAAAATAAAAACTGGCCAAACTTTAGTAAGTTATTTAGGCTTATGTCAAAAAACTGCTGAACAAGGCAAAAGTATCTTCAATTTTATTCTTTATACCTTTATAAAATATTTGGTATTCCCAAGAAACTAGTTCGATTAATTAAAATGTTCCTTGGTGAAACGTACAGCAGAGTCTGTATAGGTCAGTTTCTGTCAGATGCGTTTCCAATTCACTGCGGGCTAAAGCAAGGAGATGCACTATCACCTTTACTTTTTAACTTTGCTCTAGAGTATGCCATTAGGAAAGTACAGGATAACAGAGAGGGTTTGGAATTGAACGGGTTACATCAGATGCTTGTCTATGTGGATGACGTGAATATGTTAGGAGAAAATCGACAAACGATTAGGGAAAATATGGGAATTTTACTTGCAGCAAGTAAAGAAATAGATTTGGAAGTAAAACCCGAAAAGGCAAAGTATATGATTATGTCTCGTGACGAGAATATTGTACGAAATGGAAATACAAAAATTTGAAATTTATCCTTTGAAGAGGTGGAAAAATTCAAATACCTGGGAGCAACAGTAACAAATATAAATGATACTCGGGAGGAAATTAAATGCAGAATAAATATGGGAAATGCCTGTTATTATTCGGTTGAGAAGCTTTTATCATCCAGTCTGTTGTCAAAAAATCTGAAAGTTAGAATTTATAAAATAATTATATTACTGGTTGTTCTTTATGGTTGTGAAAACTGGACTCTCACTTTGAGAGAGGAACATAGGTTAAGGATGTTTGAGAATAAGGTGTTTAGGAAAATATTTGGGGCTAAGAGGGATGAAGTTACAGGAGAATGGAGAAAGTTACACAACACAGAACTGCACGCATTGTATTCTTCACCTGACATAATTAGGAACATTAAATCCAGACGTTTGAGATGGGCAGGGCATGTAGCATGTATGGGCGAATCGAGAAATGCATATAGAGTGTTAGTTGGGAGGCCGGAGGGAAAAAGACCTTTAGGGAGGCCGAGACGTAGATGGGAAGATAATATTAAAATGGATTTAAGGGAGGTGGGATGATAGAGAATGGATTAATCTTGCTCAGGATAGGGACCAATGGCGGGCTTATGTGAGGGCGGCAATGAACCTCCGGGTTCCTTAAAAGCCAGTAAGTAAGTAAGTGTAGGTTGAATATAGACGTTACGGTTACACGTCCTAAGGGCTTATTTTTTTTAGAACAGAAGTATAAGAAGAAATTATAGGAGTTAAATTTGAGGATAAGAGATGGCAAACGATATCTGCTAACCAGGTTATACGGCCGCGCTCTGTATACTGGCGTTCAAAGATATATTATCTAACCTAAAATTTTCTGATCGTGTAAGCGAATTTTCTAACCACGGGAAAAGTCAGAACCAAAGATATAACAAATTGACAAACTTTGAAATAGTTCCGCTACTTCTCAATAGGCGACCAGGTAAAAAGTACTTGTGAAAATGTTGATGTAGTTTTGTTCCAATCAGGATTTGAACCTGGGCCCGTTCGTTTCACGGTCAGACGAGCAAGACGTTAGTATTAGTATTTAGTATTTATTTATTTAACCTGGTAGAGATAAGGCCGTCAGGAGATTCCAACTATAATATGAAGAATAAAATTACAATTAGTATTAAATTTACAATTACAATTACGCATAAAATTACAATTAATATTAAATTTACAATTACAATTAAAATAAAAATCAAAGTATGAAAAGATTACCTGACTAATTAAAGCTAGCTAATTTATCAACAGTAATCTCACTAGACGTTTTGATTTCATCGATAAATCTGCGAATGGAACACGAGCAGATTTATCTAGAGAAAATCAAAACTCGAGTGGGATTTAATTGACTATTACACGATTAGAAGAAGTATATAAAATTAGAAGTAACGAAGTACTCCAATACAATAAAATATTGACTTACGAAAATACAACTGTCTTCAAATGTATTATTGTACCATCTCAACATTACAAATATTACGCTAGATGCATGCTAGATGGCAGTAGTGAGCAATGCCTTCACGTCGAGAAGTTCTCGATCAATTATACACGATGGCAATGTTACTAGTCAAGAAGACTTTGTTGATTCAGTTTCATTTTTATTAAAATGCAACATTCCATTTCAATTATCCGAATCCCAGTAATCAACGTCACTTGACAGATGATTTTCAATAAATCTTAATATTAAACAATCTCTGATACGTGACTATCCATAATATCACATAGCAGAAGCTATAACATAACCTAACTAATATACACAAGTGTTAGAAAAGTTTTAATTAACGACGATGACATAAAAAATAAACATGAATAATTATTGAATTGAATACAATTTTCAAATTTGAATGTGGTTGGTGGTTCAATTGATGTTATATTGGACGTGTGCGTAATGGAAGTGGAACTCGTTGATTTAGGCGTACATGGTGTATTCAACTTATTCAGAATTTCCGAATGAATAATTTTAAAAGGAATAATTATTGAGTGTACAATTTTCAAATTTGAATGTGGTTGGTGGTTCAATTGATGTTATATTGGACGTGTGCGTAATAGAAGTGGAACTCGTTGATTTAGGCCTACATGGTGTATTCAACTTATTCAGGATTTCCGAATGGTGCTCTTCATTTATTTGTAAATCGGAGTTCAGAAGATGCATAGGTATGATCAGTGATTTTTATTAATTCCTGTTCTTGAATGCCAATGCGAGTCATATTTGAAACTGCTGTTCATCGACTGGAGTGATTTGTAATTTTATATATTTTTTGTTTGTTTGACGTCCAGACCAGCGCAGTTTCAAATGTTGGCAAACAAAGAAACAAATGCTAGGGACGCGATAAAATTAAACAAATGCTAGGGACGCGATAAAATTGTGCGATAAGCAGCCATGATTGGTTGAAATACGTCCTTTCGTACCGTTTTATTGGTCAAAATTAGTATGACGTAGTAAGAGTGTAATAGTCATATAAAAACAAAGAATATTTTACATTTACTGAATTACAAATTAAACCTAGAATAACAAAATTGTATAGTGATGAAATTACTGGATATTGAAATGTTTTGTGATAGATTAAGGAAACTATTTACAAGAAATCAATTACTGACCAAGTGCCTAGTAAGTTTGCGTTTGAATTCAGACCAAGTGCCTAGTAAGTTTGCGTTTGAATTCAGACCAAGTGCCTAGTAAGTTTGCGTTTGAATTCAATTTTATTTCGACAGACCCTGATGCTAGCAGGTAGCGAATTCCAGAGTCTTGGCAGGGCTAGTATATAAAGATCCTAAATATTTTGATCGTCCTTAGCCGGGTTTGAACCCGAGAACCTAGTGTCAGCAGCGAACACGGTAACCGTTAGACCACCGAAGACGACTGGTGCATCGAACCTAATCGAAAATGTTAGGACCGCCACTGCTGCCAGGTGGAAAGCGAAAGCATAAGGTAGGAGGATAAAGCTGTTCAGATATGCCCCAGTGCATATTGCACAATAATTCTTTTACGCAGACAGCGCTGCAGTCGGCACGATAAGAAGTTAATATCACATAATTAATTGTCACTTATACTGAAGCACTGGGCGGCATCCTTGGTTTATCACAAGAACTCTTTGAAGTCGTGTGTGCACGCGGGCCGGCTGAAAGTGTAAACAGACATGCAGTAAAGCTGAATTACTATTAGCGTCGGGGCAACAAAGCGCGAACCGTCAATATTCATCAAAGGGAACTCTGAACATCCGAACGCGCTCCTTCTGCTTTTACATAAACGACTGTTTAGCAAAGCGGAGCACCAAGCTCACCTGTGGGCCGTCCCCCCCCCCCCACGACGGGGCCGGCAGTAGCAGCAGCAATAACAGCACACGCGTCCTGTTTGAAACTCAGAACCCGGCACGGCGGCGTAATTTAAACCTTGCAAACTACTTTTGTCTGATAGAGCGTGATGTTTATAGTCCCCGAAGTCTTCAATCGACAGAGTAATTAGTAATTACATCACCGGGGACACGGGTTCAAACCTCGGCAAGCCCAAGGGATATTGCGTAACAATTCACTTCAGTAAATAGCGGTAATTACCAACAAGAAAGTCTTTCACAACATCAGATCGACAGATACAGTAAGTACTTGGATGGACAGAGACTGAGGACAGATATAGACAGAAAGATAGCGAGAGAGGTAGGCAGAGACAAGTAGACAGAGATAGAGACAGGTAGACAGAGAGACAGGTGGAGAGAGACACCCAAGTAGACAGAGAGATAGATAGGTAGAGACAGATAGGCAGAGAGACAGATAGAAAGA